>JARQOD010000006.1:406864312-407231572 GCA_033576555.1 Oophaga sylvatica
CCCTGCAAAGCACCAACTCTACTAATTTCAAAAACACCTGAGATCACACGACCTCTACCACCTAAATTAGTTCTCTGGTGTAACAAAATCAAAACAGCAGCCGCTGAAGAAACTGGAAAAAGCAAAAGTACAAACATCAGTGGCTGAACTAAACTGAGAGGGCAACAGCCCCCGGAGGGGACCCTGAAGGCCCCCACAGAAGTGCAGGACAAAATGCAAAAATAAAGCACAAAAACAAAAAGAAGAAAATGTCTTATCTGTTAGCAGGAGATGCAGACACGACACAGCAGGCTACAAGGGAAACAGGAATCATGGAGTGAGACCAGAACAATTGATCACCGGCAACCCTGATGGGAAGGCGACTCCCTTATATAAGACCAGTCAGTAACACCTGATTCCCACTCCTCACAATCTTCACTGGACAGTCCAGTACCGCTTGTAACCACCAGAGGGAGCCTCTGCTCAGAACTCATTTCAAGTCCATTCACAACAATTTTCGTTATATTTCTTCAAATACGCAGTCGAATTATATTTTTAATTACTGTGCTTTCAGGGTCAAATATGGCTTGTGCTGCACGTGACAATCAATATCTGGGTACAACTTCAACAAAGCAGCCCAACAAAAAACTTTGCGTGCAAAGTGTAGAAAAATTCCTCTTAAAGACTACGACGAGCCAGAAAGAACATTTTGATGAATTAATTGCTAAATTCATATTTGCAACCAATTCTTCTTTCCGACTAGTTGAACACCCATTGTTTGTACAAATGATCGAAGGAATAAGACCAGGCTACAAACCACCAAGTAGATTTGATATCTCAGGAAAACATCTTCAGGCTGTATACGACAAAGAAAGAGCGGCTTGTACAAAATATTTGAAAGACAAAGTTGTTAACATGAGCTTGGATGGTTGGAGCAACATCCACAACGACCCCATAATTTGCACTTGTGTCACAACAGAAGATGGTGAAACTTACCTTACAGACACAATCGACACATCTGGAAATTCACATACTGCTGAATATTTACTTGAAATTGCTAAGAACTCAATTCACCAATGCCAAGAACAGTTTGGATGTAAAGTAAGGAGCTTAGTTACTGATAACGCAAGCAATGTGGCAAAAATGCGAGCGGAACTGGCACATGAGGATGACACAAATGTCAGTACATACGGTTGTTCTGCCCATTTGTTGCATCTTTTGGCAAAAGACCTGCATATTTCGGGTGTCAAGGAACATGTTGTAGAAATTGTTAAATATTTCCACAATAATCATTTTGCACATGCAACCTACAAGGAAATGGGAGGACTGAAGTTGGTTCTACCACAAGATGTAAGATGGAATACCTTGGCTGAATGCTTGGAACTGTTTATTAACAACTGGTCATAATTAGTGTCCATTTGCGAAACACATCGGGATAAAATTGATGCTTACGAAGCAAAGTATTAAATCTTGGTGTGAAGAGAAATGCCGAGGACCTTTTGGAAAGGTTAAAGCCAATATCTATTGCGTTGGATAAAATGCAGAAAGATACTGCAACCATAGCTGATGCCACAGAAGTTTGGAAAGATTTAGAAGGTTCGCTAGATCGCTTGAATCTCTCAAACAATGTAAAGGTTGCAATACACCACCGCAAGGACCAAGCATTAAAAGAAGAACACTATTTAGCCAATATCTTGCATCCCATCTACAGAGGGAAAAAACTATCTGAGGCGGAAATCAACTCTGCAATGGAGTGGCTCGCCAATACTAACCATGACATTGTGGCAACTGTGCTGAAATTGAAGTGTGAATCTGCACCATTTCAAAAATACATGTTTGCAGATAACGTCGTTAATGAACTAAAACCACTGGACTGGTGGAAGTCGCAATCACTTGTTCTTCCAGCGAAGATAATAAATGTAGCTACTCAGCTACTGACTGCATCGGCTTCATCGGCAGGAGTAGAGAGATTGTTTTCTTCATTTGGTTTTGTGCACACAACACCAGTCCGAAACCGCTTAGGAACTGCTAAAGCAGGACAACTAGTTTTCCTATTAAAAGTCCTAAATAAACAGTAGGCTTAAAGGACTGATGTATTCACTGAAGATGTTTGCTTACTTCAAACGTTAGAGATAGGCTATTGTTAAAAAGTACTTACTCTCTGTAGTTCAATTCTGATTGTTTAATAGTGCAAATAAAAATTATTAGGTTTCATAATCATCAACTGTTTTAATATTTTTATTTGTGTAAAATAATTTGATTTGCAAAAAGACAAAGTTTTGCTTGTGTACAACTTGATTAAAAATCCTATTTAAATCAAAAAAATCCTATTTAAATCAAAAAAATCCGATTTAAATCAAAAAAATCCGATTTTTTGATTTTTTTTTTTTAAAAATCATGATTTTTATCCACCCTGGTGTAAATCCATGTCAGAGAGACTACTTAATCCTGTTTTCAAAGTTTTCCTGCCTAATATTAAAATTTGTATTCTTTGAGTCCAGCTCTACCCTAGGCCTTATTCACACGTCTTGGTGATTCCGGTTACTGGAAAAACCAGTAACGGTGAGGTCCATGGCCCTGGTTTGTGTGCCATCCGTGTGACATCATCATTTGCATGGCATATGTATGTACGTGTGTACGTGTCCTTGTGTGCCACGTGTGTCATCGGAGTGCCGTCCGTGTGCACCATCAGTATGACAAGTGCTAGAATACGATGAATAATACAAATGACAGATGTTTAGATGTTAGATGTGCAAACAGATAAATAAATAGATGGATAGAAATATGTCAGTGAGATATATAATCAGTGCAGTGTGTATAGTTTTCTGTACTTGTAATTAGCACAAAAATAAATAGCTGAATTAACAAAATGGCGTGGAGTCCCCGTTATTTTTAATAACCAGCTGAGGGAAATCAGAGAGCTGGTGGCTGGTGTTATTAGACATGGAAGGGGCCAATATCCAAGGATCTTCGCAGCCTATTACTATCAGCTCGCAGCTATCTGCTTTTCCTTTACTGGTTACTAGCTTGGCCCGTGCAAAATTTTCACACATTGGACGTTAGGGGCGCAGGCAATTTCAGAAAAAGCAAGCTGGTCAAATGTAAATGTATTTCATGAGATGATGAACACAGACAGGTATTTATATATATGTAGCTTGGTAATACAATAAATTGGTTTGATAAGTAAAGGCCAAAAAATGTCTTCCGGTTGAGGTGCCACCTGCAGGTCATTATGTCTTTCTATAGGTTTATGAAAATAAATGTTTAAACTGTATTTAGTGATAAAATCGTGGATGTGTGGTTTGTTTGGCTCTTGCTGAAGGGGCAAGTTTACCTTTCAAATGGTGTATCATTTGTGTGTGTGGGGCGAAGTAATCAGCAAAAAAGCAGCGCATGTTTATAAATGTGTTTGCATATGTGACTCACCATTTTGTGTGGGGCGAAGTAATCACGAAAAAGCAGTGCATGTTTACAAATGTGTTTGCATATGTGACTCACCTGCAGTGAAGTGTGCAATCCTCCAATGTACCTGAAATAGGCGGGGCAAGCAGTTGGGCAAGCTGGAAAGACCCCAAGGCAAATGTTTGGATTTGTTTGTGATATCTGTAAGCAGCTTTGTGGTAGTGTGCTTTGTGGTAGTGTGCTGCCACTTGCAGGTAATTTGACCTTTCAAATGGTGTATCATTTGTTTGTATGGGTTGAGTATGAACGGAGCAAGTGTGCAATTCAATAGGCAGTGCATGTTTACAAATGTGTTTGCATATGTGCCTCACCTGCAGTGAAGTGTGCAATCCTCCAGTTTGGCTAAAATAGGCTGGGCAAGCGGTTCGGCAAGCTGGAAAGCTCTCAAGGCAAATGTTTGGATTTGTTTGTGATGTCTGTAAGCAACTTTGTGGTTAGTGTGCTTGGGGTACTGTGGTGCCACCTGCAGGTCATTTTTCCTTGCTGCAGGTTTATGAAAATTAATGTTTAAACTGTATTTTGTGATCAAATCGTGGATGTGTGGTTTGTTTGGCTATTTTCTTGCTGAAGGGGGCAAGTTTACCTTTTAATGGTGTATCATTTGTGTGTGTGTAATTGCAGTATGAACGGAGATACAAAGTAATCACCGAAAAACAGTGTTTAGAAATAATATATAGTGATTAAAAAGGGAGGACCTAAAAAATGAAGTTTGGTCCTTCCTATTTTTAATAACCAGCACAGGCTAAACAGACAGCGGCGAACTGATCTTAATATTTTGGGAAGGAGTCATAGATATGGGCCCTCTCCCAGACTGATAACACCAGCCCTCTGCCGCCCCAGAAATGCCCCAATTCTGGCTCTTAGCCTTGGCTCTTCCCAATTGCCCTGGTGCGTTGACAGTCAGGTATTGCTTTTGAGGTTGATGTCAACTGTGTAATGTCCGCTGACATCAAGCCCAGGGGTTAGTAATGGAGACGTGGCTATCAATAGCTGTCTACAAATATCTCAAGGGCTGTCACATTGTAGAAGGATCATCTTTATTCTCATTTGCACAAGCAAAGACTAGAAGCAATGGGATGAAACTGAATGGGAGGAGACACAGATTAGATATTAGAAAAAACTTTTTGACAGTTAGGGTGATCAATGAGAGGAACAGGCTGCCACGAGAGGTGGTGAGTTCTCCTTCAATGGAAGTGTTCAAACAGAGGCTGGACAGACATCTGTCTGGGATGATTTAGAGAATCCTGCTTTGAGCAGGGGGTTGGACCAGATGGCCCCAGAGGTCCCTTCCAACTCTACCATTCTATGATTCTATCACGCACCCCATTAGTAACCCTGTAGTCAAAAGTAATAAACACACACAAAGTCCTTTAATTGTAAAAATAACTCCCCAACAATTATCCTCTTTTACCCATTTAAGACCATGAACAAAAAAAGTAATCCAAAGGGTCCGCCGTAAATCCATAATAAAGAGGTTCCACGATGATCCCTGGCTCTGCTATATCCGAAGGTAGTGGTGAGCGGTGGTTTGAGTAATGTGACCGCTCACCATGGCCACCAAAACACACAGAGTAGGGTATGAACCGCCGGCAGTAACGAGCGGTGACGTCAGGGGGACCTTAATAAACGAAGGGTTTAAAAAAAAAATTACTGAAAATAGTAAACTTGCCATACCACTGACTGTCTCTCCAACGCATCTCCCCACTGGGTCCTCCACTGTTTCTCTTCGGCTCTGGTCTCTTCTGGTTTTCTTCCACTCTTCTTGCACTCAAACACTTGGTTGACTCTTGTCATGACATCCTAAAGTGTGAAGCAAATTTGTTTAGATTTGACCATCTCTACTACACAGTCCATGGTGGCACCGAAGCCATTGGGCCCAAATTTGACTCCACAGCTCAGGTTTGACTGCTACATCTGCATCCTCTATAACAGAAGCACTTTTGGTGCCAGAGGAAATTTTGAGACCCTCCCAGGCTTTAGGGAAAGGGTACAATCTCCTCACCCGCAAAGTTACTCCCCGTGCTGCCATATTTGATTAACTGTGATTTAGGTAGAATTAAGAGGATGTGAAGACTTTGCTGTTGGTTCCTCCAGGATATAGAACAATGATATAAACCAGCTGCTTTCTATATTTATCTGTCAGTGTATGCATCTTGTCAGCAGTAACCCTATCCATAGGTAGCAGCAAGGTCATGCTGAGCATTATCGCAGCTCCTTCATGTTTCAGACAGATTCACAAAATCCTAAAGCTGTGCTCCCATGATGAGTTTTTGATGCTGCATATTTTTGTTGCATTAAAAGCGCAGCGCCTTACAGTTGCAGCAAAGTGAATGGGATTTATAGAAATCTCGCGCCCGGTGTGTCTTGAGTTTTTACACTAAGAAAACTGACATGCGGTGCGCGTTTCACATGTGCAACATGTCAGTTTCGCTTGTGGGTAAGCTGAGTATTATGTGCAGATTTGCCCCATAGAATTGCGTCAGATGGGGAAAATGCGCAGGTAAAAAACCCATATAATCCACACATGACTGTATGAATAAAGTGTTTTAAAGTTAAATACCAGAAAGTATCAAAAGCAAAGCAAGTTTGTTTAAAACATGACACACCAAAGAGACAAAAACGGCATAAAAATGTGTGGTAGAAAATATTAAAATCTCTAATCCCCTCTCTCCTATTTTCTGTAATTATATATGCTGTATTGTTTTGTCCCCTTTGTAAATATTTTGTACATCTTTTATAAACACTGTCTATCGTTTTGGATAGCATATAACATTTATTAGTTCTGTTCTTTTTGTTCTGTAAACTACACCCCTGAAAGCCTTATACTACTAGAACCAGACCTTCAATCAGCCTGTATTAAAGACTGGTGGTAGCAGCCAGTAGTCTGGTTATCGTGGAGTTCGCAGTAACTGTTTCGGGGGTATATATCGTATTTTTTGCACTATAAGACGCACCTAGGTTTTAGAAGAGGAAATTAGAAAAAAATTGAAGCAAAAAATCAGGTCAATTCTGTACTTAATATCCCCCATCCTGGCATGCATGGCTCGCTTATCCCTATCCTGGCATGCAGGGCCCCCATTTCTGTCCTGGTATGATTGGCCACATCCCCATCCTGGTATGCAGGAACCCATTCTTATCCTGGTATGCAGGGCCTCCATCTCCGTCCTGGTATGCATGTCCCCAATCCCTATCATGGTATGCAGGGACCCCATCTCAGTCCTGGTATACATAGCTCCATCCTTATTCTGGTATAATTGGCCCCCATCCCCATCCTGGTATGCAAGGCCCCCATCCTGGTATGCATGTCCTCATCCATATCCTGGTATGATTGGTTCCCATCCCCATCCTGGTATGCATGGCCCCATCCTTATCCTGGTATGATTGGTCCCAATCCCTATCCTGGTATGCAGGGACCCCATCTCCATCCTGGTATGCATGGCCCCATCCTTATCTTGGTATGCATGTCCCCATCCTTATCTTGGTATGATTGTGTCCATCCTTATCTTGGTATGCATGGCCCCAATCCCTATCCTGGTATGTATGGCCCCATCCTTATCATGGTATGATTGGCCCCAATCCCTATCCTGGTATGTATGGCCCCATCCTTATCCTGGTATGCATGGACCCATCCTTATCCTGGTATGCATGGACCCATCCTTATCCTGGTATGCATGGCCCCCTTCCCCATCCTGGTATGCATGGCCCCCAGCAGAAAAAGAAAAAAAAACATTCTTACCTTCCCTGCGCTCCCTCGCAGCGTCCTGCTCCAGTGCCAGCAGCTGCTTTATGCTTGTAAGCAGCGCATGGCAGGGATGTCATGTGCTGCTTACAAGCCACTGAAGACAGCTGCCGGAATGCTCACTGCTATCCACGCCGAGACTATGTGACACTGTGTCAGCCGAAGTCACCGGGTTCCTGCAGCTGCTGGGTTTTCACAAGTGCCATCACTAAAGGGGGGAGGTATATTCATTGCATTCCACACCATGGGAGTAAACTGTAGTGAATATTCATTGCCTTAAGAAGCCCGCACACTTGAACGCCGGGCAGCTGCAAGAAAATGGCTGCTGCGGCTAACACTGTGCTTGCTATTAAAGAGAAATTAATATTCACTCCTTTTCACGCCCATGGGCGTGGAATGAAGTGAATATTCGTTTGTCTTTAGCAGTGGGCACAGGAGTTAGCCGCAGAAGCCGATACTGCCTAGCAACCCTAAAGGTCGACCATGTTGAACCTTTTTTTTAAAATCTAACTTGTCTTTTAACATCTTAACAATTCATAATGAATGGACAGATCTTCGTCACACTCAAAACACTCCTCTCTGCGATATCTACTGAACTGAATAGAAATTTGCAAATGTTTATTCTACATATATTTATCTCAGGCCGAGTCTCTTAATATGCAGATCCACACAGCAGAAGAGCCTGTAGCATTGCCGGCTGACGGCATGGAGCAATGATGCGGTGACCTTTATTGTAAATCCCACAGCCATCTGACCTCTTATTCAAAAAAAAAAAAAAGGGGAGAAAAAAAGCAAAATTGCAAAAGCTAAACAAATTGCATCCAAGGCTGTAGTGCGGGGATTTCTGCATGCGGCTCTTACACTCAATACTGAATATATCGAGATGTTTTGAAAAATTTTGTTTCCAATTCTTCATCACTTGCGGATCAGTAATAACATGTCTATCCATCCTGTGATTTCCATAATTGTATGACTTTTCCTTCTTGGTTTTGCAATTTCAATGTTGAGGAGTGTAGAATATTGTTTCTGCGTTCACTTCAATAGGAGTTATAGAGACATCATAGAGTTCTGTTCCTTTTGTTCTGTAAACCACACCGCTGAAAGCCCCCTATCGTCCGGGCAATTACGTGATTGACCGACGATTAACGGCGGAGGCTGTACGCTGTTTCCACTAATAGGCGGTTTATCAGGAAACTAACAGTGAGCGTATGGTATATACACCTCCGATTCCAACGCGTGGAACATATGTATATACCCCCGATACAGTTAGTTTCTATGTTCACTTCAATCGGAGTTATAGAAACAACATAGAGTAGCCCGACCACCTTCTCAGCTGTTTCTGTAGCCCTATCCAATTGTGGTGGCACAGAAGTAGCAGTTTTAGGCCAGCCGTTGGACAGCGCAGTGTTAAACCAAACTTTTTTTTTCCACCTTTTATCGGTCTCTTTTTTTGCTTTTTTTTTTATTATTTGTGCAACTTGATCTCCAAAGTCATTCTGTCATGAAGATGGATATGGTGGAATATACCTGTCATAAAATCTTTAACCCTGTCAAATAATTGAAGAGGCTGAATAAAAATGAGTTTGGGAAAACAAAAGTTCTGCAGAGTTCCTCTGGTTTGACAGTCGGTATATGACGGTCGAGAACAAATGGTCAGGGTGCAAGATTATTTTACGATAGTGGGAGATTTATGAAAATTAGTGCAAGTGAAAAAAATATACAGTACAGACCAAAAGTTTGGACACACCTCATTCAAAGATTTTTCTGTATTTTCATGACTATGAAAATTGTACATTCACACTGAAGGCATCAAAACTATGAATTAACACATGTGGAATTATATACTTAACAAAAAAGTGTGAGACAACTGAAAATATGTCTTATATTCTAGGTTCTTCAAAATAGCCACATTTTGCTTTGATGACTGCTTTGCACACTCTTACATAAAGGACTGTACTGTACAGTCATGGCCAAAAGTTTTGAGAATGACACAAATATTATATTTTCACATGATCTGCTGCCCTCTGGTTTTTATGTGTGTTTGACAGATGTTTTTATCACAGACAGAAATATAATAATTGCAAACATATGAGTAACAAAAGCTTATATTGACAGTTAGAATGAGTTAATGCAGCAAGTCAATATTTGCAGTGTTGACCCTTCTTCTTCAGGACCTCTGCAATTCTCCCTGGCATGCTCTCAATCAATTTCTGGACCAAATCCTGACTGATAGCAGTCCATTCTTGCACAATCAATGCTTTCATTTTGTCAGAATTTTTAGGTTTTTGTTTGTCCACCCGTCTCTTGATGATTGACCACAAGTTCTCAATGGGATTAAGATCTGGGGAGTTTCCAGGCCATGGACCCAAAATCTCTATGTTTTGTTCCCTGAGCCATTTAGTTATCACCTTTGCTTTATGGCAAGATGCTCCATCATGCTGGAAAAGGCATTGTTGATCGCAAACTGCTCTTGGAGGGTTGGGAGAAGTTGCTCTTGGAGGACATTCTGGTACCATTCTTTATTCATGGCTGTGTTTTTAGGCAAGACTGTGAGAGAGCCGATTCCCTTGGCTGAGAAGCAACCCCATACATGAATGGTTTCAGGATGCTTAACAGTTGGCATGAGACAAGACTCGTGGTAGCGCTCACCTTGTCTTCTCCGAATGAGGCGTTTTCCTGATGTCCCAAACAATCGAAAAGGGGATTCATCAGAGAAAATAACTTTACCCCAGTCCTCAGCAGTCCACTGCCTGTACCTTTTGCAGAATATCATCTGTCCATGATGTTTTTTCTGGAGAGAAGTGGCTTCTTTGCTGCTCTCCTTGAGACCAGGCCTTGCTCCAAGAGTCTCTGCCTCACAGTGCGTGCAGATGCACTCACACCTGCCTGCTGCCATTCCTGAGCAAGCTCTGCACTGCTGGTAGCCCGATCCCGCAGCTGAAACACTTTTAAGAGACGGTCCTGGCGCTTGCTGGTCTTTCTTGGGCGCCCTGGAGCCTTTTTGGCAACAATGGAACCTCTCTCCTTGAAGTTCTTGATGATGCGATAGATTGTTGACTGAGGTGCAATCTTTCTAGCTGCGATACTCTTCCCTGTTAGGCCATTTTTGTGCATTGCAATGATGACTGCACGTGTTTCTTTAGAGATAACCATGGTTAACAGAAGAGAAACAATGATGCCAAGCACCAGCCTCCTTTTAAAGTGTCCAGTGGTGTCATTCTTACTTAATCATGACTGATTGATCTCCAGCCACGTCCTCATCAACACCCACACCTGTGTTAATGGAGCAATCACTGAAAAGAGGTTAGCTGGTCCTTTTAAGGCAGGGCTGCAATGATGTTGAAATGTGTTTTGGGGGATAAAGTTCATTTTCTAGCCAAATATTGACTTTGCAAGTAATTGCTGTTAAGCTGATCACTTTTTATAACATTCTGGAGTATATGCAAATTGCCATTAGAAAAAGTGAAGCAGTAGACTTTGTAAAAATTAATATTTGTGTCAAAACTTTTGTCCATGACTGTACCTTTTTGAAACAAATGGTGTCTAAGAGGTAACGTTTCTCCTTGTGGAGAGTGACAAGCGAGGCCTGACATGTCAGAATGAAGAGACTTATAGGCCATTCATGCTCCTCTGGGAAATTAAATATGCAAATTGACTCTTCAGAAAGGAAGATGACTTGAACACTAGTGCCACTCATTGGTAGTAGCAATCCTAAAAGTCAACATCGACCCTTTTAGGCACGTTAAGGAGTCAATATTGCCTTTGTACTAGAAAAAAGGAATGTACTAAAAAGGCAAAATTTTGTATATTAAAATTGGTGCCTGAATTAGAAAAAAGGGTCTTCAATTTTTCCAGAAACTGGTTCTTTTGTCCAGGGATTGCATTAAGTGTTGCTGCTTACCTCGTTCAGATGTCTCTTCATTCTAGCAACTGGTAAAGGTCATCTTCCAATCTGACATTAGTGGTGGCTCATCCTAATGACATATCAATAATTTTTATCCTAAAACAACCAATTTAAGATTAGATTTAATAGATAATGCTGAAATCTTAAAACCTTGACATCAGCATGACTGGTATCATACATGTGATCGAAGCAGCTATTTTAAAGTAGTTTTTAGTGTTTCTAGCACTTCTTGGTGCTGCTAATCTGCTTTGCAATGGGCAGTTTCTGGACAAAATTAGTCTCCTTCCCCTGGAAAATAGAAAAAAAATCATTACTTTTTTTTAGATATGTAGAAAAAATAATTTATTTGTGCCATTTATTTTTTCTAAAAATGTAATAAATATCAGTAAAAATGTAAACAAGTCATAGTAAGGAGAGGAGGAGTATGAGGAGATGGGAAGTGTGAGAGAAGAAAGAGAAGGCCGTGCAAAATGTCATCAGCCCGCTCTCTGATGCTTCGTCAGTGTGGGAAATGAGCAGTTTTTAGTTTGTTTTTGCAGCCCTTAAGAATTGAATCTCAAATTATTTGATTTCGCGTGGAACCACAAATTCCAGGAAATTCGACTCAAACTCGATCCTCTGCAGATCGATCCACAAATCGCTCTTTAATAGTAGCTGGGTCCAATTATATTTATTATTATGTGCAGATTTTATACTGTTTATTTTGGGCTTATGGTCTTTATGCATGTGGTTTTTTTTTAATAGTAATTTACATTTAGATTTTTACGCATGCCAGCAACTCAGATCCATACATTGTAGAAGAGTGAATGGGAGCCTTGTCATCGGCATAGAAAATGAAATAATCGTTTCTAAGCGCACAGCAGAATGCTAAGACATCTGTAAATCTGGGTGCCAGTGTGATCAGGATCTGAGGATAGCTATTTCATGCAGCTGGTGCAATTTATTAACGACAAGTTCTTACATACTCCCTCATAAATCATTATTTGTGTTTCCGAGCCAGTGAGTGGCTTCTCTCTGTAAATGAACATAACTGGAACTGTACATAAATAAGCATATTTGTGACTATCTAATAATGTCTTCGGATGATACATGAATTGAACATTAATAGAGAGGCTTTATATCAGAAATGACATGTCACGTGGATATTAGAGATGCATGAATTACAATCGCACATTGCTATAAGTTCTATAAAGCAACTGGGTACTAGTATTTAGACCATCGAACATACGGGTGGCTATACTATAATGACATACTCGAACTATATTAATATGACCATACGGGACTACGGTATATAATAATGTAACATACGGGACTTAATAATAATGACACATACGGTCGACGTATTAATAATAGACATACGGGTTATCTAGCATTCTGGCTTATAATTATGACATACGGGCATCTTATAATAATGATCCTACCGGACTATATATAATAAAGAACATACGGTTTTATATAATAAGAACATAGGGAATAGTATATAATAATGCCATTACTGGACTTTTTTAAAATGAATACGATAATAATAAATGTAATACCGGGACATGGTATATAATAAGACATACGGGACTGACGGGTATATAATAAGAACATACGGAATGCCGGTGATAATAATGATCATAGCCGACCTTGACCGGGATGGGATAATAATGACATTACCGGACTAGTTATATTTAGACCATTAAGACATCGGAATCTAAATGTATATAATATTGTGACATACCGGACTTATATAATAATGAACATACCTTGGACGTATATAATAATGAACATACGGGACTTAATATATGACCAAGATTATATAATAATGACATTACGGGACTAGTATATATAATGACATTACTCGGTACTTATAATAATGACATCGGGACTTATTAATAATGAATCATACGGACTTATATAATATGACAATCGGGACTCTATAATATTAAAATACTGGGACTTATATAAAATATACGGACTTATATAATAATGAACATACGGACTTATTAATAATGAACATACGGACTTATATAATAATGAACATACCTGGACTTATAAATAATGAACATACCTGGACTTATATAATAAGAACATACCCGACTTATAATTATGAACATACCGGACTATATATAATTTGAAACATACTGGGACTTATATAACTGAACATACGGACTTATATATAAGAACATACGCGGACTTATATATATATGAACATACTGGACTTATATAATAATGAACATACTGGGATATTATAATAAATGAACATACCGGACTTATATAATAATGAACATACCTGGACTTATATAATAATGAACATAATGGACTTATATAAATAATGACATACGGCTTATATATCAAGAACATACTGGATTATATAAATAATGAACATACTGGACTTATTATAAAGAACATACTGGGACTTTATATAATGACATACGGACTATATAATAAGAACATACGGGACTTATATAATAATGAACATACGGGACTTATATAATAATGACATACCGGGACTTATATAATAATGACATACCGGGACTTATATAATAATGAACATACCGGGACTTATATAATAATGAACATACGGGCTATATAATAATGAACATACGGGACTTATATAATAATGAACATACCGGGACTTATATAATAATGAACATACGGGACTTATATAATAATGAACATACGGGACTTTATAATAATAATGAACATACCGGGACTTATATAATAATGAACATACCGGACTTATATAATAATGACATACGGGACTTATATAATAATAAACATACGGGACTTATATAATAATGAACATACGGGACTATATAATAATGAACATACGGGACTTATATAATAAGACATACCGGACTTATATAATAATGAACATACGGGCTTATATAATAATGAACATACGGGACTTATATAATAATGAACATACGGGACTTATATAATAATGAACATACGGGACTTATATAATAATGAACATACGGGACTTATATAATAATGAACATACCGGGACTTATATAATAATGAACATACGGACTTATAATAATAATGAATATCAGGGACTTATATAATAATGAACATACGGGACTTATATAATAATGAACATACCGGGACTTATATAATAATGAACATACTGGGACTTATATAATAATGAACATCCCGGGACTTATATAATAATGAACATACCGGGACTTATATAATAATGAACATACCGGACTTATATAATAATGAACATACCGGGACTTATATAATAATGAACATACTGGGACTTATATAATAATGAACATACGGACTTATATAATAATGAACATACTGGGACTTATTAATAATGAACATACTGGGACTTATATAATAATGAACATACCGGGACTTATATAATAATGAACATACTGGGACTTATATAATAATGAACATACCTGGGACTTATATAATAAGAACATACTGGACTTATATAATAATGAACATACTGGGACTTATATAATAATGAACATACTGGGACTTATATAATAATGAACATACGGGACTTAGTGATTATAATAATGAACATACTGGGACTTATATAATAATGGACAATAAAATGGGACTTATATAATAATGAACATACTGGGACTTATATAATAATGAACATACTGGGACTTATAAAATAATAGAACATACCCGGGACTTATATAATAATGAACATACGGGACTTATATAATAATGAACATACTGGGACTTATATAATAATGAACATACTGGACTTATATAATAATGAACATACGGGACTTATATAATAATGAACATACTGGACTTATATAATAATGAACATACTGGGACTTATATAATAATGAACATACGGGACTTATATAATAATGAACATACTGGGACTTATATAATAATGAACATACTGGGACTTATATAATAATGAACATACTGGGACTTATATAATAATGAACATACGGACTTATATAATAATGAACATACTGGGACTTATATAATAATGAACATACCGGGACTTATATAATAATGAACATACTGGGACTTATATAATAATGAACATACTGGGACTTATATAATAATGAACATACTGGGACTTATATAATAATGAACATACGGGACTTATATAATAATGAACATACTGGGACTTATATAATAATGAACATACGGGACTTATATAATAATGAACATACGGACTTATATAATAATGAACATACTGGGACTTATATAATAATGAACATACTGGGACTTATATAATAATGAACATACGGGACTGACGTATATAATAATGAACATACGGGACTTATATAATAATGAACATACCTGGACTTATATAATAATGAACATACTGGGACTTATATAATAATGAACATACTGGGACTTATATAATAATGAACATCCCGGGACTTATATAATAATGAACATACTGGGACTTATATAATAATGAACATACTGGGACTTATATAATAATGAACATACTGGGACTTATATAATAATGAACATACTGGGACTTATATAATAATGAACATACTGGGACTTATATAATAATGAACATACTGGACTTATATAATAATGAACATACTGGGACTTATATAATAATGAACATACTGGGACTTATATAATATGAACATACTGGGACTTATATAATAATGAACATACTGGGACTTATATAATAATGAACATACTGGGACTTATATAATAATGAACATACTGGGACTTATATATAATAAGAACATACGTGACTTATATAATAATGAACATACTGGGACTTATATAATAATGAACATACTGGGACTTATATAATAATGAAACATACTGGACTTATATAATAATGAACATACTGGACTTATATAATAATGAACATACTGGGACTTATATAATAATGAACATACTGGGACTTATATAATAATGAACATACTGGGACTTATATAATAATGAACATACGGGGACTTATATAATAATGAACATACTGGGACTTATATAATAATGAACATACTGGACTTATATAATAATGAACATACTGGGACTTATATAATAATGAACATACTGGGACTTATATATAATGAACATACCGGGACTTATATAATAATGAACATACTGGGACTTATATAATAATGAACATACGGGACTTATATAATAATGAACATACTGGGACTTATATAATAATGAACATACCTGTGACTTATATAATAATGAACATACCGGGACTTATATAATAATGAACATACTGGGACTTATATAATAATGAACATACCGGGACTTATATAATAATGAACATACTGGGACTTATATAATAATGAACATACTGGGACTTATATAATAATGAACATACGGGACTTATATAATAAAGAACATACCCGGACTTATATAACAATAGAACATACTGGACTTATATAATAATGAACATACTGGGACTTATATAATAATGAACATACTGGGTCTTATATTATAATGAACATACTGGACTATATATAATGAACATACTGTGACTTATATAATAATGAACATACTGTGACTTATATAATAATGAACATACGGGACTTATATAATAATGAACATACCGGGACTTATATAATAATGAACATACGGGACTTATATAATAATGAACATACTGGGACTTATATAAAAAGAACATACTGGACTTATATAATAAAGAACATACCGGACTTATATAATAATGAACATACTGGGACTTATATAATAATGAACATACTGGGTCTTATATAATAATGAACATACTGGGACTTATATAATAATGAACATACTGGACTTATATAATAATGAACATACTGGACTTATATAATAATGAACATACCGGGACTTATATAATAATGAACATACCCGGACTTATATAATAATGAACATACTGGGACTTATATAATAATGAACATACTGGGACTTATATAATAATGAACATACTGGACTTATATAATAATGAACATACTGGGACTTATATAATAATGAACATACTGGGACTTATATAATAATGAACATTACTGGGACTTATATAATAATGAACATACTGGGACTTATATAATAATGAACATCCCCGGACTTATATAATAATGAACATACTGGGACTTATATAATAATGAACATACTGGGACTTATAAAATACAATGAACATACTGTGGACTTATATAATAATGAACATACTGGGACTTATATAATAATGAACATACTGGGTCTTATATAATAATGAACATACTGGGACTTATATAATAATGAACATACTGGACTTATATAATAATGAACATACTGTGACTTATATAATAATGAACATACTGGGACTTATATAATAATGAACATACCGGACTTATATAATAATGAACATACTGGACTTATATAATAATGAACATACTGGGACTTATATAATAATGAACATACTGTGACTTATATAATAATGAACATACGGGACTTATATAATAATGAACATACTGGGACTTATATAATAATGAACATACTGGGACTTATATAATAATGAACATACTGTGACTTATATAATAATGAACATACCGGGACTTATATAATAATGAACATACGGGACTTATATAATAATGAACATACTGGGACTTATATAATAATGAACATACTGGGACTTATATAATAATGAACATACTGTGACTTATATAATAATGAACATACTGGGACTTATATAATAATGAACATACCGGGACTTATATAATAAGAACATACGTGGACTTATATAATAATGAACATACGGGACTTATATAATAATGAACATACGGGTCTTATATAATAATGAACATACTAGGACTTATATAATAATGAACATACTGTGACTTATATAATAATGAACATACTGTGACTTATATAATAATGAACATACTGGGACTTATATAATAATGAACATACTGGGACTTATATAATAATGAACATACTGGGACTTATATAATAATAGAACATACCGGACTTATATAATAATGAACATACTGGGACTTATATAATAATGAACATACTGTGACTTATATAATAATGAACATACTGGACTTATATAATAATGAACATACCGGGACTTATATAATAATGAACATACCGGACTTATATAATAATGAACATACTGGGACTTATATAATAATGAACATACTGGGACTTATATAATAATGAACATACTGGACTTATATAATAATGAACATACTGTGACTTATATAATAATGAACATACCGGGACTTATATAATAATGAACATACCGGACTTATATAATAATGAACATACTGGGACTTATATAATAATGAACATACTGGACTTATATAATAATGAACATACGGGACTTATATAATAATGAACATACTGGGACTTATATAATAATGAACATACTGGGACTTATATAATAATGAACATACTGGACTTATATAATAATGAACATACTGGGACTTATATAATAATGAACATACTGGGACTTATATAATAATGAACACGGGATTATAACAAGAACATCGGTCTTATATAATAATGAACATACTGGGACTTATATAATAATGAACATACTGGACTTATATAATAATGAACATACTGGGACTTATATAATAATGAACATACTGGGACTTATATAATAATGAACATACTAGGACTTATATAATAATGAACATACTGGACTTATATAATAATGAACATACTGTGACTTATATAATAATGAACATACCGGGACTTATATAATAATGAACATACTGGGACTTATATAACAAAGAACATACTGGACTTATATAATAATGAACATACCGGACTTATATAATAATGAACATACTGGGACTTATATAATAATGAACATACGGGACTTATATAATAATGAACATACTGGGACTTATATAATAATGAACATACTGGACTTATATAATAATGAACATACCGGGACTTATATAATAATGAACATACCGGACTTATATAATAATGAACATACTGGGACTTATATAATAATGAACATACTGGGACTTATATAATAATGAACATACTGGGACTTATTATAATGAATGAACATACTGGGACTTATATAATAATGAACATACTGGACTTATATAATAATGAACATACTGGGACTTATATAATAATGAACATACTGTGACTTATATAATAATGAACATACTGGACTTATATAATAATGAACATACCGGGACTTATATAATAATGAACATACTGGGACTTATATAATAAGAACATACTGGGACTTATATAATAATGAACATACTGGGACTTATATAATAATGAACATACTGGGACTTATATAATAATGAACATACGGGACTTATATAATAATGAACATACCGGGACTTATATAATAATGAACATACTGGGACTTATATAATAATGAACATACGGGACTTATATAATAATGAACATACCGGGACTTATATAATAATGAACATACTGGGACTTATATAATAATGAACATACTGGGACTTATATAATAATGAACATACTGGACTTATATAACATAAGAACATACTGGACTTATATAATAATGAACATACTGGGACTTATATAAATATGAACATACGGGACTTATATAATAATGAACATACGGACTTAATAATAATGAACATACGGACTTATTAATAATGAACATACTGGGACTTATATATAATGAACATACCGGGCTATATAATAATGCAAACATACTGTACTTATATAATAATGAACATACTGGTGACTTATATATAATGAACATACTGGGACTTATATAATAATGAACATACTGGACTATATAATAATGAACACACTATAATGATCGACTTATATAATAATGAACATACTGGACTTATAATAATGAACATACTGGACTTATATAATAATGAACATACTCGGACTTATATAATAAGAACATACTGGACTTATATAATATGACATACTGGACTATATAATAATGAACATACTGGACTTAATAATAAGAACATACGGACTTATATAATAATGAACATACTGGACTTATATAATAATGAACATACTGGGACTTATATAATAATGACATACTGGAATATATATGAACTACTGGGACTTATATATAATGAACATACCGGGACTTATATAATAATGAACATACTGGGACTTATATAATAATGAACATACTGGACTTATATAATAATGAACATACCGGACTTATATAATAATGAACATACTGGACTTATATATAATGAACATACGGGATTAATAATAATGAACATACTGGGACTTATATAATAATGAACATACTGGACTTATATAATAATGAACATACGGACTTATATAATAATGACATACGGACTATATAATAATGAACATACTGGACTTATATAATAATGAACATACGGGACTTATATAATAAGAACATACTGGACTTATATATAATGAACATACGGACTTATATAATAATGAACATACTGGATTATATAATAATGAACATACGGGACTTATATAATAATGAACATACTGGACTTATATAATAATGAACATACGGACTTATATAATAATGAACATACCGGGACTTATATAATAATGAACATACTGGGACTTATATAACAAAGAACATACTGGGACTTATATAATAATGAACATACTGTGACTTATATAATAATGAACATACTGGGACTTATATAATAATGAACATACCGGGACTTATATAATAATAGAACATACCGGGACTTATATAATAATGAACATACCGGGACTTATATAATAATGAACATACCGGGACTTATATAATAATGAACATACCGGGACTTGTATAATAATGAACATACTGGGACTTATATAACAAAGAACATACTGGGACTTATATAATAAAGAACATACCAGGACTTATATAACAAAGAACATACTGGGACTTACGGTATATAATAATGGACATACCAGGACTTATATAATAATGGACATAACTTAACTAGAATCAATTCACAGATCCCTGGAACATAATGCTCCATACAGTGTAATGGGCCCCATATAATGCTCCACACAGTATAATGAACCAATATAATGCTCCATACAATATAATGGGCCCCATATTTTGCTCCATACAGTATAATGGCCCCATATGTTGCTCCATACAGTATAATGGCCCCATATGTTGCTCCATACAGTATAATGGCCCCATATGTTGCTCCATACAGTATAATGGCCCCATATGCTTCTCCATACAGTATAATGGTCCCATATATTTCTATATACATAAATATATAAATAATCAAATACTAACCTCTCCTCATACCCCACTGCTGCGGTAGCTTCAGCATCCTCGGACTCTGCACTGCTTGGCAGAGGGCGCACTGTAGTGACATAATCACGCCCTCTGTCCTGAGATATCACAGTCAGTAGACGCTGAAGACATCGGAGCAGCGTGGAACGGGAAGCGGTGAATATTTGAGAAGGGGAGATGGGTGCCAGCACCGTCCACGGCTCCGGCACTTGCACAGGTGCGCCAGGTGGTAACACCAGCCCTGAACTGTTGGCACAATTATTAGAAAATCAAAGAAACACTGTCAATCTTCCTCCGTCTGGGGCTCCGTGCAAGATTTTGCCTCATGGCGTAAGGATGATCCTGAGAAAGGTTCAGGAACCAGCCCAGTACTACATGTTAGGGCCTGGTCAATGACCTGAAGAGAGCTGGGACCACAGTCTCAAACATTACCGTTAGTAACAGACTACACACTAACACACTATGCCGTCATGCACGAAAGGTCCCGCTGCTCGCACCAGCACATGTCCAGGCCCATTTGAAGTTCACCAATGGCCATCTTTTTGTTATCAACTCCACTCGCCATGTTTAGAGGAAAACGAAGGATGAGTACAACCCTAAGAACACCGTCCCAGCCGTCAAGCATGGTGGGAGAAGCATCATTCTTTGGTGGTACTTTTCTGTAAAAGGGACAGGACCACTGCACCGTATTGAAAGGATGGATGGGGTCATGTATTCTCTGAAATAAGAAATCGGATTGCAGATATCAGGGTATCATTTTATTCAGCCTCCTATGACCTACATGCCCCTATAAACGGCTCAGGAGAGTTGATCCTACTGACAGATTCCCTTTAACTAGATCTGGCATGTAGGAGATCTTGACAGGTCCTCTTTAATGCGTTGGTCACCAAGTTGTCACCGAAAATAACCCAATTGTAATGGCTTCTTCTACTTGTCTCCACCATGGGGGAATATTAGGCTGTAAGTAGAATCTGATATCCTTCTTCTACCATAAGCCACATTTTCTTTTGCCTTGTGTGATAAGCTGCTTGAGACCCAATGGATTTTTACTGTAAAATCAGATACACCGCACCTAATCTATTATACATTTCAATGAATCTGTTTATACAGTGTCTCTCACCTCCACATTTCCCTTTTGTGGGAAGCAGATCGTATTTGCAGCCCACAGAGTTTAAGATAAACAGATACATTTTGTCCTGCAAATATCCGAGCATTCGTCGTTCAGGGCGATATTAGAGCCTCCGTGTCATTAATTTTCTGCTTTGGGCAACTTTGACATTGTGTAACACTATTAGAGATCGTTTGATTAATTTTCTGGAGACGTACGTCCAGGACATTGCAGTATAGTCTATGGGAAGCGGATGGCGGACGTGCGGCTCTCTCTGCTCGGGAATTCCATCTCGGAACATATATCAAATATCAGGTGGTACTTCTTTTTTTTATAGACACAATCATCGGGTAATATTAGGACAGCTGAAGTTACCACTTACAAGGAATACAATACATAAGGTGAGACATACAGAGGCACCGAAGACAAACTGTTAATGTGTTTTATTGTACCCTAATTACAAAAATGACTTTACTCTGTTGTACATTGCGGGTAGTCATTGGGAAAATAGTGATTAGTGATGAGCAAATGTGCTCAGATCAGGTGCTAACCAAGTGACTCCGGCATGCTCGAAAAATATGTTCGAGACCCCGTGGCTGCATGTCTCGCTGCCGCTTGACAGTCACAACACATGCATTATTGTCTGTCTGTTAGGCAATCCCTGCATGTGTTGCGGCTGTCAAACACCCGTGGGACATGCAGCCGCCGGGACTCGAACATATTTTTCGAGGACACTCAGCACCCGAGCATGACAGATAACGCTTTATCCCAGCACGTTTTCTCATCACTAGTATTGATGTATACCCCGGACAAAAGCCCTGAACGTGTGCCACTTTCTATAGTTTAATAATGCGATACGTGTTTTTCTTTATAGGGTTAATCCCATCTCCAAGAGTTCCTATCCCTACATGTAGTAGGTATAATAATAATAATATTAGCAAATACCTGCTAGTATAGTTGTTATGATAAGCAATGTCACTTACCCCATGTGCTGGGCATTGCAGCTTAGACAGCTGTCACTATATGAGTGGTCGTAATAATGGTTATCTAAGCTGCTGCAATGCTCTGCACATGGGGTAAGCAACATAGCAAATCAGAAGAACTATACTACATTTCTAATTGGAGGTATTTGCTACTATTATTATTATTATTATTATACCTACTACATATTGGGATAGGTTCTTGGAGATGGAAATTCCACTTTAAGGTTACATTCCCACAATGAGTATTTGGTGAGTATTTCATTGTACACCATTTCTGCGCATGTTATGTAAATGAGGTTACTTGCGTTTTTGAGTGCGTTTTTTACGCTGCAGTTTTTGTATTTTTGGTATGTCGCGTTTTAAATAAATTGCTTTGATGTTGATATTTTCTTGTATTTGGCACACACTTGCCAATGCAAAGGGAACGAATGCATTGGGTGTGTGCGCATCCGGCGCATGCCTTACCCTTAACTAAAAATCAGAATGTGAAAAGACTTTAAAGGGGTTGCCCAGTCTTAAGGTACAGGTCTGCAGCCACTCTATGTGACTGTAGTTTTTATGACACCTCACATTGTGTTCGCTGTCAGGATTCTCCAGTGTCGGGAACGTAGGATCATGTGACTGCAAGTATCGAAATTGCATACCTCCGGCAACATTCAGACTAGCCTGCATTGAGCAAAGCCAGTCTAGTCGGTATGTGACCAGATACAGTCTAGTCAGAATGTGGCCAGAAGTATGCAAATCAGATACTTGTCATGCATCCGCCGCTCCCGGTGCTGGCACTGGAGAATTGTCATACACAGTGTGCACAATGTGAGGACTCACAAGTCTGCAGTCACATAGAATGACTCTAGACTTGTAGCTTAAAACTGGACATCTCCGTTAAGTTATGGTTCAGTTAGGCATCTGTTGACTTATTATTTTGATTAGCGTTTGATTAGAGTTCAATCAGAGCGTGTGTTTTTCTCGTCCCACGACAAAAACAAGCAAGAAAGTTTCTCCACCTTCTCCTATGTGATGTCAGCTGAGCGGGCCCAATTTTTTCACAGACCCATAGACTCACATTGGAAATTTTCAATAGACGCTTGGTTCAAAATCAGACATGTCTCTCCAATTTTCTGTGGATCAGCCGGTCCGAGAAAAATCACAAACATGTGAATGGCCCTATAGACTATCACAGGTACAAGTGCTATCCGTGAAATCCAAGGCTAGCACTCGAACGAGAACATCAGATGGGTGAATGTGGCCTTACGATGAGGCTCCAGTTGTGAAATTTGATAGTTAACCCCCCACTGATAAGGAAGGGTTGACAGATATGAATGATGTGCTGTGAAAGAACACCATGGTGGGGGTGATACATACCTAGTGACTATAAGAATAACGACAAATCTACTGTGTGGAGATATCACTTGTTATGTCGCCCCCTGCTGTTCATTTGATTCCCTTTCTGAGCGTCCTCCTAATGTGTCCAGAGGTGGTCACCCATGCTCAGTTTCTTTCATGGAAATATACTAGAAAGTATTTTGCATAATGTGCAGTTTCAGAACTACTACTGTATTCTTATGACTTGGATTTTGTGAAAATTAAAATTCCAGGAGTAATTGTGCTTTTACAGCCTCTGGTGCTTGTGACATTTCAGGATAATCAATTAAGCTCTATTAGCAGTTTAGGAATACTCTTCATCAATAATACTATTCTTCCCAGAAGTGATCCACTAAACTACATATTCTGTGAATAACATTTCTCATTATTATGAGTAATGCTCATTAGGTGTATAATATGCAAATTGCCTCTTCAAAAAAAAGAGGACTTGTACTCTATAGCGCCACCTATTGGAAGTAGCGATCCTACAAGTCACAATCAACCCTTTAACGAGTCTTGTAATATGACTTGGATAAAAGCCAAATTAGTATCTCCATTTGCAGACACGGTGTTTCGGACTGTTGGTCCTCGTCAGTGCAAAGTAGGAGAGATCTGATTTGGCTGGATGAGAGGCTCTGGACTAGGGTCTAAGGGGTAAGGTTTCTCCTTGTGGAGAGTGACATACCAGCTCTGGCGTGTCGAGGTAAGGAGGCTTATTCGCCGTGCAATGCTCCTCTGGGAAATTTAATATGCAAATTGCCTCTTCAAAAAAAAGAGGACTTGTACTCTATAGCGCCACCTATTGGAAGTAGCGATCCTACAAGTCACAATCAACCCTTTAACGAGTCTTGTAGTGTATAATATACACTTTTTATATATATTGGTCTCCTTCAGTTCATTGCTAGGATTATAGAATTAGTATTTCATTAATTTCTGTAGAAACAAAATATATATATTTTTTAATTTGTGTAACTATCTATTTTTTAGATTTAAAAGCTTCCTTGAGATCAGTCATGAGGCAGACATACTTCCTTTCATTAGCTCAATGAATGAGAGCTAATGAAAGTACAGTCTACAGGAAGAAATGGCATACAGATCCCTCCCCTAGAGACAATGGAGTCATGCAGGAGAGTCCTATCTGTATATATCTTGCCTTGTGTGGCCACCATTAGTGCAACAGAACAGCAACGTGGACTTGACTTGAATGTTAAGGAGATCACTCTGCTGACTCTACCCCAGCCTACACAGCAAAGCTATAGAAAAATAAATAAGCTGCAGAAAACAAAAGTCAGCCAGAATTTCAGTGGCCAGGCTAAAATTCTGAATTACGTAATCCATGCTGACTTCTATTTTTGTTATCTGTAGCTTTTTTTTTTTTTTTATTGTGTAGGCTGGAGTAGAGTCAACAGAGTCAGCATATTGTCATTCAAGTATTATCATCAATTATCATACAAGGTTTCTGACAGTTGACAGCTTCTCCGGCATCACTCCATTGTCTCTGGGTGATGGATCTGTAAAAATATATATTCTCCCATGAAAAAATACAATCAAAACACATGAATAAAAATATTGTTTTGCATAAAAAGCCTGATTGAAATAAAGTGCGATTTTTCTGTTGATACATTTCCAGAATTTTACACCAAATTTTTTAGGATAACTTAAAGTATAAATATTGAGTATTTATTGAAAACAAAAAAAATAGATAACTTTACTAAAGCAAAAAGTAAAAATAAATATATATATTTATTTTATTTAATTTTTGCATTCAATTATTTTTCTATTTATAAGGAGTTTAGTTGTTTATATACTTTTCTTTTTGGAAAGTTAACAATATAATACTAAATTCACCTGCTACAGTTCAAGCCTATTCGCTACTTTACCTCTATATCCATTTGTTGCCAAATGTAAGTTAAATATATATATATATATATATATATATATATATATATATATATATATTTTTTTTTTTAAATAATATCCTCAGATCATCAAGGGTTACAACATACATTTTGCAGGCAATACCGGCCAAGCAGTAATCAGCTAAGTACCGTAATCCTCCTTAAAGGGTAAATTCTTACTTGACCTCCAGCTATATACAGCACATGGTAACAGCATTAAACTGTGACCCTCCTCTTTTGCTTTCCCCACGTCTCCGTTGGGTCGGCGTCGATGCTCGGGGATGTTCCGTCAGGACAAGACAGCAAGTCCAACATCATTTCGTCGTCCCCAGATCCTGCATCAAGCCTGACAGGTAATTATGCATCGAAAGGAGGCAATAATTTACTAATAATTAGGGCGGCTGCGGCTGCTGATTAACAGGCTGCTAGCACCGTTTCACCGGAGGATTAAATGAAAGTTACAGGCAGCTCGGGGATGGATGTATTTGCATGAAAACGGTATTTCCTCGCTCCCAGATGTGCAACGACTGATTGAAAGGTATAGATAGGAGGGGAAAAAAAAAACCACACACAAAAAAACTATAAACAGGCGGCCGCTTATTTTGGCTTCATGTAGAATTTTACTAATCCCCGGGTTTAATCTGCAAATGTCTTCCTATAAGATTAATCTTTTATCATCATTGTCTTTAATATGAAATGTTTGGCGGCCGCTGTATGGGGAAATTCTTTGACTGTCTTGAAATGAAGCGTACAAGCAGGGAGTATTATATAATTGCACAGCTGAAAAGCTTACGCTCGCACGGTCGGAATTAATCAGTGCTTTCACTTTCAAATGAGGACGCTTTTATTCTGAATTTTTTTTATTTCTATTTTTTTTTTTTAATGATGTCTGCTTAACTTTAATTTATAGTCCTAGAATATAATGCATTGCTGAAAATGTTAAAAAAAAAAAATATTATTATAGCACCATATGCGAAATCCGGCCCGGAGTATACGACAAGTCGACCTTTCCTGAAATGCGTTGGAATATGGATCACGGATTAAGACTATCTGCTCAGACTGGTTGTGAGTGTGCTTGTGTATATACTTACTGTGTGCGCGGATCGGTGGGCAGATAAAGATGTCATCACTATGGGGAAGATGCAGTTTCTTGTATAGGTATGGAATAGGGTCCCACTGCACATGTTAGACCCATGGAGGGTCAGTATGCAGGGGGTACAAATACATGGAGACTGCAGGGGGAATAGGCATCCCAGTCCAATTAACCAAAATCATCACCTGGACCACTAGTGAACACAGAAAGAAAGGGCTCCTGTGCAATAACACCAATACATGGGCCCATTGCTCCCCAAATGCTCATCATAATGCACAATTCCACCATCTTTTACCTCTTGGGCCCAAGTTGCACCAATGTGTAATGTATGTAGTACAGTTCATATAGCGTCTTGTGCTTGGGTGCGATGAAAACACAGGAGTCACAGGTTTGATATAGAAAAGTCCTGTATTACTTCATACAAGTTGGCAGAAATAGTCACACAGTTTGCAGACACAGAAACAGGAGACACAGCAGGCCAGAGTAATCCAAGCTCAGCAATCACTCTCCAATACAGATTCAGGATCTTCTTCTCTGTTACCGTAAGTCCATGCAAACGTGGTTCTTTCAAAGAGCAGGGTTCAGAGTCCACAAGTGCTTCAGAGTTCCTCAGTAGGAATAGCTGGAGTACAAGGTCCAAGGCTTACAGGAGTCAAGTCACAGGTTCACTGCAGGCTAGATTCTGAAGCACTGATTGCTCAGCTGTGGCTGCTTAAGAAGCAAAGGAGAGAATCAGGGTGGGAACATGCAAGCTGGAAACTCCATTTTGACTGAGGGCAAGATAGCTGCAGTAAGACAGAAAGTAAAATGGCTGACGAACAAACTGAGTTTCAGGAATATATACATAGAACCTTACACAATGATCTGTCCGCCCCCTGCTCTTTGGACTTGGAAGTGTGTGTTGCACCACTACTATCCCACCAATCATCATAATCCCGGACCTCCAACCCTTGGTCTTAACGGATGCTCCCCTGATTATCCTCCTAAGGGAGGAACAGTGATTGCCTAGTTTCTGGTCCATTGAAATCAATGGAATCCCTAAGAAGAAAGGTATAGATTATATGGCAACATAGTCCCTGGTCAAGAGTTTTTTGGGTTTCCGTTGCTTACTGGTGTGCTAATAAACCAGTGCTATTTAGATATGCACAGTAAGTAATGCATATTGTAATATTTGATCTGCTGTTAGTATGAGGGACACTGCAGCGTATTTGGGCCCCCTTTCGTCAGGACTTTTGGTATCTCCCATGGGATGACGCCGATAGAGGGCTAATCCCACTCCCAGGGGCGGTCTCCGCCCCCGCTGTCACAGGATACCTCGTGACCGGCAGTACATCCAGTCTCTCCAACACACCCGGACCGTTTCCCGCCCTCCCTCCCTGTTGTATGGCATTTCAAGTTGCAGCTGCGGAATGGGTGGAGAATTTGGTGGTGATGATACCTGCATCGGGGGACCGGAAGGTAGATAATCTCCCTACACCCAGTTGGTTGGCAAATTATTGCCTGGTTTTTGAGCTGCGACCATAATCTTATGCCACGCAAAAGAGAGTACTTGTTAAATCTCTCCAATAAAGCAGTTATGTTTAAGAGAAGAAATGGTGTGGTGTCATTTCACGGGAGACTGGATTTCGGGTCTCAGCAGTCTGTTGCATCTTAATTATATATATACCGGTATATATATATTTATATATATATATATTTATTTATATATGTATATATAAATATATATATATAATGTTGATCTTCCTACCTCAGCGTGGTGGGGGTGTCTTATAATAGGTACAAGGGGCATACATAATATAGAAGAATAGGGCGAGAGTAGAGGAGGAGTTGCAGTTTCTTACAATCTGCTGCTTAAAAAAAGAGTTGTCTTGTTTTTGTTATATCATGATGATACATTTCTAGTATATATACAGACTTCCTCAAGAATTTTTGGAATTCCCATAGAGGTCAATGTTGAGGACTGAGCATGCCTGGCCACCTCCCCACTGACTGTCTGCGAAGCAGGAAAGTCACGATCATAAGCGTGGGTCCGAGAAGCGAGATCAGACATTTATGACATACCGTAGATATTCCATAAATGGTTGAGATAGGAAAACCCCCTTTAGAAATTGAATTACACAGCTGTTATGAAGGTATACGAGTCCTGTTATTTGGCCAAAGGCTGGAGAGCTTAATTATATAGGGGGGTGTAAATTATCAGCCATACCCATGCCCAAAAACCTCAGGGCGTCCTGAAGGCTACTCTGCCAAGTAAAAAGTTCTGGTACACGGTGGGGTGGCCTGTTGCAAATTTTGCATTGGGCCCAGAAAGTTTTCCCTGTTGGCGAAGGTCCTCTTTATAGTCTATTCTTCAATATGGTGGGAACATACTGTGTTACCAAGTTAATTAAATCCTGACTTTCCTTCTCATTTTTAACCCTGTAACGTGGCTTTCTAAAAGTTCTCCAGCTTAAACGAATGTTAATTAAATTCTTTAAACCTTTCCCTTAGAATTGTTTCTCTTTAAATAATCTTTAATTAGCCAAGGAGAGGGATGTACTATAAAGACGGCATAAAGTCATTAAACTGACGAGTCTCAATTTAATGAAACCCTTTGTGGTGTTAAATATTTATTTAGTTCAGTTCTTAATGCTACTAAAACCAGCGCTGATTCTTCTTCATTACTGCCGTCATATCTTTTAGACCTTTATATCGTTTCATTTTCCTCTTTTGTGTTTGTTAATTAAATTATTGTTGTTTATTTCTTTATCTCTCGGGTAAGTTGTTGGTAGATTTGTGGGGGGACGGGGAGTTTGTGTTTGCCATTTAATATCTATATATGTTGTTTTTCTGAGTGATTTAGTTGGTCAGATTTTTTTATTGCTTTTTTATTTTAGTGCATGGTTGTAATACGTTTGTTTTACATTTTTTTTTTAATACACAATATATAGACCAGTTAGGGCCCATATAAACAAGGATGCGATCAAGAACGGTTGTTCGTTAGAGCGATAGTTTACCGATTGTGGGCTTGTGTAATATTGGTGGCAATTGGTGATGAGTGAACGTGCGCGGATAAAGGTGGTCAGAGTATGCTCGGGCGCTAGCCGAGTGTCTTCGGCATGCTCGAAAATATGTGCTTTTCCCCGCTGCTGCATGTCTCGTGGCTGTTAGACAATCCCTGCATGTGTTGTGGCTGTCGTACAGCCACGAGACATGCAGCCGCGGGGACTCAAACATATTTTTCAAGCATGCCGAAGACACTTGGTTAGCGCCCGAACATGCTCGGATAAGACGTTACCCGGCACGTTCGCTCCTCACTAGTGGCAATCACTTGACAAATGAGCAAAACGCTTGTTCGCCAGGTGATTGGATTATTCATGCCTGGCATTAAAAATATTAGTTATTGGCAGGATATTGTCCTGTGAAAACTGTAGATGTGCTGCCGATAATGATGATATTCTATGTGCACGCACTGATCACATTAAAGAAGCCCTCCTCCTCCTGCCATCAAAGTTTGTATCCTCTCAGTATATTGCAATCATCATATTATATAACACTGTGTACTTACAATTGCTCATTTTTCCTTTCTACCCAGTTAATTCTTCTCTTTTTCATTAGGCTAATGACATCACATTATTAAAGCCTCACTAGCTGAGTCCTTCTAAGCTCTATGTAGAAACAGGAGGCCAATTTTCTCTGTGCAAGTCATGAGTCACTGCAAAAGTCTATGGTAGGGGGGAGCAGCAGGGTCAGAAGTTGAAGAGAGGAATGATTCATGCAGGGAAAAGAGACTTTCTGTTTCTAGAAAGAGCAGAGAAAAGAGAATAATTATCTGGGTAGAAAGGCAAAATGAGCAATTGTAAGTACACAGTGCCATATAATATGATGACTCCAGTATAGTAAGAGGATAAAAACTTTGATGGAAGTGCTTCTTTAAAGAGCTATTCTCAGGTTTGAATGTTATTCCCTACCCATGGAATAGGGGATACCTTCCCAATCCCTGGGACACCTAGCAATCTTGAGAACCGTGGCTCTGAAGAGCCCCATGTTAATGGAGCAGTGGTCTATCATGAGCATTGCCACTCCATTTATCCTTATGGCAGTGCCAAAGACCAAACAAGTGCAGAGCATGTGTATTTTTCGTCGGTCTTATGAAGAATGAATGGAGCAGAGGTGTGCACGATCGACCACCGCTCACATGGTTCTCTTCAGATCTCGGAAACGGTGGGGGTCCCAGGGTCGGAAACCCAAGGATGAAGTTGAATGACCAACGTTTGTCCATTGTATAGCCAATGGATGGATGTTTAACAGCAGCAGTGGGCGAGAATAAGGGTATGGTTCCTCGTTCCGGATAGGCAGCGTTTTGGACAGAGCGGAAAGCCCGCTCCGCCCAAAGCCCCGCCCCCTTCTGAGCGCGCGGTGAATCCGCAGCGCTACATAGGACTGTGTTATTTACCTTGCGGCGACGGAGCGTCGCCGCAAGGTAAAAGGACGTGCTGCGATCTGAAAAGACGCGCCGCATGTCCGTTTACGCAGGTCTGACGCCTGCGTGTTTTAACGCATAGTGGAGACGGGATTTCATGAAATCCCCTCCACTATGCTGTAACATCTGGACGCTGCGTGTTTGACGCTGCGGCTGTACACAGCGTCAAACACGCAGCGTTTCTTGAACGTGGAAACATACCCTAAATGGGCCTTTATTAAACCACAACTTAAAAAAAACAATGTAAAAAATTCACTGAACCTGATGAAGGGCCTCTTTGGCTATGTAAAGACGTTATGCAATATGTTAAAGATAGCCTTTTTTCTATTCGTCTGTTAGGTCATGCTTAACAAATTGGGGTCCTCCATTCGTAATCTGACTCTTCAAATGAAAGGGGTTGATCCGCAGTACCAAAGACAGCCCAAGAATAACTGTGGCGCTCTCTCTATGGGAAAAAAAAGGAGATCAGTTTTTCTAATCCTGGACAAACCCTTTAAGCTAGGCAATTCTCCTGGCAAGATCAATTTAGGAACCCAACGCTTACAGTATTTCACAAACAGGGCTACATGATGAAATGGGACGGTCCGACTGCCAACTGGAAATCCTTCAAATTATGGATGGATTCAGTGCTGTTAAGGCCAGCATTCATAATGCATTCATAGCTCTAAGTTTTTGTGGGCCTTTGGGTGGACTTTTCTTTGCTTTTGATGTCTTATTGACAACATTTTTTTTATATTTCTTTAAACATAGCTGTATGGACCACACCATTTATTTTACTTTTTATAATATACTGAAAAACAGGGAAAGAAATCCACCATTATGGAATTGTGCAGCAGTTACAATCTGGTGCCGGGTGTATAATAATACAGCAGGCACCCACTCTGTGTGGAGTGGACTCAGCTCTTGAGCCCGCTCATACATAAAGTGCACACACATCTTCCGTATATATACAACAGATGTCACCAATGGAAATCTGGGCTGACGCCCAGGATCACCAGGTCCTGACAGCAGCCGTGCTCAGTGTCAGTACTATTCTTACCAACAGTCATGAGTTTTCTGGCACCGGATGGATGGAGCATTGCGCTGGACCACAGGTGTTCCGTAAGATTTTTCTGGAATATTCATTGTAAATGTTAGTACAGATAGGTCCATATATATTTGGACAGAGACAACATTTATCTAATTTTGGTTCTAGATATTACCACAATGAATTTTAAACAAAACAATTCAGATGCAGTTGAAGTTCAGACTTTCAGCTTTCATTTGAGGGTATCCACATTAAAATTGGATGAAGGGTTTAGGAGTTTCAGCTCCTTAACATGTGCCACCCTGTTATGTTACGGTAGCTGAGGAGTGCAGGTAAAAAAGGAAATACACCAGAGCAGTTGGAATCTATGAGATTGCAGTACCCTGACTAACCACCGCAACTAGAGGCAGCCGTGGAGCGTTCCTACGTTGGTCCTAGACGCCTCGTCACAGCCTGAGAAACTAACTACACCTAAAGATAGAAATAGGAAAGCTATCTGCCCCGGAGCAGAACCCCAAAGATAATAGAAAGCCACCAAACATGTAATGGCGGTTAGACAAGAGGAAATACTGACACAGAAAGAAAATAGTATGAGCAAACGCTGGGGCCCAAACTATCTAAATAGAAAAGGATAGGAAGGGTACTTACTGCAATCTCAGAAAACCCTGAAAAAACACCAACTCTACTAATTTCAAAATCACCTGAGATCACACGACCTCTACCACCTAAATTAGTTCTCTGGTGTAACAAAAACAAAACAGCAGCCACTGAAAAAAAAACTGGAAAAAGCAAAAGTACAAAACACAGTGGCTGGACTAAACTGAGAGGGCAAAAGCCCCCGGAGGGGACCCTGAAGGCCCCCACAGAAGTGCAGGACAAAATGCAAAAAATATAGCAAAAACACAAAATAAGAAATTGTCTTATCTGATAGCAGGAGATGCAGACACGACACAGCAGGCTACAAGGGAAACTGGAAAGAAGGATTCAGACCAGAACAATTGATCACCGGCAACCCTGATGGGAAAATGACTCCCTTATATAAGACCAATCAGTAACACCTGATTCCCAGTCCTCACAATCCTCACTAGTACCGCTTGTAACCACCAGAGGGAGCCTCTGCTCAGAACTCATCTCAAACCCATTCACAACAGTACCCCCCCCTTGAGGAGGGGTCACCGAACCCTCATTTGAGCAACCAGGTCGGTCAGGATGAGTTCTATGATACGCACGGATAAGTCTCCTAGCATGGATGTCCGAAGCAAACACCCAAGAATTGTCTTCCTGACCATAACCTCTCCATTTAACCAAATACTGGAGTCTTCGTCTAGAAAAACGAGAATCCAATATTTTCTCAACCACATACTCCAGATTGCCCTCAACCAAAACAGGGTCAGGAGGCACAGCAGCAGGAACCACTGGCTCAACAAACCTCTTCAACAAGGACTTGTGGAACACGTTATGGATCTTAAATGTCCCTGGAAGAAGCAAACGAAAAGAAACAGGATTAATAATCTCCATGATCTTATAAGGTCCAATGAACCTAGGCTTAAATTTAGGAGATGCTACTCTCATAGGAATATTCTTTGAGGACAACCAGACCAAGTCCCCCACTTTAAACCGAGGACCATCAGTCCTATGCCGGTTAGCAAACCGCTGGGCCTTCTCCTGAGAGAGGGACAACCTCTCCACTACCTGGTCCCAAATCTGCTGCATACGCTCAACAACAGAGTCAACACCTGGACAGACAGAAGCCTCCGTCTGTCCTGAAGAAAATCGAGGGTGAAACCCAGAATTACAGAAAAACGGAGACATCAAAGTGGCAGAGCTAGCCCTATTATTAAGAGCAAACTCAGCCAAAGGCAAAAAAGAGACCCAGTCATCCTGATCAGCAGACACAAAGCATCTTAGATAAGTCTCCAATGTCTGGTTTGTTCTCTCAGTTTGACCATTGGTCTGAGGATGAAATGCCGAGGAGAAAGACAATTGAACACCCAGTTTAGAACAAAAAGTCCTCCAAAATCTGGAAACAAACTGGACTCCTCTGTCAGACACAATGTTCTCAGGAATGCCGTGTAAACGAACCACGTGCTGAAGGAACAACGGCACCAATTCAGAGGAGGAAGGCAACTTAGGTAATGGCACAAGATGTATCATTTTGGAAAACCTATCACAAATTACCCAGATGGTGGTCATTCTCTGAGAAACAGGAAGATCGGAAATGAAATCCATAGAGATATGGGTCCATGGTCTCTTGGGCACAGGCAATGGCATCAACAAACCACTAGAGCGAGAGCAAGGCTTGGAGCGAGAGCAAGTCCCGCTGGACTGCACAAATTCCCTGACATCGCGAGACAAGGTAGGCCACCAAAAGGACCGACTAACCAAGTCTCTGGTACCAAAAAATTCCGGGATGCCCAGCCAATGCGGAACAATGAATCTCAGACATCACACTCTTTTTCCATTGGTCCGGGACAAACAATTTTCCAACAGGGCAGCGCTCGGGCCTATCCTCCTGACACCCCTCCAGAGCAAGTCTCAAATTGGGCGAGATGGCGGAAAGAACTACACCCTCTTTCAAAATAACAGAGGGATCAGATAGCTCAGGAGAGTCCGCAAGGAAACTCCTCGAGAGGGCATCCGCCTTAACATTCTTAGTGCCAGGAAGAAAGGAAACCACAAAATTAAAACGTGTGAAAAACAAGGCCCACCTGGCCTGTCTAGGATTGAGTCGCTTGGCAGATTCCAGATAGACCAGATTCTTATGGTCCGTAAGGACCACCACCTGATGTTTGGCTCCCTCCAGCCAATGTCTCCACTCTTCAAAAGCCCACTTCATGGCCAATAACTCCCGATTACCCACGTCATAATTACGTTCAGTAGGAGAAAATTTTCGAGAGAAAAAGGCACAAGGGTTACTTTTAGAGGTCTCTGGATCTTTTTGGGACAAAACGGCACCTGCCCCAATTTCAGAGGCATCAACCTCCACCTGAAATGGCAGAGAAACATCAGGCTGCCGTAGAACAGGAGCAGAAGTGAATCTCTGCTTAAGTTCCTGAAACGCAGAGACTGCCTCAGGAGGCCAATTCACCACATCAGAACCCTTTCTGGTCAAATCAGTTAATGGTTTAACAATAACCGAGAAATTACCAATAAATTTACGATAAAAATTGGCAAAACCCAAAAATCTCTGAAGAGCCTTTAATGAAGTAGGTTGGACCCAATCACAGATGGCCTGAACCTTGACCGGGTCCATTTCAATAACAGATGGGGACAAAATGAATCCCAGAAATGAGATCTTCTGTACGCCAAAAAGACACTTTGATCCCTTCACATACAGAGCATTCTCTCTCAAAATCTGGAATACAGTTCGAACATGTTTCACATGAGAGTCCCAGTCATTAGAAAAAATCAAGATATCATCCAAATAAACAATCAGAAACTTGTCCACAAAATCCCTGAAAATGTCATTCATGAAGGACTGGAAGACGGAAGGAGCATTAGTGAGCCCAAAGGGCATCACAAGGTACTCAAAATGCCCTTCAGGGGTGTTAAATGCCGTCTTCCATTCATCCCCGTGCTTAATGCGAATAAGGTTATACGCCCCCCTGAGGTCAAGCTTGGTAAACCAAGTAGCGTTTTTCACCCTGGAAAACAGGTCAGAAATCAAGGGTAACGGGTATTGATATTTCACAGTAATATTGTTCAAGAGACGATAATCAATACACGGCCTTAATGAACCATCTTTTTTGGCCACAAAGAAAAAACCGGCACCTAAGGGTGAAGAGGATGGTCTGATATGACCCTTCTCCAATGATTCCTTGATATAAGACCGCATAGCGTCATGTTCAGGTACAGACAAGTTAAAAAGGCGACCTTTAGGGAATTTACTACCTGGCACTAATTCAATAGCGCAGTCATAGCTCCTATGGGGAGGTAAGGATGCAGATTTACTTTTGCTAAACACATCAGAAAAATCAAACAAAAAGTCAGGAACATCCTCAGCCTGGGGGGAGGCAGAAAAAACAGGAGTGTTGGTATTAACACATTGGCAGCCCCAACTGGTTACAGACACAGATTTCCAATCCAAAACAGGATTATGAGACTGTAACCAAGGGAAACCCAGCACTATAATGTCATGCAGATTATATAGAACCAAAAATTTGCAGCACTCCTGGTGATCAGGTTCAACCCTCATTATCACCTGAGTAGAAAACTGGGGTTTATTCTCAGCCAAAGGGGTAGAATCGATCCCCAGTAAAGGAATAGACTTCTGTAGGGGTATCAAGGGAAACCCACAACGTTTAGCAAAATCATAATCCATCAGGTTAATAGCTGCTCCAGAATCAACGAAAGCCTGAGCAGAAAATGAGGACAGAGAGCATATCAGAGTGACAGTTAATAAAAACTTAGTCTGAACACTACCCAAGACAACTGAGCGTGCAAAACGTCTTCCCCGCTTAGGGCAGACTGAAATAGCATGAGAGGCATCACCACAGTAGAAACATAACCCATTGCGCTTTCGAAACTCATGACGCTGTGCCCCAGACACCACTCCATCACACTGCATGGGCTCAGCAGCTGGCTCACAAGGCAACACCACTCCACGCATACTTCTCCGCTCACGCAAACGTCTGTCAATTTGAATCGCTAATGACATAGAATCATTGAGACCAGAGGGACAGGGAATCCCACCATAACATCCTTTACATTATCAGACAGACCCTTCCGGAAAAGGGCCGCCAAAGCGTCGTCATTCCACTTGGTCAGGACTGCCCACCTACGGAATCTCTGACAGTATAACTCAGCGTCATCAAGCCCCTGATTTAATGCCAACAAGGCTTTTTCAGCTTGATCAATGACATTAGGCTCATCGTACAATAACCCCAAAGCCTGAAAAAATGCATCAACATCACTCAAAACAGGATCCCCAGGTATCAGGGAAAAAGCCCAATCCTGAGGATCGCCGCGCAGGAGAGAGATGATAATTTGAACCTGCTGCGCTGCGTTTCCTGAGGACTTAGATTTTAAGGCAAGAAACAATTTACAATTATTTTTGAAATTCTGAAACTTAGCTCGATCTCCTAAAAACAAATCTGGCATGGGGATCCTAGGTTCCACAACAGGCAACCTAGCAAGATATGCAGCAATACTCTGAACCTCAGTGGCAAGCTGATCCACACGGCCAGACAACTGTGCAAACTCCATTGGGAGAAAAGATCCTCCCCAGCACCCAGAGATACAGAGGGAAAAAAAAAAAAAAAAATGCAACAAACAGAAAAATATCTCTGACAACTTTTCTTCCTTCAAAATATTTTTTCCCTTCTGTGAGTACCATACAATTTTTATGGCCGGTGATACTGTTATGTTACGGTAGCTGAGGAGTGCAGGTAAAAAAGGAAATACACCAGAGCAGTTGGAATCTATGAGATTGCAGTACCCTGACTAACCACCGCAACTAGAGGCAGCCGTGGAGCGTTCCTACGTTGGTCCTAGACGCCTCGTCACAGCCTGAGAAACTAACTACACCTAAAGATAGAAATAGGAAAGCTATCTGCCCCGGAGCAGAACCCCAAAGATAATAGAAAGCCCCCAAACATGTAATGGCGGTTAGACAAGAGGAAATACTGACACAGAAAGAAAATAGTATGAGCAAACGCTGGGGCCCAAACTATCTAAATAGAAAAGGATAGGAAGGGTACTTACTGCAATCTCAGAAAACCCTGAAAAAACACCAACTCTACTAATTTCAAAATCACCTGAGATCACACGACCTCTACCACCTAAATTAGTTCTCTGGTGTAACAAAAACAAAACAGCAGCCACTGAAAAAAAAACTGGAAAAAGCAAAAGTACAAAACACAGTGGCTGGACTAAACTGAGAGGGCAAAAGCCCCGGAGGGGACCCTGAAGGCCCCCACAGAAGTGCAGGACAAAATGCAAAAATATAGCAAAAACACAAAATAAGAAATTGTCTTATCTGATAGCAGGAGATGCAGACACGACACAGCAGGCTACAAGGGAAACTGGAAAGAAGGATTCAGACCAGAACAATTGATCACCGGCAACCCTGATGGGAAAATGACTCCCTTATATAAGACCAATCAGTAACACCTGATTCCCAGTCCTCACAATCCTCACTAGTACCGCTTGTAACCACCAGAGGGAGCCTCTGCTCAGAACTCATCTCAAACCCATTCACAACACCACCCTGTTTTTAAAGGGACCAAAAGTAATTGGACAGATTAAATAATTGTAAATAAAATGTTCATTTCTAGTACTTGGTTGAAAACCCTTTGTTAGCAATGACTGCCTGAAGTCTTGAACTCATGGACATCACCAGACACTGTGTTTCCTCCTTTTTGATGCTCTGCCAGGCCTTCACCGCGGTGGTTTTCAGTTGCTGTTTGTTTGTGGGCCTTTCTGTCTGAAGTTTAGTCTTTAACAAGTGAAATGCATGCTCAATTGGGTTGAGATCAGGTGACTGACTTGGCCATTCAAGAATATTCCACTTCTTTGCTTTAATAAACTCCTGGGTTGCTTTGGCTTTATGTTTTGGGTCATTGTCCATCTGTAGTATGAAACGACGACCAATCAGTTTGGCTGCATTTGGCTGGATCTGAGCACACAGTATGGCTCTGAATACCTGAGAATTCATTCGGCTGCTTCTGTCCTGTGTCACATCATCAATAAACACTAGTGACCCAGTGCCACTGGCAGCCATGCATGCCCAAGCCATCACACTGCCTCCGCCGTGTTTTACAGATGATGTGGTATGCTTTGGATCATGAGCCATGCCTTCGCCATACTTTTCTCTTTCCATCATTCTGGTAGAGGTTGATCTTGGTTTCATCTGTCCAAAGAATGTTCTTCCAGAACTGTGCTGACTTTTTAGATGTTTTTTAGCAAAGTCCAGCCTAGCCTTTTTATTCTTGATGCTTATGAGTGGCTTGCACCGTGCAGTGAACCCTCTGTATTTACTTTCATGCAGTCTTCTCTTTATGGTAGATTTGGATATTGATATGCCTACCTCCTGGAGAGTGTTGTTCACTTGGTTGGCTGTTGTGAAGGGGTTTCTCTTCACCATGGAGAGTATTCTGCGATCATCCACCACTGTTGTCTTCTGTGGGCGTTTAGGTCTTTTTGCATTGATGAGTTCACCAGTGCTTTCTTTCTTTCTCAGGATGTACCAAACTGTAGATTTTGCCACTCCTAATGTTGTAGCAATTTCTCGGATGGGTTTTTTCTGTTTTTGCAGCTTAAGGATGGCTTGTTTTACCTGCATAGAGAGCTCCTTTGACCGCATGTTTCCTTCACAGCAAAACTTTCCAAATGCAAACACCACACCTCAAACCAACTCCAGCCCTTTTATCTGCTTAATTGAGAATGACATAACGAAGAGATTGCCCACACCTGTCCATGAAAAAGCCTTGGAGTCAATTGTCCAATTACTTTTGGTCCCTTTAAAAACAGGGTGGCACATGTTAAGGAGCTGAAACTCCTAAACCCTTCATCCAATTTTAATATGGATACCCTCAAATGAAAGCTGAAAGTCTGAACGTCAACTGCATCTGAATTGTTTTTTTTAAATTCATTGTGGTAATGTCTAGAACCAAAATTACTTAAATGTTGTCTCTGTCCAAATATATATGGACCTAACTGTATGTGTGCACTACCAAGGCAAGGCAGTTGTGTTAAGTTGTCAGGTGATAATTTGTTGTCACCAATCTACAGGATAAGTGATAACTTGCTGATCTTTGAAGGTCCCACCACTGGGTCCGTCACCGATCCCCTATGTGTCACTAAATGGCACGGCAGGTTGAACGCCTGACCGCTGATGGACCTGCACTGATCAACAAGTTATCACCTATCCCGTGGGTAGGAGATAACGTGTTTTCACTGGACAACCTCTATAATGTAGTAGAGGAGAAGATGTGGTGGGCTGTTGGGCAGGTATTGTGGTAAATGGGGACCTTGTTTCTTCATGAGGCCTGATGATCCCTCAATTGTAAAATGTAATTAAACCACTAAGTCCATTATTAATACTATATATTCACTCATGTGCTGCTGTATCATGTGTGGGTATATGTATATAGCGATGCTGTGTGATATGGGTATGGTATGGAGGTGGGAGCATGTTTGACCGAAGTGGGATAGCTGATGGTGAAGGGGCAATATGGACTTCTTACACATCCTTTTTCAACCTTCCGTTGTATGCACACAACCTCTTTTTCAGGCAGGTACGCGTCGTAACCCGACCCAAAAAAAGCACTAAACAGAATAAACATGTACTGTGGTCTATTCCTCACATGGCTTCCGCTAGGAAACCGTTCACTAGTTGATAAGATCCAAGGAAAAAATAATGACGGCAGCTAAAGAGGTCACAACAAGTACTCAGGAGATGACCGAAAAAAAAATATTAAAAGATGCTTCAGGACAAAAGACACTCCCGAAAACCTCATCAGGATCGTACATGTAGTAAAGACATTATGTGCATATACGCTGAGGCTAAGGTCACTCAAGTTTGTAAAAAAAAAAAATCATCCGCGTTTCATGTAGAAAAAAGACGGACCGTTTCTCATCTGTCGTCATCTGTAAGGAATCCGATTTTATACATCAGCAGTTATTCAAATTTACAAGACCAAATTTACTTTCCTATGGTTATAATTTAGAGTTAGAGTTCTAAACAGTCTCAGGACATTAAGAGCTGAAATCTAATTAGTTGCATTTGTTGATTTCATTTTTTTGAGCGATCTTGCGCAGACCTGACTATCAGCTTAGTGCACTCATGCACATGTTCATCTGCTATTGACACATTCCAACTACAGAGCTAGTCTGATGTGTCTGTACACCACTGTTCTGATCTATGTAAAGTTCCTTGTGGGGCGCTACCTTTTAAATATAGTTTGAAAAAAGACACAGATTCATCTATTTCAACTCTTCTCGATCAATTATACATTTTTTATCACTACATTATTTTTTCTTGGAAAACCCCTTTAAGTTGTCCATTCCCTCAGATGAAGACCTGTCTGCTTTCCTGACGTGTTTGTTTTTGCAGATACTTGTATTCCACATTAAATAACAGTATAATCCGTTCTTATATTTGCACAGCGCTGTTCCTTTGCTATACCTACAATATATTTATGAATAAATTGTCAACAGGGCGTTACCATTTAGGGGGTGTCCCTCTATATGTCATTACTACCCAATCAGTGCCAGACCTTGGCTCACACCCATTTCGCAAAGAGAATGGAAACCAGTTGTTAAATTTGTAGGAAGGAAAACAGAGGAACAGTTATAGGAAAAATAGTCACAATTTACTAAATCCGACATATTAGGAAAGGAGACGGTAGTCAGTGTCTGGATGTGGCTTTGGTGGTAGAGTTTTTTTGCACAGAGAGTTTTTTGAAGGGTTGTGACGAGACCGCGGCTCGACACCTACCCCTTCATTCTCGGGATCAATGGGGGTCCGGGAGGTGGAACATATAGTGATGGCAAATTCTAACTATACGCGCACTTGCAAAAATGTTATCTCTTGAAATTCTCCTGGTCTTGGTACCTCTGCATGTATGGTGATAAGCAGGGCATCTCGGAATAATGGTTTTCATCTCCGTCTGGCTCCTAAACATATTTTATTTTGTGCTATAGAAGGCAGTAAATAAAACATATGGCTTTGTGACAGAAGAATAGTTTTATTACTGCAGTTATTCAAATTGCACACTGTGGTATTCTGCAAGTGTGAATGTCAAAGAATGATGCTACGAAAACATTTCTAGGAGTCGGGAAGTAACATTTTCCTGCTTTGCCTAAATAAAAGTTGAAATATCCTGAAAAATTTACAATACATTTGGCTCAAGTCATCAACATGTCAGACACATATTTTTTTATTCTAAACATCTAAAATCATGCACCGATATAAATTAAGTGCAATTATTATCATTTTTTTACCCATGTCAATTGGAGTGATGATTTGGGAAACGTGCCAGTAAATTATTCCTTAGCGGACAAGCTTTAGTTTTCTTTTTTCACATACATTGGCATAGATATTTGGCTAAAGACATCTGAACCCAACAATTTTACTCAATACTCAATCCATTTGTTGCCCCCAGAGGTGTCCGCCAGTGGCTTAAGGGGCATTTACACTGCAAATGAACCATGAATGAGTGTTTTTAAGAACTCTCATTTCACTATAATTTTGCCATGTAAAAGGCTGCCCATCACCCAACGTGGTGAAATGATCAATGGGTCAAATGATCAGTGGGTGAAATAATCGTTCTCGGCGGCGCATCATTTGATGTAAACAGGAGTCACACACTATGGCAGCCCATCGGCACTGGGCGATCTATTACAGATCTCTCAGCCTGTGTCAGCTTGTGTAATCACCCACTTAAATGACCACCGATCAGTAAAAGTTTACCAATCAGCGGTCATATCATGCCGGTCGGTCCGTTGACCTTTACTCTTCTTTGCGCTTTAGAAACAAATGCATGCTTGACTGAGCCAAGATTGCAAGTGTTAAGGACAGTCAGGAGAGAGAGCCCACTGCTGCCAAATGTGGTATTGGAAGTGTCATGTGTGCATTGCCACGAAGATCGTCGCGGTTGCACATTTTGACTTCTCACAGCTGAGCTGCTGTTTCTTTGTGTTTGGCAGCTAGGGAGTTAATTCTGTCTGTGCTCGGTTCTGGGACTGGGTGCAGTTTCTCCCGGCTGCAATTGATTATTTGTTGATTGGTTTCCTTTAAATTCCTGGTTGTCTGCTTGGGGAGTTGCCAGTGAAACCTTCATGCAGACCACAGATAGGAATGAATCTGTATAGACTTTAGTTGTGAGCTCCTTAGTTGTTCTAAGCTCAACTTGGTTAGAGTTTATTTCCCAGACCATTTATGTTCCTTTGGTGTTTGAGTGTGTATGCAAGCGAGTGTTATCCTGTCTGTCTTATATGTCTAATCTGTGTATTTAGCTGAGATCAGCCCATATCCCTTTGGTGGTAGTCAGGATCCTTCTTAGGACTGATTACAGGGTTCAGGGTCTGATAGGAGACAGGGTTAGGTTGGAGACTTGGACCTCTGAACCATTATCAGTACCTCCAAGGTGAGGGATTAGTTAGGACCCCAGTTTAGGGTCAGGTTAGATCCCGGTCCACCTCTTTCCTGTTTCAGCTCATCAAGTCCTCAAGATTAACCCTGAGTTCAGCAGATATCGTGTCAGGTAAATCTATTCTATACTTACATGCTGATGTTGCTATACTAGTTGTTGTATAGAGTGTTGTTCCTGTATTAATAGTTTACTGACATTGTATACATATCATTAGACAGCGTGACAGGAAGACCTCATGCACACCAGTGTTTATCTATGGCCTCTAATTTGTATGGAGCCTTAAAGGTATTTTCAAGCCTTATATCCTCAGGAGCTCACCGCTCTTCTGCCTCCCAGCTTCCTACTGTTTGGGGGGCGGTGCACTTCTGATTTTTGACAGTTCGGGCCAGCAATATGGCTGAACTGTTGGCTCAAATTTTGCGCTCTCCCGAGCTGCAAGGAAAGGCATCTTTGTCTCTGGAGCATCAGAGGAGTGTAGGGGAAATGAAGCTGGACGTATCTAGCCTTCTTAAGAGCAGTGAGCAGTGATTGCAAGCTGTAACGCAAAGAGCTCTGTTCTTGAGATTGGAGAAGTTTTTAATAAGAGCTAAATCGCAATGTTGCTTGTTTTTCAATCAAATTGCAAATTTACCCATTTTTTGAAGATGAAAATAAACCCCTAAATACGTCATCTGTAGACGATGCATGACTGCACTTCTCTAGGCCTTGAATTTCATCCAAAGACAAGAATGGCTTTTTTTTCCCTACAATTTCCATATGGGTTTAAAAGACAAGAAATCTTGACACGTTCCATTAGTCAACATGTCGTGAAGGTGTTCTCTCCAAGAAGTAATGGTACAATATAGCACCAGGTGGAGCACTATAAGAGGCACACAGGGCTTTACTGCTTAATATAAACTTACAGGGGCTCCACGTACACAAATTTATCCTTTTTCACATGGCTTCGCCAGTATAAAAAATTTAACAAATTTTAAAAAACCCAAACATTATAGATAAAGGGTCCGATTCATCAAAGCTTTTAAACCCCAAAATTTTGCGATTTTTCGAGTTTTCATGCCATTTTGGATCAGCTCTGTGGGAGGAGCTGGGAAGAGCCAGCCCCTTCCTGTTGAATACGTAAAATGTTTCGGCATTTTCTACACCAAAAGTAGCATTGCTGGAGCAGCGAACGTAGGCACATGCCAATTAGAAAAAATGCCGAATTAATTTAGTGGTGTGTGCCTCTTAATGAATTCGGCTCTTTGTTCTCATTCAAGACTGGCGCCAGACTTGATGAAGACGTACGCCAGTCTTGATGAATCGGTCCCATAATCTAAATTTGCACCAAAATTCCCCCTTTAAGATTCACTAATTTGTAGTGTACTTCCATGTGCAGACTTCACATTTCTACACAATGGCATTATAGAACACAATGTGACCTTACACCGTATATATATCATGAAATAAATTTTAGGTTTTTATTGTATGCTTATTTGGAATTTTCATTTGTATAATATATGGTCCAAAAAATCCTAAACATTTGGAATGAAAACCAATTATCACCGAGAGCAAGTTCTACACAAATGTTTGCTGTCCTAGCTCAGTAATTACAATGGAGAAGCATAGGGAGGACTATGGAGAAAACTAGCTTTGTTCTGAGCTTCACTTTGATAGGTAATCCTTCAGGCTCTCCATTAATTTCAAGTCATTATTCAGTAGTGTCAGCAGCTTCTTAAGTAATGGTTCTGTGAAACACCAACACACATTCTTCTCAACAAGCGATTTTCACAATTCAGCTTATAAGGTTTACTGAAGCATGAGAGTGATTCTGCACATTTTCCTTTACCTCACCCTGGTCCTTACAAGAGCAGAGCTCCAAGTCTTGAGGAACGGACAGAGAAATTCTGTCTTCTCTCATATGCAGAATATTGGCACAAATGAACCCTCATTTGCCTTGCCATCAACAGCGACCTCCACGATAGGAGATTTCATGAAGGTAAGCTCTTCAGACAAGCATGAATGCTAATAAAAATATTGAGGAGAAAGGAACTACAATTATTCCTGCTCTCATCTTAAAATTGGCATTACTCACAATTCCCTCATTCCTACCTCAAAATGCATTCTTCTTGCATTTCAAAGGACCAAACTCAGCAATTTCGGCTGGACCGGTCTACTAATTTTCATATATGCTGACAACTGGACTGTCCCCAAACAAATGATGTCTGGGCAAGGAGGATGTCGGACATATTGAATTTGGGGGGTCTGTACACTCACCCAGTTGAGCATACATGGTATATGAGGGGTTGAGAGGAATATCTTTTAGTCATATTAGTGTTTGGCTGACTGTTATTGAAGGTGTATGGCCATGAAAAGGTAGAGATAGCAAGGTTATTTTTCCTATCCAGTTGTATGGACCAGTGGCTTGGTTCTACTGTCATTTGCTGTGTTGCTGTATGATTGAGTCCCCAGTCATCAAATCTTTGTTGGTCGAGTCACTTGTTTGAATCCCCAACTCTCAAGTTTTGATTGGTCAAGTCACAGCCTCTTACCAACAAGTTTTGGATGGTCAAGCCAATTGCTTTGTGGTTGAGTCCCAAATTGTCAAGTCTTAGTTGGTCAAGTAATTTCCTGAGTGGTGGAGCCCCCAATCGTCAAGTCTTGGTTCGTCAAGTCACTTGCAGCGTGCTTGAGCCCCCAATCGTCATGTCTTGTTTGGTCAAGTCATTTGCTCTGTGGTTGAGCCATTAACCGTAAAGTCTTGGTTGGTAAAGTCACTTGCTGTGGGGTTGAGCCCCCAAGGTCAGTTTTAGTCTGAAGACACAAAATAGACAGCCCTGTTCCTGTCATTGGCTTAGAATTTTGCCCCCAACATTATTATCATTATAGAAGACAAGCAGTTTTATGACCCAAGTGTATGAGAAGACATATGCAATGCCCAGTTTTTGAAAAATTACTAAATAATAATAATCTTTATTTTTATATAGCGCTAACATATTCCGCAGCACTTTCCAGTTTGCACACATTATCGTCGCTGTACCCGAAGGGGCTCGCAATCTAGATTCCATATCTGTATGTTTTTGGAGTGGGAGGAAACCCACGCAAACACGGAACCCTGGACTCCAGCGCTGCAAGACTGCAGTGCTATCCTCTGAGCTACCGTGCTGCCCATGCTAAAGAATAGAATTGCTCTTAAATCTCGACATGAGTCGGTCCGGCTTTTCATTTGGATTGTGTGAATTCCGTCATGAACCTCTGCATATTCTACAACTTGAGGTCAGGTTTGTTTGGCTGTGTGATGGGTCGCACAGAGGAGGGGCGTGTTGACTTCGCTCACCTCTGGAGAGGTGAGAGAAGGACCCAGCAGGGATCGGCTCTCTGGCGCCACCACTTGCCCCAGGTCAGTCAGGGAACTGCACCGAGGGCAAATAGTCGCCAGAAAGGCTTCCCTTATAGGTACGAGTTATTGAGGCGCTCCCAGTGAGGGGAATATACATCACCAGTCCAGGCTGGGTATATCTAATTTCCTTATAGATTGTAAGCTTACGAGCAGGGCCCTCATTCCTCTTGGTATCTGTTTTGATCTATGTGTTTATTGTTATGCTGTAATGTCTATTGTCTGTACAAGTCCCCTCTATAATGTAAAGTGCTGCGGAATATGTTGGCACTATAGAAATAAAATTATTATTATTAATTATTATTATTATTAATAAACCTCTTGGTCGTTACTGCCAGAGCTACTCACTAACACAGTACGGTATGCTGCCACCAGTTGCTCATTCGATATACAAGCCTCGTCCGACAACAGGCTTATATCTGGTCAGAAACCAACCCATGAGGGTAGCGTATAATATACCCAACTGAGCGTGCAGACGTGGCGATTCTTGAATTGAGATAAAAGAAGCCCAAGAAAAATTTTATATTTAATCGCTGAAAAGGCTCACTAGATGAGTACAGGTATATATATACAGAACGTTATACAAGTATACAGTCCAAGGGTAGGGTACAGATAGGTTACAATTACCATGTTATGTAGCATGTGTCCACAGGGAGGCGCTGATGGATCACAGGTCCAAATCTTAGTTACGGGAATTCCTGGCCGCGTCAGGTAACGGTGTTCCTGCCAGTAAAAAAACTGAGCTCAAAATGAAGAGCTGCCTATTATCTCCTAGGCTGCTCCCTCCCACGCTCTGCGCCTACCCCTGGGCTGGCCCTCCTCCCATATCTGAGAGTATGGATTTCCAGGCCAGAACCGTGAATGTCCATAACTTTCCGCCTGAAGGTCCAAATAAGCCGGCACCGGCGGCACTGGCTTCTGCTGGATTTTAACTGTGTATAGAGACCAAATCCAGCTACGGTATTGAATTCCTGGTAGCTATGCTTTGTAACTCAATAACGCAGAGTGCTAGGGATGGCTGTATGTTATGGGCTCGTGGGGGAAGGAATGCAGATTCCGATAATGTGCTCGGCTAGGCTCAGAGATATTGCATTCTGTTATCATAAGTCATTTTCTAGATTCCATATCTCAGAGCTTTGCACTGGTTAGCCTGGGATCTGTTGTGCCACTATGTCAGCCTGAGTGAACAAATGGAGCCAGCTGGCTGTAGCTGCACAAGAGTTCACACCCTTGTGATAGTTGCTGTGGACACAGAGCTTCAAAGGGCTTATTCCTGGAGTTAATTAAAGGAAAACATTGGATTTCTCTTCGGCCTGGGGAACGCAAGGGTGGGGGCACAGTTCAGGAGTAGAGGGAGATCTTCTTCGTCCCTCACAGGCTGTAAATATAGTAGTGCAAAATATAGGTGCATAGGTATCTAAAGAAATTAAACATTTAGGAGCCAGTTAGACTAACCCGGTTGTAGTAGTCATCACAAAAGAACTGGCTTTGTCTGCGTCTTCTGTTTAAGCGCCATTCTTCCATCAAAAACACGTAAACCTGACAAACGTCACTATGAGTAAATGGGATCCATCAGATTTGTTGGGATCTGTCATGGATCCAGTATGAAAAGAATCAAATCTTACTTGGTCATGAATAGTTTCTCTCAAATACTGTTTAGGGGAACTAAATCTATAGGATTAAGAGGTCACGATACTGACTGGAACTCAGTGTAGATCTCCTGTATGTAGTATAGTGAATATCTACGAGCCAGACCAGACCAGAGCCCACATTTATAGAGGTCACTTTGTGCTTCGAGCCATTCACAAAGGAATAAAATATTAGCTGCGTGCTTAATCTGAAATATGCCGTCCACCACTTTTCTCATCTGGCAAACCTTAAATTAGTCTTGACTCGTGTAACGTAGATCAAATGCCTTAAAAAACTGTCTACACCAACTAATCAATTAAAGCTGACAGGCAGGGCAATGGCTGTCAATTCATACCTCATTCTGGACACTTCAAGGTTTTGGATCCGGGCTTCATAGAAAGAACATTGTCTGTAAATGATTGCTTCTGACTTACAGGAGAAACAGTTTATTTAACTCTATGATTTAGTCAATTCTGACTTGACATAAACATAATGAAACCCCATATAATACGTTATTACGGTATATTGATTTGATTTTACTCCCTTTTAATGGAACTAAATGTTGGAATTCATTTTATTAGGCTTTGTTCACATGTGTAGTAGTTTCTTACGTTAATAGCTTAGTTTTTGAATAACAGAAACGGAAATAAAATGATCCAGTGCAGGATCCATATGTTTGGCGTCAGAAATGTCCTAAAATGTCTTCTGTATGACTGCAATACAGTGACAATTTGTTTTTGTTTTTTTAGCAGTATTCTACACAAATTGTCCAGCCCAAAAAACAAATAGCAACTAGATGTCACGAGGGTGTCATGTCCTCCTGGAACACCTGGAGTTAGACGGTCACGTCACGGTCACGCAGGTCTTCGTTAGAGATGGTGTGATTTGTGTCCCATATTAAATGGATTTAGTTTCTTCTGGTGCTAAAGAGGTTAACAACCCGTTCTATGCTGGTCAGAATCATGAAGCTCCATTTCAGCTGCTTCTTATCTGGTCATTACCTCTTCCTATATAAACTGAATATGAATATGGAGGCCACGCCCATGGGAGTGGCGTCGCGTCCATATTACATGACCTTAATGAGCGGGTATTACATCACCGCTCAGTGCTGGAGAGCTGCAGGAAGCCGGGGAGAACGCAGGATTGCAGGGACCCTCAGCGATGGCACGGGGAGGGGTGAGTATGATCCCAGCCACCGGCTCCTGCCGCGGCATCCCCTCCCCCGCTGGTTTCTGCCCTATGACTCGTGTATAAGCCGAGGGGGCATTTTCAGCACGAAAAAAGGTGCTGAAAATCTCGGCTTATACACGAGTATATACGGTAAGTAGTTGGAGTAGAGTTGTTGCAGAAGATTTTCATAGGTGTGCTATAGTACGTGTATGTTTATCTCCTGGTCCCTGTTCCATTTAGTTTATTCCTCCCTGTCCCTATCCTCCTCCTAATTGTTGGTTAGTGGTTTTGCATGATAAAGGTTTTCTGTTATCCCTCTTTTGTCTTTGTGTCTTGTTTACATGACATTTCTGTCCCATGCCTCATGGTTTGGGGAGGGGACAGATCAGGGTTTAAAAGGAGCATAGTAAGGTCAGAGACTCCGGTCTCTCTAACCTCAAGTGTAGCCCCATGACAGGAATAGTTAAGGTCCCCGTTCCAGGGACAGTTTGAGGCCCGCTTCGTTACAGAAGACCGTCACAGCATGACACTAGATCCTTTTTTTTTTTTCATGTTGACGTCTGTCAGAAACTCATCATAACGGATGGTGCTATGTTATATCATCCATCCATTTTTTTAAGAACTGCACATGCTCAGAACAATAAGGACGTTTAGAGACACATCCAGTAAAAATGGATCTATTAAAAGCAGATATAAAACAGATGTAAAATGGTAACCAAGACCCATATACATCATTTGCTTGTTTTATTAATTTTTTTTTTTGTCTGGTGGTATTCGCTGAAGTTTATTGCGCAAATTTAATCAAATTGGCTCATGGAGTTCATGAATTTTGCGCATTTTCACCGCAATTGGAATTTTTTTTCCATTTTACAGTACACTATATGATAAAATCAATGGTGTTATTCAAAAGTACAACTCATCCTGCAAAAAAACAAGCCCTCATATGGCCATATTGACAGAAAAATAAAAATGTTATGGCTCTGGGAAGAAGGGGAGGAAAAAACGAAAAATGGCCCATTGGTGAAGGTGTTACATTTCTTAATCAGTTTTCTTTAGACTCTCTCCTATTACTCTCTTATAACTCACTCTTATCTATCTATCTATCTATCTATAATCTCTCTTATCTGTCTCCTATCTCTCTTTTTTATCTTTCTCATATATATGTCTTCCTTCTCGCTCCTCTATCTTATCTTTCTCTTATCTCTCCTATCTCTCTCTTATTTCTCTTATCTCTCCTATCTCTTATCTCTATCTCTTATATATCACTTCTCTCTCTCCTATCTATCTCTCTTCTACCTCTCTCTTACCTCTCTCTCTTCTCTTGCCTATCTTTGTCTCATTGGTCTCCCTTCTCGCTCCTGTCTCTCTTATCTTTCTCTTATCTCTCCGACATCTCTCTCTTATTTCTCTCATCTTTCCTATATCTCCTATATCTTCTCTTTCATATCTTCCTTCTATCTCTCATTATCTCCTATCTCTCTCTCATTTTTATCTGTCTTTTATCTCTCTTCTATATCTCTCATCTCTCTGCTATCTCTCTTATCTCTTTTATGTTCCCTATATCTCTTTCTCCTATCTCTCATCTCTCTTTTATCTCTCTCCTATCTCTCCCATGTTTCTCCCATGTTTCTCCCATCTCTCTCCTGTCTCTCTCCCATCTCTATCCTCTTTTCCCCGGGCAATCATGGCTTTTCAGTATTGTGATTCATGGCAAATTATTTTAAATATGCAAAACAACTTTTTGGGGAAAATTTAGTAAACTTGGCAAATTCAAATCTGTACTCCTGAAGATTTATGAAGAATGATAATCCAAAGAATACCATTCTTGTAATATTGTAAGATATTATTACTCCAAGAAAGTGATAGAGGAGTCAGTATATGTCTTAGAAGCCATGTTCCATTTCATTACCAACTTGACAAATTCTAAAAATTCTACCAAGAGTCGTTATTGCACTCCCATCTAATCCCGGCTCGGTGATAGATTACGGCATGCTACAACACATTTCAGTCAATAAGGTACAGTCAAGCATGTCCTCACTATTCATGGTATGGATATCTGCAGCAAAGATTGCTTTGGATGTAATTTACATACGAATCGAATGCAATGGGAGCACAGAAGCCACGTTTTGGTTGCCTTCTTATGTGATCGTACACAAAATTTTGACTTCAGTCTATTCACCACTTTTCACTAAGGCAAAATCACACGACCCCATGGTCAGAAACAAATCACAAGCAACAATACAGTGATTGTAATAGAATTTTGTCAATTTTGAAATAGTTGTAAGGTATCTGGTGACTTTTTTTTACCCATATCCAACAGATGTTGCATTGACATGTCGACCTAGACTGTACCATAAAATCGCAGGAACATCACCATGCCTAAAATCCGTATCCTGGTTCCACCATTAGATGATGGCATATCCTAACAGTATGTTATTTCTTCTAGTGGTAGGAATACCCATCTCATCTTGGTGATCCATTTTTAGAATATTCTTCTGATCTGATGTCACAACACTTCGTGGTGATATTAACTGCACATATTTCATTTTAGGAATGCGTATAAAAATCTGTAAGGCTATATTTTACGTCACATATTAATAGTTTTATTTTCATTTATGTTACAGGAAAAGAAGCCCGTCAATATCCAGAGATCAGAATCGACAATACGACGAAGATATAGGGGAACATTCACAGTATGTTACAACAGATAGCGCAATGCCTAGATCACCTTCGGATTATTCTGAGAGGCGATCGCCACGTGGGCCTCAGCACTTTGAAGAACCTGAACATGATGATTACAGGAGAAGTCGGCGGCATTCCAATGAGTATTCAGTAGATGAGGAGGACATTCAGGACAGGGATGAATATGAGAGACAAAGGCGAGAGGAGGAGTATCAGGCCAGGTATAGAAGTGACCCTAATTTGGCTAGGTATCCCGTTAAACCCCAACCTTATGAGGAGCAAATGCGTATCCATGCAGAGGTGTCCCGAGCTCGTCATGAAAGAAGACATAGTGATGTATCTTTAGCTCATACAGAGTTAGAGGAATCTCGTATGTCTATGTTGAGGCTGGAACGGCCGTCTAGACAAAGGTCCGCATCTGAGCGCAGAGCGGCCATGGAGAGCCAACGCTCTTATTCTATAGAAAGAACTAGAGATGTGCAAGGACCAGGTCCTGGTCGACAAAGGAACTCAAATCATAGTCCCCCAACACCTAGAAGAAGCCCCATTCCAAACGATAGGCCAGATTTAAGACGCACAGATTCTTTGCGAAAGCAACACCACTTGGATCCAAGTTCTGCTGTAAGGAAAACCAAAAGGGAAAAAATGGAAACCATGCTAAGGAACGATTCTCTCAGTTCAGACCAGTCTGAATCAGTCCGGCCGCCACCACCTAAGCCTCATAAAACAAAAAAGGGAGGTAAAACGCGCCAGATATCATTGAGTAGTTCAGAGGAAGAGTTGGCATCTACACCTGAATACACGAGTTGTGACGATGTGGAGATTGAAAGTGAAAGTGTTAGTGAAAAAGGTAAGGCTCGTCTACAGGATCTCCATCGATTGTGTATAATTCACAATATTTATTTTTCTGGTCAATTCTGCTGTAGCCATCAAACGTTGTGTGAACAAATTCATGCAATTGACTTCACTTCTGCATTGTTAAAGCCACAATATTCCTAATGTACCTCTGAGCATTGTAAAAGTTATGTTGTGTAAATGGTTTGATATTGGCACCTTTGGTATGTCTCATTGTCACATTGCTGAAATCGGTGTTCCTAGAACATGTGTAATGAGTCCTAAATTTTTTGGTTGTCTTCTGATTATGTATGTACACATTTTTTTTTGATGAGTGCAAAAATATTCAAAATAATTAATGGAGTCTAAGAACTGGCTTGTAAGGTTTACACACGGTGAGCCCCAACCTGCAGTTACATACCATCAATACATGTTGAGAGAACCCTACGTTGGAGTCTAATAGTCCACAGTATTTTGTTCATCTATGTTGTATGTAAAGAAGGCCCTTTGGATTATTGATGTAGTAACTCAATGGTATTACATTGGTAACATAGCATGGTTTAAAGCAAGGCTTTATACAGATGTGTCTAACTTTCTGCAAATTACTTTAAAGTGGTTTCTCCAAAAAAGTAATGAAATGTCCTTGTCATGTAACTCAACAGCCTGTCCTAGTAATGTGTCATGATTGGTTGCAGTCTGAAGGAACACAGGTCGCGAGACCTGTGTCTCGACTGACAGAGAAGCTGTATCTTAAGCACACATACTGGAGCTGATGGAAAAGTGTGTGACAGGAGAAGAAATAAATCTTCTCAGATGACTGCACACTGAGTCTGGATAAAAAACAAACCATTGTGTTCAGTTAGCGAAAAGAAGATTTATATCTTCTTCTATCACAGCCCTGTGCTTACTATACAGCTCCTTTGTCACACAGGACTCATGAGTAGAGTTGAGCGATACTTTCCGATATCCAAAAGTATCGGAATCGGAATGGTATCGCCGATACCCAAAAAATATCGGCGATACCGATACCGGAAATCCAATGTAAGTCTATGGGAACAAAATATCGGAATTAAAAAAAACCCATTCTTGCCTTGTTGGTTAATTGTACATGAAGGAAAACAACAAAGAGTAATGTAGAATGTATTGGGGAAGGTTGAGGAGACATTAAAGGCATAGATGTTTAACCCAATCAAATGGAATAGCATAAATATTTTTTTTTTTAAAGATGTTCGGATTGACGAAGAAATTGACAATGTTGTTAACGTTTTTTCTATTTTGGCAAATATGTATATTTCACAACTTCCATGCTCTTCACCTTTTTAACTTTTGACACACTTTCTCCTTCATAATCTTCAGCAGCATCATCTTTTTCATCAAATTATTCTTCATCTTCACCTTCTTTATCTTCTTCTTAAACTTCTTGCTATTCATCTTTTTGTTAACATTACTCATATTCTTCTTATTAAACTATTATTCTTATTCATATTGTACTTCATCTTCTTCATCATATTCTTATTTGTGACAGAGAATCCTGTACTTGTAATCTGTCAAAGTATGAATTTTTCATCCTTCCGTTCTTGCTGTCACAAAAGATTTAAATTACAACAGTATTTGTCCGTGTTCAGTTTAGCCTGCAGCAGCAGGCATTTTCCAGGGGCACCACGAGGAGGAACGGACTCACCCCCATACACTGCTTAGTCTTCTTCTGCTTATAATTTAGAGCATATATTTTGCTCTTCATTTTGGTCTTATACTTCATGTTCTTCTGCTTTTTGATCTTCTGCTTATTGTTCTTCAGTCTCTTGTTCTGTATCTTGTAGTTTGTCTTAACCTTCTTAGTCCTGTTGGGTAATCTTTTATTTCTTCTTTGTGATGGTGTTTAGGCTGGTTGGCTTGATGCTCGTCGTCCTTGTGGTCGTCATCTTCTTCGGGGTGGTCATCAGGGTCGTCGTCTTCATTGTTGGAGATCCAGAGTGATTACCCAAAAAAAACATTTAAAAAATCTTCAATTTGTAAATGTAGCAGAAGGTACAAGAGCCAATGCAAGTAACGAGGACCAGCTGACTGTGCTGGAACCGGAGGGGCAGCAGAAGGAAAAGAGCCAATGGCACAACCGAGGACCAGCTGACGTTACTGGGACACGGTTACTAAGCAGGAGGTACCTGTGCTCCAAAGCACTACCAAGGACCAGCAGACGTTGCTGGAACTCGGATACCGAGATGGAGGCACCTAGGCCAAAGGCACTGCGGAGAACCAGCTGACGGTACTGGAACCCGGATGGGTAGCAGAAGGTACAAGAGCCAATGCAAGTAACGAGGACCAGCTGACTGTGCTGGAACCCGGGGGGGCAGCAGAAAGAAAAGAGCCAATGGCACAACCGAGGACCAGCTGACGTTACTGGGACACGGTTACTAAGCAGGAGGTACCTGTGCTCCAAAGCACTACCAAGGACCAGCAGAGGTTGCTGGAACTCGGATACTGAGATGGAGGCACCTAGGCCAAAGGCACTGCGGAGAACCAGCTGACGGTACTGGAACCCGGACGGGTAGCAGAAGGTACCCATGGAAATTTAAGTTGACAGGCCGCGAGCTGGCCGCAGTTACCGAATCCCACAGTACTACAGTGGGTGATTGTCCTATTGTCACAACGGAAACAGCCAATATTTGCATATCCCGCAGCACACATAGGAAGCACCTAAACTCCAAGCACCATAGAGTCGGCTAACCCGACCGCAACACGACAGGACAACTTATTGGAGGCTAAGTGACGTTTACACTGACAGGAAACAGATGGCATGCTGTAACCAGTCTGGGCAGGAGTGAGTACCCGTGCCAATGACACTTCCGAGCAACAACTGGCGGTGTTGTAGCCCAGGGATGAGAAGAGAACATGGTGGAGGCAGCAGGACTTTTTGCCGTTCACACAGCAGGGGAACAGCTGACATTACTGAACCCCAGTAACACAGGAGCAAGTGTTCACTGCGCTAACAGCACTTCTGAGCAACAACTGGCGGTGTTGGAGCCCAGGGATGAGAAGAGAACATGGTGGAGGCAGCAGGACTTTTTGCCGTTCACACAGCAGGGGAACAGCTGACATTACTGAACCCCAGTAACACAGGAGCAAGTGTTCACTGTGCTAACAGCACTTCCGAGCAACAACTGGCGGTGTTGTAGCCCAGGGATGAGAAGAGAACATGGTGGAGGCAGCAGGAGTTTTTGCCGTTCACACAGCAGGGGAACAGCTGACATTACTGAACCCCAGTAACACAGGAGCAAGTGTTCACTGCGCTAACAGCACTTCCGAGCAACAACTGGCGGTGTTGTAGCCCAGGGATGAGAAGAGAACATGGTGGAGGCAGCAGGACTTTTTGCCGTTCACACAGCAGGGGAACAGCTGACATTACTGAACCCCAGTAACACAGGAGCAAGTGTTCACTGCGCTAACAGCACTTCCGAGCAACAACTGGCGGTGTTGTAGCCCAGGGATGAGAAGAGAACATGGTGGAGGCAGCAGGACTTTTTGCCGTTCACACAGCCGGGGAACAGCTGACATTACTGAACCCCAGTAACACAGGAGCAAGTGTTCACTGCGCTAACAGCACTTCCGAGCAACAACTGGCGGTGTTGTAGCCCAGGGATGAGAAGAGAACATGGTGGAGGCAGCAGGACTTTTTGCCGTTCACACAGCAGGGGAACAGCTGACATTACTGAACCCCAGTAACACAGGAGCAAGTGTTCACTGTGCTAACAGCACTTCCGAGCAACAACTGGCGGTGTTGTTGCCCAGGGATGAGAAGAGAACATGGTGGAGGCAGCAGGACTTTTTGCCGTTCACACAGCAGGGGAACAGCTGACATTACTGAACCCCAGTAACACAGGAGCAAGTGTTCACTGTGCTAACAGCACTTCCGAGCAACAACTGGCGGTGTTGTAGCCCAGGGATGAGAAGAGAACATGGTGGAGGCAGCAGGACTTTTTGCCGTTCACACAGCAGGGGAACACCTGACATTACTGAACCCCAGTAACACAGGAGCAAGTGTTCACTGTGCTAACAGCACTTCCGAGCAACAACTGGCGGTGTTGGAGCCCAGGGATGAGAAGAGAACATGGTGGAGGCAGCAGGACTTTTTGCCGTTCACACAGCCGGGGAACAGCTGACATTACTGAACCCCAGTAACACAGGAGCAAGTGTTCACTGTGCTAACAGCACTTCCGAGCAACAACTGGCGGTGTTGGAGCCCGGGGATGAGAAGAGAACATGGTGGAGGCAGCAGGACTTTTTGCCGTTCACACAGCAGGGGAACAGCTGACATTACTGAACCCCAGTAACACAGGAGCAAGTGTTCACTGTGCTAACAGCACTTCTGAGCAACAACTGGCGGTGTTGGAGCCCAGGGTCAAGGAGGATGTTTAAATACTATATCAAGTATTTTCCTTGTTACGTGTCAATTAAAAATGTCTATACTCCAAACAAGAGAAATATAACCTTTAGTACCATAAGATGATGATTTTACTTAAAAAAATATATGTAAATTAATAATTTACAAACATAAACGCATACATTAACATGTTGAAAAGCAATGCAAACCACAATTAAAATAGGTTAAATAATCTGCTATACGGTTTAAAATAAAAGCATACAAGTACATATCAGAATCCATTAATGATGGCTAAGTAACAGTATGTACACCATTTTTATTGTGTAGACAATGAATGGCTGACTTAAAAACATAATCAGCATTACAAGTTATCTTTGACATTCATAAAACTTTACATTTGGTGAATAATATCACTAAAAAATTTTTAAAAATATCTAAAATTTCCATCATGTAATACTGATAATATGTGCCAATCATTTATATTAACAAACAAAAAATTTAAAAAGTGCATAGTGCAGAGTGAAAACAGATATTTATGCCTGACTGTGGACTTGCAAGCATGACAACGGATAGATAAGGTATATATAGATGAGACTGCATAGCCACAGATGGTGAATGGCGATGTAATACTGTACCTCAATAAAGTGTGCGTTACTACTACATCCTTTTTTTTATATAGCTTTATAAAAGGTTACGTGCATGTATAGTTGCGCCTTTGTTTGGACGCACAGACTGGCTTCCTGCTGTGACGCGTTGGGTATTGGAGCGTCTGTACGTCTTATGACGCAGACTAACATTCACGGTGCGCATCGTTCATCATCGCAAGCGTACCGACAACACAAAGGCGTTGTCATGACTGCTTTACTCAGTAAACATGCACCTATGATGAAACATACACGCATGTGCCCTATTACATAACAAGCTACAAGAAAAACGAGTGTGAGGTGTGACACAGCTGTTTTGTTAAGGTACCTTATTATATCGACATTGTACAGGTGTCGCTATTCAGTCTGATAAATAGATATCATTCACCTATTCTATCAGTTGTCGTTCTTTCAGCACCACTTACAGGTATATATTTTGCTATTGTGACTATGCACTATTGACTTTACCAAGGTAATGCATGATTTTTGTTAGCGATTATCATGTTTACATGAAGGACCTTTATGATATGGGCTGTTAACTTTCTAATTAAATATGTATTTTTTAAAATGACACAAATATAAGTAATGTTGAAGAGGACTATTCCTACATGCATTGTTTGCACAATATTACAGGTGTACATTACGTCCCTTAATCAACATTGGATTATTATATTTACTTGTATGCTTTTATTTAAAAGGCAAGAACACTGAAGTATAACCTTCGCACTGCAGCAGTTGTCAAAGTTCAACCCACATTATGCACTTCCAACATTGCAGCATTTGAGTCATGATGTGAGTTGGATTTGTCTAAGCTATGGAGTGACAAGGTTGACCATCAGTATCCTATAGCATAAGTAGGCTTTTGTGTTTGCATTTGTTTTCGACATGTGCATATCTGTAATAATATGTCACAATTATTTTGTAACAGATTTGTGACAAAGACTAATCATTTTATGGTTTTAAAGTTGACGTTTCAAATGTTTACAGCTTAGAAATCAGGGTGTAGCCTCATATCTATGTGTAGCACTAGACACTTTGACATGTCATGTTTTTTTCACCATGATTAGGTAGCTAGCAGTAATTTTTGCCGGACACACAGCAGGGGAACAGCAGGCGTTACTGAACCCCACAAACACATCAGCGATTGTTTTCATCTGTGCATCTAACACTTCTGAGCAGCAACTGGCGGTGTTGAAGCCCAGGGTCAAGGAGGGTGTAGGCAGAGGCCTAGTATGAGATGTTTGAAGTTGAAGTTGTAGTTAGCAGCAGTAATTTTTGCCAGACACACAGCAGGGGAACAGCAGGCGTTACTGAACCCCACAAACACATCAGCGATTGTTTTCATCTGTGCATCTAACACTTCTGAGCAGCAACTGGCGGTGTTGAAGCCCAGGGTCAAGGAGGGTGTAGGCATAAAATATTGAGTTATTGCCTTGTTACGTGGCCATTGCAAATGTATGTACTTCAAACAAGAATAAATGAAGTTTTACTAGGACAATAAAATGATGAATTTCAATTCCAAGAATAGAAAAATATTTATATTTGAGAGTCCTCTGTGGTTGATACCGTTTAATGGCTAACTGAAAATATGGTAACAAATTCCAAGCTTTCAAGACTACTCAGGTCTCTTGATCAGGCTAAGACTAAAACAAAAAATGAAGAATCACATATTTCTACACACAACAGGACACAGGAATAGGTAAGACAAGTGAGGAGGGGACAAGTGAGGGGAGGACCGGCCAAAAAATGAGAACAAGGATGAATTATCAGCGCACACAATAAGAGAAAAAATAATGGATTTACCTGTGGCAAAACACTTTTGTATGCCCGGTCATAGCATGATGGATATGGAATTACTGGTATTAAAATATAACTTCAAATATGAGAAAGATACAAAGGTTTCAGAATATAAGCTCATCATGACCTTTGACACTGTTAGTGATGGAATGAATAGATCACACGGATTTATGTCATTCTATATCAATTAAGGAATCTGCGTCTCTGCCCTTCCAGGGGCATGAAAACACAAAACCAGACCCCAATCAGAGGGCAATAAAACTTTCTATCCTTATCTAGGAACTGTTCCAATATTTATGTTCATCCCTCTGTGATAATGACAGTTCTGCTACACGTCACTTACTTGTCTTACCTATTGCACTATTCCTGTGTCCTGTTGTGTATAGAAATATGTGATGCTTCATTTTTTGTTTTAGTCTTTGCCTGATGAAGAGACGTGAGTAGCCTCGAAAGCTTGCAATTTGTTACCATCTTTTCAGTTATCCATTAAAATGTTATCAACCACTGCGGACTCAAGTCTAAATATTTTTCTATCTACTGGCTAACACGGTACGAAGATAACATGTTTCCTAACTTCAAGAATAAAAATAAAGACACTGCAAATATAAACGCATATATGCACATGCCAACAAGAAATGGAACAACACACCACCCAAAAAATTGGTTACAAAATATAGTGTTGTAAATTTAAGAATAAAAGTCCATTTTTGTATTTATGAATAATGCTTAAGGAACGCTATGTTAAACCATAACATAGTGAAGACAATGGATTTTGTAATAGTCACTCATCATCATCATCATTGCAATTTAGATGTGACAGTCACAGACATTTCAATTATTTAAGTTAAAAATCGTTACTTTGTACGGCATGTATGACTGTCCAGCATGGACTCATCAATGTGATGACATAATAATGTACGATAAAAAATAACCATTTAAAAAAACATTATGCATTGTCACAATTTAAGTGTGTGCCTGCAAGTGTAGGTGAAAAAGGCTACGGATAGCAAAGGTATATTCTATGTCAGCCTATGGACAGCCTCTGATGGGTAATGGCGATGTTATACTGTACGTCAATAAAGTCTGCGGCTGCAATCATGCATTTTTTTGCTTGTACAGTGTTGAAGAGGGTAAAGCATGTCTGGTTGCGCAAGGCTTTATCCGTCAACACTACCTTCCTACTGTCACGCGTAGGGTAGGGTAGCGTGTGTCAATTAGATGACTCTATAAAATGTGACGTTACGCAGCGTTATTGCGCCCTAGGGACGCCAAAAATACGACAGCAGTAATCATTTACTGTCAAATACTCCACCTATGACCAACAAAAAAAGACAGTTCCCTCTTTAACAATCTACAAGACTAACAAGCATAATGGTTGACGCTGACTTTATTGAGGTACAGTATTACATCGACATTGTCCATGAGTAACTATGCACTGTGATACCTATATACCATTATTAATTTATATCTGTTGTGGTTGTTTCAACAGCACTTGCAGGTATAACTACCTATTGTCAGTATGCATGATGCACTTTCTAGATGTAATAATTTATTATTGCACATTATTACCAGGTTTAGATGCTGGCCATTTCTTATATAAATAAACACCAGCACAGTCCTGTAATAGAGGTGCACCAGTAGGTTCCCAGGCCGTAATAATATGAATGAAAAGCTGGGCACCTCGTATAGGTGAGCAACAAATAATGGTTTAATGTACATACAGTAGTCACAAAATCAGACGTTTCGGTCTATCTCGACCTTCATCAGTGAACTACAAAGACAAAGTAAAACTAATATGTAATGTATGAAATAAAGTATGTACAGTAAGGAATAATAGTGGCAATCATATATACTAAGCAGTATAACTTTAGGATAACCACAACATCATGCCTCAGCAAAAATAACAAAGAAGAGATTTTTGATATAAGAAAATTCAGGACATATGTGGACATACCTAGGTGAAGGTGACAGGCATCTTAGGTCTTATAATGGTTAGAGACTGATTGTTTGTAATCTGGAAGTATAAACATAGCGCTCACATAGTCAGCAAAAAGTTTGTGCACAGTGCTGAGAAGATATGGTGACCAGATGAAACATACCACAAATATGAGATGGTGTAAACGTAGTTATGCTGTGGTATATAAAAAGGGGATGATTAGTGTGAAGTATACATCCCTAAGCAATCACGTTTTTTTATATAAAGATATATAACATACCGGGGTGCAGATCACTTGTTGTGAAAGAATAATAAGGCAGTTTTGTGCTGTGAAAACAATATAGTAGCAAAAACATCACTGTGAATGTAGACATATTCAGGACAACTAGCTGGTGCAGACGCAATCAGACTTACCGATACCGGAAGTGGTGAAGCCGTGTGCTGTGAGGTTCCAGACGCGGCATCCACCGCTAGTCAGGAGGGGCCGCTGTAATGCAGCGTGCGTCTATATATAGGGAGTATCGTGTATTAGTGATCACAGCAGTATATGGCGATACCGGAAGTGCCGTAAACCGGAAGTGGAGTAAGCGTTCCACGGGAGTGGGCGTGATGCGTTCCACCAGTGGGAGTGTCGCAGATTTGCGTTCCATAAGGATATGCTTGCGTGTCACAGGCGTATTTTGATCAGGGAGTGAAAATAAAGCTCAGTGATGGAAACAAAACTGTGTGATAGTCAATGAGGATGATTCTGTAAAGTAAAAAAATTAGTATTAGATATATTTATAAATACAAAATGTGAGTACATTGGCAAAAATGGATTTAGTAACATTGGTATATAGTAGCACTGTCACCTTCATAATTCACAAAAAGGCACAAAGATCATAATCTTTATTGAGTCCCTTGGGATGCAAAGTATCTAATTCGTGTATCCAAAAAGCCTCTCTACGCTTGAGTAAAGTAATACGGTCACCTCCTCGTCGTGGCATAGGTACATGTTCCAGTACCTGAAAACGCAGTTGGGATATATTATGGCTTTTGGTAATAAAATGCTGTGGAATAGGTAGGAATAAATCCTTGCAACGGATAGTCGATTTATGCTTTGAAATCCTATTTTTAATGCTCTGGGTAGTCTCCCCAACGTATAGGAGGCCACACGGGCACTTGATCAAGTATACAACGAAATTTGAATTGCAGGTAAAATATTGGTCAATGTTGTAGCGTTTACCCGTGTGTGGATGGTAGATTGTGTTACCCCTGAGGATGTTATTGCATTGATTGCAATTGAGACAGGGGAATGTACCCATTTTTGGGGTTGACAGGAATCTTTGTATGGTAGTCGATTTTGTTGAGCCCAGGTCAGCACGAACCAATTTGTCACGTATGTTACGTGCTCTTTTGAAACATGGTAGAAAAGGCTGTTTGAAGGCTTCAATGGTTGGATAAGCCGTTTGTAGAATGTGCCAGTATTTACGTATGCTTGTGTGTATTTTGTACGCTGCAGGGTGGAACTCATGTACAAAAGGGATGCGTATACTGGTGTCATTACTGTAGTCCTAGTATGTGGAGGATTACACCTTACGGTGTGTAGTGGGTAGCCCCTATCGAGGAACTTGGATTGCATCTCTTGTACACGAAGAGAACGGGTATCCAAATCGGAGACTATTCTTGTCACACGTTGTATCTGTGATTGTGGAATGGATTCCTTCATCTTTTGTGGATGGAAACTGGAGAAGTGTAATAGGCTATTTCTATCCGTTGGCTTAGAATAAAGATCAGTAGATAGATTGCCAAGGGAATCTTTAAGTACCAAGGTGTCCAAAAAACTAAGTCGATGTGGGTCGTGGGTCATAGTAAAATCAAGACCTGGCCATGAGGTTTTTAGAAAATTGAAGAAGAAATCCAGGGAGGTCAGATTGCCATTCCACACACAAAAGATATCATCTATGTATCTCTTCCACACCAAGACGTTGGTGCGGAAGAGATCGTGGCGATAGATAAGGGTATCTTCGAAGTGGGCCATATAAGCATTGGCATAGGGAGGCGCCACATTCGAGCCCATGGCTGTGCCTTTGATTTGCAAATAATAATCGTCCTCGAATAGGAAAAAATTTTTTGTCAATACTACGGTCAGTAGTTCACAACACAAATTAATCTGGTCAGGAAGTAAGTTGGAAGTAGATAGTAAATGTCTTGTGGAAGCTATACCTTCGGTGTGTGGGATGGAGGTGTAAAGGTCTCTTACATCGAAGGAGACTAATATGGCCTCTGGTGGTATAGGGTAATAGATCGAATTATACTAAGGAAGGAGCCAGTGTCAAGGAGAAACGAGGCAGTATTTTTGATTAAAGGCGTAATAATTTTCTCCAAATAAATGGAGAGAGGAGAAAGGACCGAGTCGGTGGAGGCGACTATTGGGCGGCCCGGAGGGTTCCATAGGTTTTTGTGGATCTTTGGGAGGGTATAGAAGACGGGCGTGATAGGATGTTTCTTAACAAGAAATTCGCTCGTCTTCTGATCCGGGAAAACCTGTTGTGATGTAATGATCCAAAATCTTTTGGATGTCGTTTTGAATTTGTACAGTCGGATTTCCTAATAGTTTCCTATATGTGGTAGTATCATCTAGTTGGCGATGTGCCTCGTTGATGTATAGGGATTTGTCCATAATAACGATGGCCCCTCCCTTATCGGCTGGTTTGATTATGATGTCTTTGGATTGTTGTAGGCATTGTAATGCCTGTCTATCCAGGGGAGATAGGTTAGCAGGGTAATATATACGGCCTCGATTCGTATCTTGACGAAGTTGTTGGAAAGATGTGTCAACAAACTTGACAAAGGTTTCCAAGGCATGGGACCCGGGAGGTGGTTTGAAGTTGCTTTTAGAACGTAAGCCTAGGCTATCGGCAGTGATACAATCTGGTGTTGATAGAGATGGATCGGGGGTATTTACTTGATTGGCAAAGAATACTTTCAATCGTAAACGTCTATAAAAGCGTTGGAGGTCCATATCAAGATTAAATGTGCTGTTCTTATAGCTAGGACAAAAAGACAGTCCTTTCTGTAGGACTGAATGTTCTGCTATGCCTAGTGATTTGGAAGAGATATTTACCACCAGCGAGTTGTTGCCTGGGAGCGTGTCACCCGGGTCGAGTCCATGTTTCTTGGACCTTCTATTACCCCGCCTGGGCCTCCTCTTCTTTGTGAGCGTCTGGGTCGTCCTAAAAAACGGTCTTGATAGGTATTTCTGTCCGATCGCTCCAGATCTGAACCGGAGGTAGATGCTTCTGGTGAGGAACGATAAGCGAGTCTGGTGGAGGATTTTTTGGAGAAGGGTCTGTCCCGCCATTTGTAGACCCTATCTAATTCGTAATCCTCTTGGTCACGCTGGAACTTCAGACGTTTCCGTTGTTCTATATCACGTCGGTGTTGGGTAATGTTATCTTCAACCCTCTTTTTAAGTGTGCTGAAGTCTTCTGCAGAGGTAGTTGCAAGAAGCTGGCTCTCAAGGTTTTTGATCTTTTCTTCGCTGGCGATGATTTCTTTATGGAGGTGCTCCAAGGTCAGGACCATGAGATCAAGAGAACATTTGTTTAATATAAGTTCAAATTTGGAACAAAAATCTGCAGAGTCACTAAAGAGTGTGGGGCGAAGTGATACCCGGAGACCCCGTGGAATGCGTTGGGCTTTAAGATACTCAGTAAGGGTTGCCCATGTAGTTCCAAACCCGTATGGTGCCGAAGTTCCCGTTCCCAATCACGACCTCTGGTTTCACTGGGGGGGATTTTCAGAAAGTCGCTTGATACTTTTGATAAGGCAATGATATTGGAGGTCTCCTCTGGGTTATAGGAGAAAGTGAATGAGGACATGGCCAAGAAAAGGGCGTGCTTGGTGTAGGGGTCAACCGTAGATAAATAAACACCAGCACAGTCCTGTAATAGAGGTGCACCAGTAGGTTCCCAGGCCGTAATAATATGAATGAAAAGCTGGGCACACTCGTATAGGTGAGCAACAAATAATGGTTTAATGTACATACAGTAGTCACAAAATCAGACGTTTCGGTCTATCTCGACCTTCATCAGTGAACTACAAAGACAAAGTAAAACTAATAGTAATGTATGAAATAAAGTATGTACAGTAAGGAATAATAGTGGCAATCATATATACTAAGCAGTATAACTTTAGGATAACCACAACATCATGCCTCAGCAAAAATAACAAAGAAGAGATTTTATGATATAAGAAAATTCAGGACATATGTGGACATACCTAGGTGAAGGTGACAGGCATCTTAGGTCTTATAATGGTTAGAGACTGATTGTTTGTAATCTGGAAAGTATAAACATAGCGCTCACATAGTCAGCAAAAAGTTTGTGCACAGTGCTGAGAAGATATGGTGACCAGATGAAACTACCACAAATATGAGATGGTGTAAACGTAGTTATGCTGTGGTATATAAAAAGGGGATGATTAGTGTGAAGTATACATCCCTAAGCAATCACGTTTTTTTATATAAAGATATATAACATACCGGGGTGCAGATCACTTGTTGTGAAAGAATAATAAGGCAGTTTTGTGCTGTGAAAACAATATAGTAGCAAAAACATCACTGTGAATGTAGACATATTCAGGACAACTAGCTGGTGCAGACGCAATCAGACTTACCGATACCGGAAGTGGTGAAGCCGTGTGCTGTGAGGTTCCAGACGCGGCATCCACCGCTAGTCAGGAGGGGCCGCTGTAATGCAGCGTGCGTCTATATATAGGGAGTATCGTGTATTAGTGATCACAGCAGTATATGGCGATACCGGAAGTGCCGTAAACCGGAAGTGGAGTAAGCGTTCCACGGGAGTGGGCGTGATGCGTTCCACCAGTGGGAGTGTCGCAGATTTGCGTTCCATAAGGATATGCTTGCGTGTCACAGGCGATATTTTGATCAGGGAGTGAAATAAAGCTCAGTGATGGAAACAAAACTGTGTGATAGTCAATGAGGATGATTCTGTAAAGTAAAAAAATTAGTATTAGATATATTTATAAATACAAAATGTGAGTACATTGGCAAAAATGGATTTAGTAACATTGGTATATAGTAGCACTGTCACCTTCATAATTCACAAAAAGGCACAAAGATCATAATCTTTATTGAGTCCCTTGGGATGCAAAGTATCTAATTCGTGTATCCAAAAAGCCTCTCTACGCTTGAGTAAAGTAATACGGTCACCTCCTCGTCGTGGCATAGGTACATGTTCCAGTACCTGAAAACGCAGTTGGGATATATTATGGCTTTTGGTAATAAAATGCTGTGGAATAGGTAGGAATAAATCCTTGCAACGGATAGTCGATTTATGCTTTGAAATCCTATTTTTAATGCTCTGGGTAGTCTCCCCAACGTATAGGAGGCCACACGGGCACTTGATCAAGTATACAACGAAATTTGAATTGCAGGTAAAATATTGGTCAATGTTGTAGCGTTTACCCGTGTGTGGATGGTAGATTGTGTTACCCCTGAGGATGTTATTGCATTGATTGCAATTGAGACAGGGGAATGTACCCATTTTTGGGGTTGACAGGAATCTTTGTATGGTAGTCGATTTTGTTGAGCCCAGGTCAGCACGAACCAATTTGTCACGTATGTTACGTGCTCTTTTGAAACATGGTAGAAAAGGCTGTTTGAAGGCTTCAATGGTTGGATAAGCCGTTTGTAGAATGTGCCAGTATTTACGTATGCTTGTGTGTATTTTGTACGCTGCAGGGTGGAACTCATGTACAAAAGGGATGCGTATACTGGTGTCATTACCTGTAGTCCTAGTATGTGGAGGATTACACCTTACGGTGTGTAGTGGGTAGCCCCTATCGAGGAACTTGGATTGCATCTCTTGTACACGAAGAGAACGGGTATCCAAATCGGAGACTATTCTTGTCACACGTTGTATCTGTGATTGTGGAATGGATTCCTTCATCTTTTGTGGATGGAAACTGGAGAAGTGTAATAGGCTATTTCTATCCGTTGGCTTAGAATAAAGATCAGTAGATAGATTGCCAAGGGAATCTTTAAGTACCAAGGTGTCCAAAAAACTAAGTCGATGTGGGTCGTGGGTCATAGTAAAATCAAGACCTGGCCATGAGGTTTTTAGAAAATTGAAGAAGAAATCCAGGGAGGTCAGATTGCCATTCCACACACAAAAGATATCATCTATGTATCTCTTCCACACCAAGACGTTGGTGCGGAAGAGATCGTGGCGATAGATAAGGGTATCTTCGAAGTGGGCCATATAAGCATTGGCATAGGGAGGCGCCACATTCGAGCCCATGGCTGTGCCTTTGATTTGCAAATAATAATCGTCCTCGAATAGGAAAAAATTTTTTGTCAATACTACGGTCAGTAGTTCACAACACAAATTAATCTGGTCAGGAAGTAAGTTGGAAGTAGATAGTAAATGTCTTGTGGAAGCTATACCTTCGGTGTGTGGGATGGAGGTGTAAAGGTCTCTTACATCGAAGGAGACTAATATGGCCTCTGGTGGTATAGGGGTAATAGATCGAATTATACTAAGGAAGGAGCCAGTGTCAAGGAGAAACGAGGCAGTATTTTTGATTAAAGGCGTAATAATTTTCTCCAAATAAATGGAGAGAGGAGAAAGGACCGAGTCGGTGGAGGCGACTATTGGGCGGCCCGGAGGGTTCCATAGGTTTTTGTGGATCTTTGGGAGGGTATAGAAGACGGGCGTGATAGGATGTTTCTTAACAAGAAATTCGCTCGTCTTCTGATCCAGAAAACCTGTTGTGATGTAATGATCCAAAATCTTTTGGATGTCGTTTTGAATTTGTACAGTCGGATTTCCTAATAGTTTCCTATATGTGGTAGTATCATCTAGTTGGCGATGTGCCTCGTTGATGTATAGGGATTTGTCCATAATAACGATGGCCCCTCCCTTATCGGCTGGTTTGATTATGATGTCTTTGGATTGTTGTAGGCATTGTAATGCCTGTCTATCCAGGGGAGATAGCGAAGAAAAGATCAAAAACCTTGAGAGCCAGCTTCTTGCAACTACCTCTGCAGAAGACTTCAGCACACTTAAAAAGAGGGTTGAAGATAACATTACCCAACACCGACGTGATATAGAACAACGGAAACGTCTGAAGTTCCAGCGTGACCAAGAGGATTACGAATTAGATAGGGTCTACAAATGGCGGGACAGACCCTTCTCCAAAAAATCCTCCACCAGACTCGCTTATCGTTCCTCACCAGAAGCATCTACCTCCGGTTCAGATCTGGAGCGATCGGACAGAAATACCTATCAAGACCGTTTTTTAGGACGACCCAGACGCTCACAAAGAAGAGGAGGCCCAGGCGGGGTAATAGAAGGTCCAAGAAACATGGACTCGACCCGGGTGACACGCTCCCAGGCAACAACTCGCTGGTGGTAAATATCTCTTCCAAATCACTAGGCATAGCAGAACATTCAGTCCTACAGAAAGGACTGTCTTTTTGTCCCAGCTATAAGAACAGCACATTTAATCTTGATATGGACCTCCAACGCTTTTAAGACGTTTACGATTGAAAGTATTCTTTGCCAATCAAGTAAATACCCCGATCCATCTCTATCAACACCAGATTGTATCACTGCCGATAGCCTAGGCTTACGTTCTAAAAGCAACTTCAAACCACCTCCCGGGTCCCATGCCTTGGAAACCTTTGTCAAGTTTGTTGACACATCTTTCCAACAACTTCGTCAAGATACGAATCGAGGCCGTATATATTACCCTGCTAACCTATCTCCCCTGGATAGACAGGCATTACAATGCCTACAACAATCCAAAGACATCATAATCAAACCAGCCGATAAGGGAGGGGCCATCGTTATTATGGACAAATCCCTATACATCAACGAGGCACATCGCCAACTAGATGATACTACCACATATAGGAAAACTATTAGGAAATCCGACTGTACAAATTCAAAACGACATCCAAAAGATTTTGGATCATTACATCACAACAGGTTTTTCTGGATCAGAAGACGAGCGAATTTCTTGTTAAGAAACATCCTATCACGCCCGTCTTCTATACCCTCCCAAAGATCCACAAAAACCTATGGAACCCTCCGGGCCGCCCAATAGTCGCCTCCACCGACTCGGTCCTTTCTCCTCTCTCCATTTATTTGGAGAAAATTATTACGCCTTTAATCAAAAATACTGCCTCGTTTTCCTTGACACTGGCTCCTTCCTTAGTATAATTCGATCTATTACCCCTATACCACCAGAGGCCATATTAGTCTCCTTCGATGTAAGAGACCTTTACACCTCCATCCCACACACCGAAGGTATAGCTTCCACAAGACATTTACTATCTACTTCCAACTTACTTCCTGACCAGATTAATTTGTGTTGTGAACTACTGACCGTAGTATTGACAAAAAATTTTTTCCTATTCGAGGACGATTATTATTTGCAAATCAAAGGCACAGCCATGGGCTCGAATGTGGCGCCTCCCTATGCCAATGCTTATATGGCCCACTTCGAAGATACCCTTATCTATCGCCACGATCTCTTCCGCACCAACGTCTTGGTGTGGAAGAGATACATAGATGATATCTTTTGTGTGTGGAATGGCAATCTGACCTCCCTGGATTTCTTCTTCAATTTTCTAAAAACCTCATGGCCAGGTCTTGATTTTACTATGACCACGACCCACATCGACTTAGTTTTTTGGACACCTTGGTACTTAAAGATTCCCTTGGCAATCTATCTACTGATCTTTATTCTAAGCCAACGGATAGAAATAGCCTATTACACTTCTCCAGTTTCCATCCACAAAAGATGAAGGAATCCATTCCACAATCACAGATACAACGTGTGACAAGAATAGTCTCCGATTTGGATACCCGTTCTCTTCGTGTACAAGAGATGCAATCCAAGTTCCTCGATAGGGGCTACCCACTACACACCGTAAGGTGTAATCCTCCACATACTAGGACTACAGGTAATGACACCAGTATACGCATCCCTTTTGTACATGAGTTCCACCCTGCAGCGTACAAAATACACACAAGCATACGTAAATACTGGCACATTCTACAAACGGCTTATCCAACCATTGAAGCCTTCAAACAGCCTTTTCTACCATGTTTCAAAAGAGCACGTAACATACGTGACAAATTGGTTCGTGCTGACCTGGGCTCAACAAAATCGACTACCATACAAAGATTCCTGTCAACCCCAAAAATGGGTACATTCCCCTGTCTCAATTGCAATCAATGCAATAACATCCTCAGGGGTAACACAATCTACCATCCACACACGGGTAAACGCTACAACATTGACCAATATTTTACCTGCAATTCAAATTTCGTTGTATACTTGATCAAGTGCCCGTGTGGCCTCCTATACGTTGGGGAGACTACCCAGAGCATTAAAAATAGGATTTCAAAGCATAAATCGACTATCCGTTGCAAGGATTTATTCCTACCTATTCCACAGCATTTTATTACCAAAAGCCATAATATATCCCAACTGCGTTTTCAGGTACTGGAACATGTACCTATGCCACGACGAGGAGGTGACCGTATTACTTTACTCAAGCGTAGAGAGGCTTTTTGGATACACGAATTAGATACTTTGCATCCCAAGGGACTCAATAAAGATTATGATCTTTGTGCCTTTTTGTGAATTATGAAGGTGACAGTGCTACTATATACCAATGTTACTAAATCCATTTTTGCCAATGTACTCACATTTTGTATTTATAAATATATCTAATACTAATTTTTTTACTTTACAGAATCATCCTCATTGACTATCACACAGTTTTGTTTCCATCACTGAGCTTTATTTTCACTCCCTGATCAAAATATCGCCTGTGACACGCAAGCATATCCTTATGGAACGCAAATCTGCGACACTCCCACTGGTGGAACGCATCACGCCCACTCCCGTGGAACGCTTACTCCACTTCCGGTTTACGGCACTTCCGGTATCGCCATATACTGCTGTGATCACTAATACACGATACTCCCTATATATAGACGCACGCTGCATTACAGCGGCCCCTCCTGACTAGCGGTGGATGCCGCGTCTGGAACCTCACAGCACACGGCTTCACCACTTCCGGTATCGGTAAGTCTGATTGCGTCTGCACCAGCTAGTTGTCCTGAATATGTCTACATTCACAGTGATGTTTTTGCTACTATATTGTTTTCACAGCACAAAACTGCCTTATTATTCTTTCACAACAAGTGATCTGCACCCCGGTATGTTATATATCTTTATATAAAAAAACGTGATTGCTTAGGGATGTATACTTCACACTAATCATCCCCTTTTTATATACCACAGCATAACTACGTTTACACCATCTCATATTTGTGGTATGTTTCATCTGGTCACCATATCTTCTCAGCACTGTGCACAAACTTTTTGCTGACTATGTGAGCGCTATATTTATACTTTCCAGATTACAAACAATCAGTCTCTAACCATTATAAGACCTAAGATGCCTGTCACCTTCACCTAGGTATGTCCACATATGTCCTGAATTTTCTTATATCATAAAATCTCTTCTTTGTTATTTTTGCTGAGGCATGATGTTGTGGTTATCCTAAAGTTATACTGCTTAGTATATATGATTGCCACTATTATTCCTTACTGTACATACTTTATTTCATACATTACTATTAGTTTTACTTTGTCTTTGTAGTTCACTGATGAAGGTCGAGATAGACCGAAACGTCTGATTTTGTGACTACTGTATGTACATTAAACCATTATTTGTTGCTCACCTATACGAGTGTGCCCAGCTTTTCATTCATATTATTACGGCCTGGGAACCTACTGGTGCACCTCTATTACAGGACTGTGCTGGTGTTTATTTATCTACGGTTGACCCTTACACCAAGCACGCCCTTTTCTTGGCCATGTCCTCATTCACTTTCTCCTATAACCCAGAGGAGACCTCCAATATCATTGCCTTATCAAAAGTATCAAGCGACTTTCTGAAAATCCCCCCCAGTGAAACCAGAGGTCGTGATTGGGAACGGGAACTTCGGCACCATACGGGTTTGGAACTACATGGGGCAACCCTTACTGAGTATCTTAAAGCCCAACGCATTCCACGGGGTCTCCGGGTATCACTTCGCCCCACACTCTTTAGTGACTCTGCAGATTTTTGTTCCAAATTTGAACTTATATTAAACAAATGTTCTCTTGATCTCATGGTCCTGACCTTGGAGCACCTCCATAAAGAAATCATCGCCAGCGAAGAAAAGATCAAAAACCTTGAGAGCCAGCTTCTTGCAACTACCTCTGCAGAAGACTTCAGCACACTTAAAAAGAGGGTTGAAGATAACATTACCCAACACCGACGTGATATAGAACAACGGAAACGTCTGAAGTTCCAGCGTGACCAAGAGGATTACGAATTAGATAGGGTCTACAAATGGCGGGACAGACCCTTCTCCAAAAAATCCTCCACCAGACTCGCTTATCGTTCCTCACCAGAAGCATCTACCTCCGGTTCAGATCTGGAGCGATCGGACAGAAATACCTATCAAGACCGTTTTTTAGGACGACCCAGACGCTCACAAAGAAGAGGAGGCCCAGGCGGGGTAATAGAAGGTCCAAGAAACATGGACTCGACCCGGGTGACACGCTCCCAGGCAACAACTCGCTGGTGGTAAATATCTCTTCCAAATCACTAGGCATAGCAGAACATTCAGTCCTACAGAAAGGACTGTCTTTTTGTCCTAGCTATAAGAACAGCACATTTAATCTTGATATGGACCTCCAACGCTTTTATAGACGTTTACGATTGAAAGTATTCTTTGCCAATCAAGTAAATACCCCCGATCCATCTCTATCAACACCAGATTGTATCACTGCCGATAGCCTAGGCTTACGTTCTAAAAGCAACTTCAAACCACCTCCCGGGTCCCATGCCTTGGAAACCTTTGTCAAGTTTGTTGACACATCTTTCCAACAACTTCGTCAAGATACGAATCGAGGCCGTATATATTACCCTGCTAACCTATCTCCCCTGGATAGACAGGCATTACAATGCCTACAACAATCCAAAGACATCATAATCAAACCAGCCGATAAGGGAGGGGCCATCGTTATTATGGACAAATCCCTATACATCAACGAGGCACATCGCCAACTAGATGATACTACCACATATAGGAAACTATTAGGAAATCCGACTGTACAAATTCAAAACGACATCCAAAAGATTTTGGATCATTACATCACAACAGGTTTTCTGGATCAGAAGACGAGCGAATTTCTTGTTAAGAAACATCCTATCACGCCCGTCTTCTATACCCTCCCAAAGATCCACAAAAACCTATGGAACCCTCCGGGCCGCCCAATAGTCGCCTCCACCGACTCGGTCCTTTCTCCTCTCTCCATTTATTTGGAGAAAATTATTACGCCTTTAATCAAAAATACTGCCTCGTTTCTCCTTGACACTGGCTCCTTCCTTAGTATAATTCGATCTATTACCCCTATACCACCAGAGGCCATATTAGTCTCCTTCGATGTAAGAGACCTTTACACCTCCATCCCACACACCGAAGGTATAGCTTCCACAAGACATTTACTATCTACTTCCAACTTACTTCCTGACCAGATTAATTTGTGTTGTGAACTACTGACCGTAGTATTGACAAAAAATTTTTTCCTATTCGAGGACGATTATTATTTGCAAATCAAAGGCACAGCCATGGGCTCGAATGTGGCGCCTCCCTATGCCAATGCTTATATGGCCCACTTCGAAGATACCCTTATCTATCGCCACGATCTCTTCCGCACCAACGTCTTGGTGTGGAAGAGATACATAGATGATATCTTTTGTGTGTGGAATGGCAATCTGACCTCCCTGGATTTCTTCTTCAATTTTCTAAAAACCTCATGGCCAGGTCTTGATTTTACTATGACCCACGACCCACATCGACTTAGTTTTTTGGACACCTTGGTACTTAAAGATTCCCTTGGCAATCTATCTACTGATCTTTATTCTAAGCCAACGGATAGAAATAGCCTATTACACTTCTCCAGTTTCCATCCACAAAAGATGAAGGAATCCATTCCACAATCACAGATACAACGTGTGACAAGAATAGTCTCCGATTTGGATACCCGTTCTCTTCGTGTACAAGAGATGCAATCCAAGTTCCTCGATAGGGGCTACCCACTACACACCGTAAGGTGTAATCCTCCACATACTAGGACTACAGGTAATGACACCAGTATACGCATCCCTTTTGTACATGAGTTCCACCCTGCAGCGTACAAAATACACACAAGCATACGTAAATACTGGCACATTCTACAAACGGCTTATCCAACCATTGAAGCCTTCAAACAGCCTTTTCTACCATGTTTCAAAAGAGCACGTAACATACGTGACAAATTGGTTCGTGCTGACCTGGGCTCAACAAAATCGACTACCATACAAAGATTCCTGTCAACCCCAAAAATGGGTACATTCCCCTGTCTCAATTGCAATCAATGCAATAACATCCTCAGGGGTAACACAATCTACCATCCACACACGGGTAAACGCTACAACATTGACCAATATTTTACCTGCAATTCAAATTTCGTTGTATACTTGATCAAGTGCCCGTGTGGCCTCCTATACGTTGGGGAGACTACCCAGAGCATTAAAAATAGGATTTCAAAGCATAAATCGACTATCCGTTGCAAGGATTTATTCCTACCTATTCCACAGCATTTTATTACCAAAAGCCATAATATATCCCAACTGCGTTTTCAGGTACTGGAACATGTACCTATGCCACGACGAGGAGGTGACCGTATTACTTTACTCAAGCGTAGAGAGGCTTTTTGGATACACGAATTAGATACTTTGCATCCCAAGGGACTCAATAAAGATTATGATCTTTGTGCCTTTTTGTGAATTATGAAGGTGACAGTGCTACTATATACCAATGTTACTAAATCCATTTTTGCCAATGTACTCACATTTTGTATTTATAAATATATCTAATACTAATTTTTTTACTTTACAGAATCATCCTCATTGACTATCACACAGTTTTGTTTCCATCACTGAGCTTTATTTTCACTCCCTGATCAAAATATCGCCTGTGACACGCAAGCATATCCTTATGGAACGCAAATCTGCGACACTCCCACTGGTGGAACGCATCACGCCCACTCCCGTGGAACGCTTACTCCACTTCCGGTTTACGGCACTTCCGGTATCGCCATATACTGCTGTGATCACTAATACACGATACTCCCTATATATAGACGCACGCTGCATTACAGCGGCCCCTCCTGACTAGCGGTGGATGCCGCGTCTGGAACCTCACAGCACACGGCTTCACCACTTCCGGTATCGGTAAGTCTGATTGCGTCTGCACCAGCTAGTTGTCCTGAATATGTCTACATTCACAGTGATGTTTTTGCTACTATATTGTTTTCACAGCACAAAACTGCCTTATTATTCTTTCACAACAAGTGATCTGCACCCCGGTATGTTATATATCTTTATATAAAAAAACGTGATTGCTTAGGGATGTATACTTCACACTAATCATCCCCTTTTTATATACCACAGCATAACTACGTTTACACCATCTCATATTTGTGGTATGTTTCATCTGGTCACCATATCTTCTCAGCACTGTGCACAAACTTTTTGCTGACTATGTGAGCGCTATGTTTATACTTTCCAGATTACAAACAATCAGTCTCTAACCATTATAAGACCTAAGATGCCTGTCACCTTCACCTAGGTATGTCCACATATGTCCTGAATTTTCTTATATCATAAAATCTCTTCTTTGTTATTTTTGCTGAGGCATGATGTTGTGGTTATCCTAAAGTTATACTGCTTAGTATATATGATTGCCACTATTATTCCTTACTGTACATACTTTATTTCATACATTACTATTAGTTTTACTTTGTCTTTGTAGTTCACTGATGAAGGTCGAGATAGACCGAAACGTCTGATTTTGTGACTACTGTATGTACATTAAACCATTATTTGTTGCTCACCTATACGAGTGTGCCCAGCTTTTCGGCCATTTCTTATATGGTGTGTGAAGTTACAGTTGGCATCAGTATGTGTATTTTATAATGTCTGTCATAAATAAAACTCGTGATGATGATGATGAGGATTTTATGATTCGTACATCCATTGACTGCATTATCTTACAGGTATAGATAAAGTTCCTTAACACCTTCCCGACCCATGACGCCACATAGGCGTCATGAAAGTCAGTGCCAATCCGACCTATGACGCCTATGTGGCGTCATGAAAGGATCGCGTCCCTGCGGGTCGGGTGACCGGGGTCACTGAAAGGTCACCCGACCCGCCGGCACAGGACCCTTTGTGCTTCACCACAGGGGGGTTGGCTTAACCCCCCCGTGGCCACGATCGCTCTGATTGGCTGTTAAAAGTGAAACAGCCAATCAGAGCAATCTGTAATATTTCACCAATATAATTGGTGAAATATTACAATCCAGCCATGGCCGATGCTGCAATAGCATCTGCCATGGCTGGACACCGAGCCCTGACCCCCCCACACGGATTCACGGCGGCGATCGGCCGCCGCCACCGAAAGATGGCAGCGGTCGGTCACCGCCGTCACTAAAAGCTCCCCTCGTCCTGGCCTCCGCTGCCCCCACCTTCCGATCCCCCCCCTCACTTCCGACCCCCATACTCACCTCTCCCGATCCACCGATGTCCCTGGATCCTTCCCGGCGGCTGCCCGGGATTCTTCATGGGCGCCGCCATCTTGGAAAATGGCGGGCGCGTGCGCCCGCCGGCCGGCGCATGCGCAGTGCGCCCTGCAGAGTCAAAAAATTTATTTTGATCACTGTGATAAACTGTCACAGTGATCAAAATAAAAAAAAGTAAGTGAACCGCCCCCTGTCATAGGTAGGGACAAATAATAAAGAATTTTTTTTTTTTTCCCTATTAGGCCCTGTGCACACGTTGCGGATTTTGCTGCGGATCCGCAGCTGATTTCGCTGCTGATCCGCAGCTGATTTTGCTGCTGATCCGCAGCGGATTTCGCTGCTGATCCGCAGCGGATTTCGCTGCTGATCCGCAGCGGATTTCGCTGCTGATCCGCAGCGGATTTCGCTGCTGATCCGCAGCGGATTTCGCTGCTGATCCGCAGCGGATTTCGCTGATGATCCGCAGCGGATTTCGCTGCTGATCCGCAGCTGATTTCGCTGCTGATCCGCAGCTGATTTCGCTGCTGATCCGCAGCTGATTCCGCTGCTGATTTTGCTGCGGATCAGAAAAGTATGTTTTGGCCTGGAACGCTACAGTGTTTCAGAGTCAAACATACATTGCTGAAATCATACAGCCCTTATCTGATACATACTGTCGTTCATAGTTCGGGCATCATGTATCGGCAGTCAGGTTCCCTTTAATTTATTTTTACATTTTTCGGAATTGGATATTTAACCAGCTATTACTGTATTATTAACCAGATATGACCTTCATGATGCATTTATAAATTTTGAGAAGATTTATGTATTTGGGCACTGAGAATTAATTTTGTGCATAGATATACTGTACTGCATTGATATAAGATAATGATGGACGGATCTGAGTATCCAAGTTCACTTGGAAACTACATAATTTAGGATAAAATGACATGAAGCCTGATTGTATATAAGATTGGCACATCAACAATTGGCCCAGCTACAACCGGCATAGTGACTGACAAGTGATGACAGCAAATCCACCGGAGTGATTAGTTCTAGATTGATACAATTCATTATTAAAACATTTCTGGTCATTAAACACGTTGAAAGATGAAAAATGGAAGACAAGAAGCTCAAGCAAGCTAAATGGAAATCATTTCAGACGTTGTGATTGTACTAATGTTGAAAGGAAAATTCGACTTATTAAAACAAATGTGATATTTTATAGCCATTGTATAGTAGTTTTCTAGTGGGGGACAAGACCCCCAACAATTGCTTAACTCAACGGACAGAAGTACTTATCTAACCTTTCTTATGGCTTACAATGTGTGTGTAGACCTAAAAATGTCTGCATTTAAAAAGTTATATCTAACATTAAAAGTTCTTACCTATCCACAAGATTGGTGATTACTCGCAGATCCAGGTCCAACTGCTGGGTTTATCCTAAGAAAGAATAAGTCCGGCCATACACATTAAATTGCTGTTGGCTGAAAGATCGTTCGGCCAACAACCATCTCAGCCAACTTTCCCATACACAGGAGCAATCGTTCAGCCGAGTGTTCCTGTGTTCTCTATGAGAAAGCCACCGGCTGATATGTTGGCTGGAGGCTTATCTCAGGGAGAACAATGTGATTGTCAGTCCGAAATCAGACATGCCTGATCAACATCAGTCGGCCGGCACACCCATACACATTAGACCGTCGTCCAAACCCATGAATATCGGCGGGTTCTGACTGACATAAGTTTAATGTGTATGGCCAGCTTTAGGGTGGATTAAAGATTGAATGGAGTGGTGGCTCATTTCAAAGTCCTGTTCTCGGGATTAGTAGGTGCCCTAATGGTCAGACCAACACCGATCCACAAGTTATCACTCTTCAGATACAAGACAACTTTTAATGTTGGAGATAACCCTTCAAGCTATTGATGGGGTCTCAAGACTCAGAACTGACTGGGGGCTATAAAATATCAGAAGTTTTTAAAAGTTTGAGTTTTAAAGCATATCTCCGTGTTATGCACAATGCACCTTTTTTTCTTTGTTTTATGTCTTTCATCCTTAAGCTGAATGATTTCTTGTGCAATCTACAGTCAATTTTATTATTTGATATATCATATGAGACAAAAAAAATTGGACTGCTGTGACATACAATGCCCAAAGCGAGGGCTGGATCCAGTTATTGAGTTGTCACTTTCCAGGATATAGTGCATTGATTCCCATTGCGATTGTCAGTGGTTGTTCATGAAGAAGGAGATCAAATGGCTTATATTGATCATTTTAAAGGAGTTGTCCAGTCCAAGATAAGTTTAGTTACTGTATGTGACTGTAGACAGCCTAATTGTAACTTAGTGTGATGTGCACACTGTCACGATTCCCCAGTATTCCCTGTGTGGATGGACAGTCAGAAGTCTGCATGTATGCGATTTGTATACTTTGGGTCACATGTCATCTAGACTCTCCTTTGCTAGAACATTAAGCAACAGAAGAATGTCTAGTCGGCATGTGACGGCAAGTATGCAAATCCTTAAATGTGGTCAAATGACTGCCCATGTTCACAGGGAATCCAGGGGAATCGTGACAGTGTATGTATCGCACTTTTGTTCTTAGACCGGACAACTCCTTTAAAGTGGGATTCCCATCCTAGACATTTACAGTGGTTACGGAAAGAATTCAGACCCCTTTACATTTTTCACTCTTTGTTTCATTGCAGCCATTTGGTATTTTCAAAAAAGTTCATTTTTTTCTCAATAATGTACACTATGCTCCCCATCTTGACTGAAAAAAACAAATGTAGAAATTTTTGCAAATTTATTAAAAAAGAAATACTGAAATATCACATGGTCATAAGTATTCAGACCCTTTGCTTAGTATTGAATAGAAGCGCCCTTTTGAGCTAATACAGCCATGAGGTCTTGGGAATGAAGCAACAAGTTTTTCTCACCTGAATTTGGGGATCCTCTGCCATTCTTCCTTGCAGATCCTATCCAATTCCGTCAAGTTGGATGGTGAACATTGTTGGACAGCCATTTTCAGGTCTCTCCAGAGATTCTCAATTGGGTTAGGTCAGGGCTCTGGCTGGGCCAGTCAAGAATGGTCATAGAGTTGTTCTGAAGCCACTCATTTGTTATTTTAGCTGTGTGCTTAGGGTCATTGTCTTGTTGAAAGGTGAACCTACGGTCAAGTCTGAGACTAGTTTTCATCCAGGATATCTCTGTACTTGGCCACATTAATGTTTCCTTCAATTGCAACCGTCGTCCTGTCCCTGCAGCTGAAAAACACCCCCATAGCATGATGCTGCCACCACCATGTTTCACTGTTGGGATTGTATTGGGCAGGTGATGAGCAGTGCCTGGTTTTCTCCACACATACCGCTTAGAATTATCACCAAAAAGTTCTATCTTAATCTCATCAGACCAGAGAATCTTATTTTTTGTAGTATGGGAATCCTTTGTGTTTTTAGCAAACTCTATGCGGGCTTTCATATGTCTTGCACTGAGGAGAGGCTTCCGTTGGGCCACTCTGCCATAAAGGCCCGACGGGCGGAGGGCTGCAGTGATATTTGACTTTGTGGAACTTTCTCCCATCTCCCTACTGCATCTGTGGAGCTCAGCCACAGTGATCTTGGGGGTTTTCTTTACCTCTCGAGTAGCGGTCATATATCGGCCCCCAGGCTCACTCACCCAGTTCCTTGACCACTTCTCAGCCTGGCTGCCGCACTTCATGTCCTCAGAACTACCAACCCTTATCCTTGGAGACTTCAACATCCCCATTAACAGCCCTACTTCCACATCTGCATCTCAGCTTCTATCACTAACCACTTCTCTAGGCCTCTCACAGCTTTCAACCTCTGAGACACACAAGGATGGCAACACCCTTGACCTGGTCTTTGTCCGCCTCTGTTCAATCTCCCACCTAAATAACTCACCGCTTCCACTCTCTGACCACAACATTCTCTCCTTCACGCTCACAAATCCTCTACCACCCCAGCGCACTCCTACCTACCACACTTTCAGAAATCTACAAGCCATTAACCCTCAGACACTTTCAGACTCCCTACACTCATCGCTGTCCCCAATCTCCTCTTTTTCCTGTCCTGATCTGGCTGTTCATCACTACAATGACATTCTTAGAAGCACCCTTGACCAAGTAGCACCGCTCACCCTCAGAACCTCCAAACACACAGTAAAACAGCCCTGGCTCACATTGCAAACTCGACTTCTTCAGCGATGCTCTAGGAGTGCTGAACGCCTCTGGAGAAAAACCCGCACACCAGAAGACTTCATCCACTTTAAATTCATGTTAAGAACTTATAATGCTGCCCTTCACCTCGCCAAACAGACCTACTTCACCACACTGATCTCCTCACTAGCCAACAACCCCAAGAAACTTTTGACACTTTTCACTCCCTCCTCAGGCCAAAAGCACAAGCCCCTATCACAGACATTTGTGCTGACGACCTGGCCTCCCACTTTATGGAAAAAAATAGATACTATCCGTCAGGAAATCTGCTCTCAACCACCAAGTGCTGTGACTCCCATCCCACCCTGCATTTCCCCTGGCTCACTTTCCACATTTGATCCCATCACAGAAGAAGAAGTCTCCAGACTCCTCTCTTCCTCTCGTCCGACTACATGCACTACCGACCCCATTCCCTCACATCTCCTCCAGTCTCTCTCTCCAGTTGTCACAACTCACCTAACTACAATCTTTAATCTCTCACTCTCCTCTGGCATTTTCCCATCCTCCTTCAAACACTCCATCATTACTCCATTACTAAAGAAACCCGCTCTTGACCCTTCCTGCACAAACAACTACAGACCGGTCTCCAATCTCCCCTTCATCTCTAAACTTTTGGAGTTCCTAGTCTACTCCCGCCTCACCCGTTACCTCTCCACTTACTCCCTCCTAGACCCTTCACAGTCCGGCTTCCGCCCCCTACATTCGACTGAAACTGCACTCATCAAAGTGACCAATGACCTTCTTACAGCAAAACGTAATGGCGACCACTCTCTGCTCATTCTACTCGACCTTTCTGCAGCTTTCGACACTGTTGACCACTGTCTCCTACTGTCTAGGCTCCAGTCACTAGGTATTAAGGACACTGTTCTCTCCTGGTTCTCCTCCTATCTTTCTGATCGCTCCTTCAGTGTTTCGTTCTCTGGCTCCACGTCATCTCCTCTTCCTCTCACTGTCGGTGTACCCCAGGGCTCAGTCCTTGGCCCCCTTCTCTTCTCTCTCTACACGGCCCCAATTGGACAGACCATCAGCAGATTTGGCTTTCAGTACCATCTTTATGCCGATGACACACAACTATACACGTCATCCCCCGACCTTACCCCCGCTGTTCTACAGAACACCACCGACTGTCTGTCCGCAGTCTCCAACATCATGTCCGCTCTCTATCTGAAACTTAACCTCTCCAAGACTGAACTCCTTCTGCTCCCGCCGTCTACTAACCTCCCTAAATCTGACATTTCCCTCTCCGTGGGTCGCACCATAATAACACCCCGGCAGCAGGCTCGCTGTCTGGGTGTTATGTTTGACACCAATCTCTCCTTCACCTCCCATATACAATCTTTTGCCCGCTCTTGCCGTCTACACCTAAAGAACATCTCTAGAATCCGCCCTTTTCTCACCATGGAAACAACAAAAACCCTCACTGTAGCATTGATCCACTCCCGCCTGGACTACTGCAACGCTCTATTACTTGGCCTCCCCATTACTCGACTATCCCCTCTCCAGTCCATCCTTAATGCAGCAGCCAGGGTCATCCATCTGGCTAATCGGTACTCGGACGCGTCCGCTCTTCGCCAGTCCTTACACTGGCTGCCCATTCATTATAGGATCCAATTCAAAGTACTGGTTCTCACCCACAAAGCTCTCCACAGTGCAGCACCCCCCTACATCTCCTCCCTCATTTCTATCTATCGGCCTAACCGACTGCTGCGCTCTGCAAACGACTTTCGACTAACCTCTGCACTAATCCGTACCTCCCACTCCCGACTCCAAAGACTTCTCCCGCGCTGCGCCAATCCTCTGGAATGCTCTACCCCAAGAAATTAGGACTATCCACAATTTGCATGGTTTCAGGCGCTCCCTCAAAACACATTTGTTCAGAGTGGCCTATCACATTCACTAACCAAAGTCGTTCTATGTTTAAGTGTGTATGTGTAGCCCATTCACTATCTCCATCCATGCCTCACTCCCTCAAGATGGCTGGACCATCATTGTAAATGCACCATTGTATATACACACCTGTACTTTGTAACTCCCCCACCTTATTGTAGATTGTAAGCTCTCACGAGCAGGGTCGGCTTATTTTGCTTTAATTATTGTATTGTTAACGTTGTTACCTATGACTTGTGTTTTGAAACTGTTAAACTGTAAAGCGCTGCGGAATATGTTGGCGCTATATAAATAAAGATTATTATTATTATTACCTCTCTCACCAAGGCTCTTCTCCCACGATTGCTCATTTTGGCTGGACGGCCAGGTCTAGGAAGACTTCTGGTGGTCCCAAACTTCTTCCATTTAAGGATTATGGAGGACACTGTGCTCTTAGGTACCTTGAGTACTGCAGAATTTCTTTCAGCAGCAGATGGAAGGAAGGGAGACACAGTCATTACTAGTGGGTAGGCGGAGCCCACACAGGATAGAACACCTCAGATTAAAAAAGTGTTGACCGGCCCCTCCAGCTTGGGCTCCTCCTACTCCAGCTCTCCAGTCTAAAATTTGAGGTCACAGAGGATAGTCGCTGCTGGAGCAGCTCCTCAGAAAATTTTTTATCGGACAGAGACTTGGACCCCCGTGGTCTTGAGGTCTCAGGGGTCTCAGCGCTGCTGGACCCCCACCCCTCCCTTGGCGGATCTGTATTACCCTTTAAGGTGGTCCCTGCAGAACCCTGCCGGCCCCGGGGATGAGGGTTGCTTTCCTGGCGGGGACGCAAACCGCGCTTCTGGGGTCACTGCGTTCTCCGCCCTGGGGGGAAGCTATGGGCACAGCGCCACAAATCCCTGGGGGTCCCTGTGGCGCTCAGCTGGGTGAGTACTCAGCATGTTAAATGTGTTTTGAGTGCTTCAGCGGCTGCTGCGGCAGCCGCTACTACATGTTGGTGACTTGTGTTTTTTTGTCCGCAGGTGAATGTCTGCAGGACATGGGGAGGAGCGGAGAGCGGAGGAGTCGCGCTTTCCCGGTCTTTCGCGGGCAGGAAGCGCTCTGAGCGCGCGCTTTCTCCTACCCCTCCTCTTCCGGCTTCCCTCTTTCTCACAGCGCGGCGGCCATTACTGAAGCTTCCTCGGGCTCCTCACTCTCTTCTCCTCCCGACAGACCGAAGGAACGCTGCACCGCGGCCAGCTGGGTGAGTCGCTTCTGCCTGTCAGGGCAGAAGCTTAACCCCCTCACCCACACAGCGCAGGGCACCTTTCTGAGGCACAATTAGGTGGCAGACTGCGCTGTGCTGCAGCTGTTACCTCATATAGAGGTCTTTTTTTGTCTGGGGCTCGCACACCTTTTTCATTTAACAGAGGTTGTGGGGAGTCTGCGACATTAACCCCTTGATAGGCAGTTAACCCTTAATTGGGGGACAGCTGGGGTAGCTCTCTCTTTAAGAGCTTTAACTCTTCAGCGTTCGTTTTTTCTTTTCCTTAAGAAACCACACTGTTCTAGTTACTGACAGGTTTAACCTGCCATATACTGTGTGAGGGCATGTCAGATAAGGGTCCAGGAGGTGCGGACCGTCTCCCAGGTCCGTTACAGGATCAGTCTCGCGTATCTGACACGCAGGAGTCCTCGAAGGCGTCAAGCGCAGCGGTCGGAGGTTTCAGTGATGTCAAAATGGAGGCCCTCACTCGTTCTATTGATGGCCTGTCTGACCTTCTAGGTTATTGGGTGTCAGCTAGATCCTCTCATGGCAGGAAGCGCCACAGGCCGGTACTGTCATTCCCGCGTAGCGACTCGGAGATCTCTGGTATGGAGGGTTCCCCTTCAAACTCGGATGGGGAGATGTCCGATTCGGATAAGGAGGATCGACAGGGACACTCTGCCTCTCTTTTGGGCCGTACAGAGGCTTTTTATTGGAGCCATGAGGGAGGCGTTACAATTACCGGAGGAGGTAACTAGACGTCCTGGTAAGTCGGCCCGGATGTTTCAGGAGTCGCATAGGTCGCGATCGGCATTACCATCTCTGGATGAGCTTAATGGGGCAGTGGAGAAGGAACGCCTGTGTCCAGATAAACGTTTTCAGGGGACACGGTTTTTTGAGACACTGTATCCGTGTTCGACGGAGTTGATTGATAATTGGATTCCTTCTCCTGAAGTGGATGTCCCTTTATCCCAGCTTAGCAAATCCTCATTACTTCCTGTTAAAGGGAAGGCGAATCTGCAGGATCCGCTGGACAGAAAAACGGAGATGGCGGCGAAATCCATCTACGAGGCCGCGGGTCATGGATTCAGAGCGGTGCTAGGATCCATGTGTGCTTGTAAAGCTTCCCTGAACTGGTTGGACCGTCTACGGACGGCGTGGCAAGATGGATCCCCGCTATCCGAGGTAGATGGGCTTCTCAAGTTGTTGGAGGATGCAGCCCGATATGGCAGTGATGCAGGTTTGGATACTGCGTCACTGCTGTACAGGGTGCAATCCTTGGCGGTCACAGTCAGAAGAGCACTGTGGCTTAGACAGTGGACCGGGGACGCGGTTTCCAAGCAAGGTTTGCTATCTTTAGCTTACAAGGGTGGTCAGCTATTTGGATCTGACCTCACGGAGCTGATTGTCAAGGCAAAGGCAAAAGAAACGGCCTTACCGCAGCGAAGAGCTGTGGCTTCTGCGTCTGGCAGGCCTAGTGTCGGTAGTAGTCGGCGGCCTTTTCGGTCCAGGGGACGATTCGGTCAGCCCTCTTGGGGATCGGGTCATCCCTCTTTTTCGGGAAAAAAGACCTCTCAGAAATCCCGCACTCCCTGGAAACAGAGCTTCCGTCAAGACAAGCGGGAAGCTGACAAAAAGCCCGCTAAGGCGGACTGACGCCAGGGTCTCACTCGAGGGCTCTCGAGTGGGGGGTCGCCTGCTCCAATTCGAATCGACTTGGGCGTCCCGCGTTTCGGACGCCTGGGTGACGTGGGTTGTGTCGGCAGGCTACTTCATAGAGTTTCTTTCTCGACCCCCGGACAGGTTTTGCCAATCTCACATTCCGTCAGAACCCGAGCTATTTGCCGCTCTACTGCGGGAGGTCGATTCCCTTCTGCAGAAGGGTGTGGTGGTACCAGTTCCGCCGGAGGACTGGGGAAGAGGGTTTTATTCCAACCTCTTTGTGGTCCCCAAAAAGGAGGACAAATTTCGCCCCATTCTGGATCTCAAAAGATTGAATCGGCATGTCCGCACCCGGAAATTCCGCATGGAGTCGCTTCGCTCAGTTGTGGCGGCCCTGTCGCAGAACGACTTTTTGGTGTCAATCGACATTCGCGACGCCTATTTGCATGTTCCCGTCGGAAGGGCCCACCAACGCTTCCTTCGTTTTGCTATAGGTCAGGACCATTACCAGTTTGTGGCCCTGCCATTCGGGTTGGCCTCAGCGCCCAGAGTTTTTACGAAAATTCTGGCACCTCTCATGGCGATCCTTCGAAGACAGGGGGTTATGATTCTTCCTACCTGGACGACCTTTTGATTGTGGCGTCCTCAAAGGAGGAGGCGGTGACGGCTCACAATCTATCCCTTCAGCTCCTGGAGGACTTCGGGTGGCTGGTCAATTAGTAGAAGTCGTCTCTGGAACCGTCGCAGTCAATCCGGTTTTTGGGGATGCATTTCGACACGGTACGAGCAGTGGTGTCCCTGTCTCCAGACAAGCAAGCAAGTCTTCTTCAACATGTACAGGTTATGAAGTCTTCGACAGCAATGTCCCTTCGAAGGTGTATGCGCCTTCTGGGTTTGATGGTGGCGTCGATGGAGGCACTTCCGTTTGCCCAATTTCATACCAGGGCTCTCCAAATGCTCATTCTGAACCGTTGGGATCGATCGCAGGCTTCGCTGGATTGCAATGTCATCATCTCCCACAGGGTGCGAGAGTCTCTAGGATGGTGGTTACGTCCGGAAGCGTTATCCCTGGGGAAGTCCTTCCTCCTTCCGAGGTGGTCGGTCATAACCACCGATGCCAGCCTGACGGGCTGTGGAGGTGTCTGGAACGATCTCTGGATTCAGGGAGTATGGTCGTCGGAAGAGTCTGTCCTGCCGATCAACATCCTGGAATTGAGGGCAATTTTCCTTTGCCTCCAACACTGGACGGTCCCTTTAAGCGGTCTGCCAGTCCGAGTGCAGACAGACAACGCGACGGCGGTCGCCTATATCAACCATCAAGGAGGGACGAGGAGCTCCAGGCTCATGATGGAGGTGTCTCGGATCCTGGTATGGGCCGAGGCCAGGGTGCCAGCCATCTCTGCGATTCACATTCCAGGAGTTCAGAATATCACGGCGGACTTCCTCAGTCGCGAGAAGATGGATCCCGGAGAATGGAGTCTTCATCCGGAAATTTTTGCACTGCTGTGCTCCCGTTGGGGAACTCCCAAGTGAATTTGATGGCATCCAGGTTCAATGCCAAGTTACCGACGTTCATGTCCAGGTACAAGGACCCGAAGGCTGTGGCGGTGGATGCTCTAGTGGCTCCGTGGGACCAATTCGAGCTAATCTATGTGTTCCCGCCGATATCCTTACTTCCTCTGGTGTTGCGTCGGATCAGACTGGAGAGAGTCCCGGCTATGTTGGTAGCCCCAGATTGGCCAAGGAGGACGTGGTTCTCGACGCTGGTGTCGCTTCTGGCAGCGCCTCCACTTCCACTCCCTCTTCACCCGGACCTGTTGACCCAAGGGCCCGTTCGTCATCCGGACCTGAAGTCTCTGCGTTTGACGGCGTGGCTCTTGAGACCGAAATCTTGACCCGTCAAGGTTTTTCAGCCGAAGTCATTGCCACTCTGCGAGCTGCCAGAGGTCCGGCTACTACTAGGATTTATCACAAGACTTGGGAAGCCTTCTTCTCGTGGTGTTCAGGTTCTTCAAGGAACCCGAGGATTTTTTCCATTCCCAATTTGTTGGCTTTTTTGCAGTACGGGCTGGACAAGGGTTTGGCAGTTAGCACTCTGAAGGGTCAGGTTTCTGCTCTGTCCTTGCTGTTTCGGAAGGCTATCGCCTCGCGTAGGGACGTACGTTCCTTTTTTCGCGGAGTAACCCGTCAGTTTCCGCCACGGAAGGCGCTTGTGTTCCCTTGGCGGCTCAATCTTGTCTTGGAGGCTCTTCAACAGGGGCCTTTTGAGCCTATGGACTCTGTTAGCCTTTCTTTGCTCTCCTGGAAGGTTGCCTTCCTAGTGACGGTCACCTCTTTGAGAAGGGTTTCTGAGTTGGCGGCTCTTTCTTACTCGCCTCCTTTTCTGGAGTTTCACCCAGATCGCGTAGTGCTTCGCACACGGGGCGACTTTCTACCTAAGGTGGTGTCACAATTTCATGTTAACCAGGATATTGTGTTGCCCTCGCTCTGTCCGGAACCGAGGAATGCGAAGGAACGGGCCTTGCACACATTGGATTTAGTGCGGGCTTTGAAGTTCTATTTGTCTATTACTCAAGGTTTTCGGAAGTCGGACTCTCTGTTTGTGATTCCAGCAGGTCGTCGGCATGGTCAACGAGCTTCCAAGGACTCTATAGCTCGTTGGATTCGGTCGGCCATTTTAGAGGCTTACCGACTTAAGGGCGAACCTTGCCCGATTAAGATTCGAGCTCACTCCACGAGAGCTGTGGGTTCATCGTGGGCCTTTCATCAAGGGGCCTCGGCAGCTCAGCTCTGCCGGGCGGCGACCTGGCGCTCCGTCCACACGTTTACAAAGTTTTATAAGGTGGACGTCAGTGCTTCCGCTGATGCGGCCTTAGGACATAGGGTCCTGCAGGCGGCTGTAGTTTAAAGTTCTCGTTAACTTGTAGTTAGCGCTAGTTGCGCATTTATCTAAGTTGTTGGGAATCTGCCTCTGTTGGTTTTTTCCCACCCTTAATTCTGGACTGCTTTGGGACGTCCCACTAGTAATGACTGTGTCTCCCTTCCTTCCATCTGCTGCTGAAAGACGGATTTTGGTAAGACCTTACCTGTAAAATCCTTTTCAGCGAAGGAAGGAAGGGAGACACAGCTCCCTCCCATGGCAGAAGTGTGTTGTTGTGTTTTCAGATGCGGCGTGACCCTTCTCTGATAGCGATTATCTGGGCTGAGGTTGGCGCGCTAAGGCTCTTTTCCAGCATTGCCAGCTCATCGCAGTGGTCAGGTTCAGTGAGTAGTACCTGGGACTGTGTGGTTTTTTCTGTTATATGCATAATGTTGCTCCGCTGGTGATATTTGCTCTTCCTTAGCTTGTGTACGGACTGGAGAGCTGGAGTAGGAGGAGCCCAAGCTGGAGGGGCCGGTCAACACTTTTTTAATCTGAGGTGTTCTATCCTGTGTGGGCTCCGTCTACCCACTAGTAATGACTGTGTCTCCCTTCCTTCCTTTGCTGAAAAGGATTTTACAGGTAAGGTCTTACCAAAATCCGTCTTTTGTAACCTTGGCCAGATCTGTGCCTTGCCACAATTCTGTCTCTGAGCTCCTTGGCCAGTTCTTTTGACCTCATAATTCTCATTTGGTCTGACATGCACTGTGAGGTCTTATATAGACAGGTGTGTGCCTTTACAAATCAAGTCCTATCAGTTTAATTAAACACAGCTGGACTCCAATGAAGGAGTAGAACCATCTCAAGGAGGATCACAAGGATACGGACAGCATGTGACATAAATATGAGTGTCTGCGCAAAGGGTCTGAACACTTATGACCATGTGATATTTCAGTTTTTCATTTTTAATAAATTTGCAAAAAAATTTCTACACTTCTGTTTTTTTTCAGTCAAGATGGGGTGCAGAGTGTACATTAATGAGAAAATATGAACTTTTTTGAATTTACCAAATGGCTGCAATGAAACAGAGAGTGAAAAATTTAAAGGGGTCTGAATACTTTACGTACCCACTGTATATCATATACAGAATGAATCCCATGTTCTGGAGTGTAAAAATGTTTTTTTTTTGTTTATTTTCTGTAGGTGCCTGCACCAATATACACATCATCAGTCTGCTCTGAATAATGTGTTTTTGCTAAGATCTTTTTTTTAGGATTTTCTACACTTTTTTGTGTTTTTGGCGCAGCAATGTTTTTAAGTGCAGAAACACTGAGATTCTGCACTCAAAAATGCAAATGCTGACTTGGTATGACTTTGTGGGACACGAACAAGCAAACATTTATCAAGAGGCCTACGCCTTTTAATGAAGGTGTCACATAAGTGTCTCCAGCATATTCTGTATTTGACCAATGTGCAATTTTTTTCCCTTGTTAAAAAAAATAAATAAAAGGGGGTAATTGTGGGTTTCCCCAATTTTTGGATGGCTTTCTACCTTTCAGATAAACCTATGATGTAATAGCATGGTTTTATGCTTGGTAAGCCCAAATACTTCAGGTACAAAAGTTAGATCACAGATTTGGACAGGCAGCAAAGCTAGTACATTTCCTATAAAGCGGGTAAACAGAACCCGCGCAACGTGAAATGGGTGGGATAGTGGATTTTTCGTCTGGCTAGTAGGGATATGTTCTTGTGATTTGATGATTTTTTTTATTTATATGGTTCTTTAATTGTGTTTTGTCTTCATTTGCATTTGTTCTTTCTTTTGCATGTGTGAATTTGTAATAAGGGTATGACAAAATCGATGATAAAAACGATGATTAGGGGCAAATTGGGCGGATAATAGTGATGAGTGATAAGGTGTTATCCGCAATGCTCGAGTAGTGACAGAGTGTCTCCGGCGTGCTCGGAAAATATGTTCGAGTCCCCGCGGATACATGTCTTGCGGCTGTTCGACACATGAAGGGATTGACTAACAAGCAGGCAATCCCCGCATGTGTTGCGGCTGTCGAACAGCAGCGAGACATGCATCGGCGGGGACTCGAAGAAATTTTTCGAGCACTCCGGAGACACTCTGTTAGCAACCGAGTGTGGCAGATAACACCCCATCTGAGCACGTTCCTCATTCCCAGAGGATAAATTCATTGTACGTGGAAATCCATCCACTTATTCTTATTCTGGAATAAGACATATCTCCAGTTGTCATTAACCTACAGACGCTGCTAAGCCTAGTCCTAGGACAGCCTGAAATTACATGAATTACATCGTCCATGATGTGGATTTTGTGCTGATTCACTTGGTGCTTTGAGCTCTTCAAATAATCTTTTCCTTCCACAATGAACACGGCGGCTAAAGTGCTATACCCCATTAAGCAAATGTAATATTTGTCTGCTAATTTGTAATGCGAGATATACATTTAAATCAGGTTATTGACCAGCGATCGTATAATGTCCTCTGCTTGTTACGTGCAGTTACCGTGAGCTCACCGCAATGAGTGCTGGCTATAAATTGCGTTGCATTGAAAAGAATCATTTAATTACATAAAAGGGTATGTCAGGGCCATAACTATTAGGGGGTGCAGATGGGGCATTTGTAGCAGGACAAATACCCCTCTGCTGCACAAGTATAAAACAGTATGGTGCACTGCAGGTTGGAAGGCCTTGTCCCAGATTTTCCATCAGGACTTTGCATTATTTCACTATTTTTCTGGCATATGAAGAATGAAAAACAAAATGGGGCTCCATTTGTTTTTTTTTAGCTCAGGGCTGACATATCTCCTGTAGGGGACAATCAGGGTTCTAAACAACGTTTGCCCGCACTGCTGCTATTGTGGAGTTTCTTACACGGGATGCTACTGTGTTCACTCTGGGGAGAAGCTGCAGCATCTGACTGCGCTCAGTGGATGACGCATATATTTTTAGACATTTTTACTTTTTTTTTTGTACATTGTGGTAGCTGGATTTCAAACTCAGGACTTGTGGTAAGGAAGGCAAAACCTCTAAGGCTGAAGTCACACTGGCGACTAATCGGACGACTGCAATGCGATGAAATATCGCATTGCAGTCGGACCTATGTTAATCTATGGAGCAGCTCCAGTATCAGATTTTTTGTGGTCCGTTTTAAACGTCGAGTGCAATCGCAGCATGCTGCGATTGTCACGATTGTGGGTCGACTGTCGCCAATGCAAGTCTATGGGAGCGATGAAAAATCTGATTACAAACGGACTGCATGTGTGACTTGCGATTAAATCGCATCAGTGTCCTTTAGAAAAGCCGCAATTCATCCCTGCCTATACTGTAAAAGCACATGACAGGTTTAATAAAGAATCGAATCAATACATATCCACACATAGAATCCACATATATATATATATATATATGTCATTGTGACATGTGTATATATATATTTATAGTTCCTAGACTTCTACATACTGTAATAGCGCTAATTCAATTGCCGGCTTTAGTGAAATCCCAGAAGCCGACATGAAATGATACATTGTTTTGACACAGTTAACCATGTCATTTCAAGTATTTTGATATATGTTTTAAACTTACAATTACATAAGTATATTTGTACAAAATTTCAGACATGTAGGGGTTAATTAAAGGTGTAAATTCGTTGTAAAAAAACCATTTTTTAACAACGAATTTACACCTTTAATTAACCCCTACATGTCTGAAATTTTGTACAAATATACTTATGTAATTGTAAGTTTAAAACATATATCAAAATACTTGAAATGACATGGTTAACTGTGTCAAAACAATGTATCATTTCATGTCGGCTTCTGGGATTTCACTAAAGCCGGCAATTGAATTAGCGGCTATTACAGTATGTAGAAGTCTAGGAACTATAAATATATATATATACACATGTCACAATGACATGTGTATATATATATATATATTATATATATATATATGTTTTCTATGTGTATATATCTATTCTTTCTATTGTGATTTAAATACTATTCTTTTGGATCCATTATATGTCATTTTTGCAAGCCTGCGAGAAATTCTCGCAAGTCGGATGTAAATCGGATGTGACAACTACGGTCAGATGCGACTAAATCGCATCAACTACAAAAAATCGGATGCTAGTCGCATCAATGTTCATGAAATTTTAATCCGATTATCGACCGACTAAAACGGTCAGCTTTTTTAGTCGCTGTGTGTGATTCCAGCCTAACAGTGAGCCCCAGGCTGCTCTGTTGTGTGTGAGAGAATTTTCTCTGCCTGAAAATCTCAATCCTTTTTTTTTCTGGAATAATGCATTGGTATGCATAGAAAGATGTATCACTACGTGGCAGTACGTTATTAAAAAAAAAAAAAAAAAGGAAACTGAAAGGTAATAGTCAAGAGATTTTTCTATTAAGTGACCCTAAAAATAACTATGCAAAAATACAATAATTAGATTTTTGTAATATATGGTTTTAAATCCCTTTCACAAACTAGTAAACCACAAACCAGCAAAAAAATACAGCACGTCTGGCAAAAAAAACAAACAGACAAACAAAAAAAAAGAGATTTCATATAGTAAAGTTTAAAAATGAAAAGTTTATGTGCTTGTTACATATATGCACATGTACATACACGGACGGGGCAGACACAAATTCGGCGCAGGTGCCCTGCAAGCTTCTACCCCTGCGTTAAGTGAATGGCACCTCGGACGCAGTTGTGGCGCCCCTGAGGGTCCAATCGCCACAGGGGTATTGCACCTCATCCAGAGATGTGGTACCCCACTCTCAGGTAAGGAAGGAGCACCACCCAGGACTGTAACATCTGCACCCAACACAGACTATAGCAGCAGGGCACCCTGGACGTACCCTACGGGAGGATGGTCTCATCCCAGGCTGGTTAGGAAAGGGTTGTTGGGGAGTGGGTGGAGAAAGTAGAAGGAAGGGAGTTGTGCTTAGAGAGCGGGAAAGAGTCTATAGAGTCAGAAGGTGAGGGAGCTCAAGCTGTAAGGTGCTTGTTACCAAACGCAGAAAGATAGAATTAAGCACGAGGCAGAAAGAAGCTTCCGGAAGGATAGAAAAGGTCCTAGGGGCACGGATAGTGAGTAGTCCATCCGTGGGGCCCGATCCAATAGTGGAGGGACCAGGTCGCAGTAGGGGTACCGGCCCCCGAGACCAGTGGAAGAACTTCAAGACTAAGCTAGCAAGCCGGAGGCAGTGTCACCTGTAGGTCCTTCCGCCACAGCCACAGTTATCTTTGCTGAAGAGTCTGCCATATAGGAGCAAGGGGACGCAGAGAGGATGTCACCCGTCAGGGATCGCGGCTGCTGGCTCGGGACACTGACTGTGAGGTGTTGGACAGGAAGGGTGGAATGTCAGGCACAGTGAGACAGCCAGGAAAGGAACACATTGAAGGGAGTCCTGGAAAGGTGTATCCTAATCTACCTGGGAGTTTGCTAGACCCCTCAGCTGGAGAACACTGCACCAAGCGGGCATCTGTGTACACAAGAACCGTGATTAAAGCTTAGGAAACTGTGCCTGACTGTGCCCTTTCAAGTTCTTCCTGCAACACCCACTCAGCACTGCTACATCCCTTGCCAAATACTATCTTGAACACCATTACCATCTTCAATATATTTTACATCTGCCCTTGGACTTAGCTCCACCTGTGGGGAACTATACCAACTCTGCTGCATCACCACCTGTCCCAGTGGACTGAATTTGCAGCGTCAGCTAACATCTTTATTGCCGAGTATGACAGGTGGCGTCACGAACACTTTATTATATACTCTTTAACCCCATTCACGACATGCGCCTTACAAGTACTCCGCATGTCGTATCCCTCCCTTTGATGTGGGTTATGTTGCTGAGCCCACATCTTTTCCTGCACTTGTCAGCTGTTTTGAACAGCTGACATGTGCCCTTAACAGCTGCGGGTGGAATCGCGATCCACTCAGGGCTGTTAACCCATTAAATGCTGCTGTCAGTGTATGACAGCAGCATTTAATGTGATCGCATCGTAAGTGCGTCAGTAATCCCACCCATCGGCGCCCATGTCACATGACCGCGAGTTGCCGATGGGTGGCATGACAACCCGGGGTCCGTAGGAGAACCCTGTGGTTGTCATTGCCGGATTTCTATGAGCACTGCCCAGCGGTCGGCGCTCATAGCAAGTGAGCATTTCTGCTACACACAGGTGATCTGATCATCACCTGTGTGTAGCATGGAGACTATTGAAGCATGCCAAAAGTAAATGTTTTTAAAAATATTAAAAAATAAAACAATTTTTTAAAAAAATACAATATTTGGTATCGCCGCGTTCAGAATCGCATGAAAATAAAAGTCAGAACGCCTGAATTACTTTTTTTTGGTCGCCACAACATTGCATTAAAATGCAATAACGGGTGATCAAAAGATCATATCCACACCAAAATGGTATCATTAAAAAACATTAGCTTGGTATGCAAAAAACAAGCCCTCACCCAGCCACAGATCACGAAAAATGGAGATGCACGGTCTTGGAAAATGACGCAATTGTTTTTTTTAATAAAGTTTGGATTTTTTTTTCACCATTTAAGTAAAAAAGCAACCGAGACAGGTTTGGTGTCTATGAACTCGTAATGACCTGGAGAATCATAATGGCCGATCAGTTTTCGCATTTGGTGAACATTTAAAAAAAAAATCCCAAAAAAAGTTGTGGAATTCCACTTTGTTTGCAATTTCACAGCACTTGGAATTTTCTTCCCATTTTTGAGTACGCAATATGGTAAAACCAATGATGTTGTTCAAAAGTACAACTCGTCCAGCAAAAAATAATCCCTCACAAGGCCATATTGATGTATTGATGGAAAAATAAAGAAGTTATGGCTCTTGGAATAAGGGGTAACAAAAAACGGTTAATTTCCCCTTTTTCATCATCCCCTTTTTATTGGACGTCCAGGGCCACTGACCGGGTCACTGCTGCTGTGACACTGCCCCTTTAAGAAGTATCCCCAAGTATCCCACTGCCCTGGGGGCGCTCCACAGTAATTGGGTACATTGTACACTTTTTTAATGAAAGGATCATTAAAATTTTGGTAGGGTAGAGAGGAAGCTAAATGAGGGAAAGCCTTGGATTTCTGGTCATGACGTGCTCCTCCATTAGTTCTCCAGCTTTTCTGTCCTCCACAAGCAGTGTCATCAGTGCAAGGAGGGAGAAGATGGAATGAGGACAGGCGAGAGTGTAAAATTTGCATCCTACACAGGTTCCAGCTTCAGGAGAAACATTTTATTAACATAAAGTTCCATTCATTATGCCTAGAAATGCTTAGTAATTACTCAGGCTGTTACCCTGAGGGACTGATGCTTTAGGTTAAAAACTGCAATATGGGTAATATCTACATAAAATTATAAAAATAACACATATAGAAACAAAAAAAAATTACAGCTGTGTGCCAAAAAGTTTGCCGCTGTTTAAGGAATTAATTTTCCCAAAAAAGCAAAAAAAAAAAATGAGTGACAGTTTGGTTGGATACCTTCGGGTTGGATTTGCTGCAGAAAAAAAATTAATGTCATTTCTTTGAAGCGGATCCCGATAGAATTATCTCCAAACTAGGCACTCCGAAAGCAAAAGGCTCCAAAAAGAAAATATGCTTTGGGAAAAAACTCCTACAAAACTGTTCAAAACTGTATCAAGAAAAGAAAAACTCATCAAAAAAAAGAACGTTTTCAGAATCGGTTTCGGATTGTAAACTATGGAGTCTTTAAATGCCTCAAAAAAACTTTTGAAAGCTTGTAAATCCATTAATAGACCAGGGCTGGTGCTTAGATTTTCTGGGTGTCTTAGGCTTTGTTCACATGTGTTTTTTTTCTGCAGGCAAAACCTGCTCTCATGGCTCCTTACAAAAATCAGGTTTTTGCTGGGTTTTATGCTGCGTTTTTCAGTATCCCAAAGTTCATCTTTGGTTCCACCATTAAAGCACTACATATGTGAAACCATAAAACATTTTGGGAAAAAAATGGCAATTTCCTCAAATTATTTAGTGGAAAAAGATTTTATATCTGAAAAAAAATAGTGAGTATTCAGAACAAAAAAGTTCATATGAGTTCATGAAAAAAGACAGTTACAAATGTAAAATCAGAAGTAGGGAGGAGGTGAATTGGTCAGGAATAGTTTATCTAAGGGTGAGTTTCCACGGTCAGGATACGCTGCGTGTTTGGCGCTGTGCGCTGGCGCAGCACCAAACACGCAGCGTCCAGATGTTACAGCATAGTGGAGGGGATTTCAAGAAATCCCGTCTCCACTATGCGTAACAATACGCAGGTGGCAAACCTGCGTAAACGGACATGCGGCGCGTCTTTTTAGACCGCAGCATGTCCTCGCGTATTGCGGCGACGGTGCGTCGCCGCAACAGAATTAACACAGGGCTATGTAGCCCTGCGCTCTTTCCGGAGGTGTTCCGGAGGTGTCCTGAACACCTCCGGAAAGATTGCGCGTCATAAAGGGGGCGGGGCTTAGACGGAGCGGAATTTCCCTCCGTCCAAAGCGCTGTGGTTCCGGACCGTGGAACCACAGCCTAATACATTGGCAGAGAAATTGAGTTTGTAGGACACTGTATTTTCACACTTTGGTCAGCCCTTGAGTTGCTCAGGTATTCACACCTTGGTTGGCCAATGTTTACTTTTTCACACATCACTGATTTAATTAAACTGTATTAATCCTAACGCCATTCTCAGGTGAGGACACCAAGACATTATGATTTAAACTTTGGAAAAATCACAAAAATAAATGGGTTTCACATCCTGCGGTATCTGCTTTTCACTAAAAACGCAGCCAAACCTGTTACCTGCATTTTTTTTTGCTGCATTTTTGCAGTTTTGCATTGTTTTTCTATGGATGAAAAAATGCTGCAAAAACGCTGAAAAAGTGACATGCTGCAGTTTTAAAAAATGCAACAGTTTTCTAATTCCGTCATGTGTGTGCATGAGATTTATGAACTCTCATAGGTTTTTGCTGGTACTGTAAAATGCAGTTTAAAATTTGCATTAAAAAATGCAGCAAAAACGCAACATTTGTCACCAGGTTTTCCCAATATAAAGTATGGTCATCAACTTTAGGGCCTCTTTTTTAGCATTGTAATATGCTGTATGCACAGTTGTGCTCATAAACCCCGGCAGAATGTTTGCTTTCTTGGCCTTTTTTCAGAGAATATGAATGATAACGCCAAAACTTTTTCTCCACTCATGGTTAGTGGTTGGGTGAAGCCATTTATTGTCAGACTACTGTGTTTTCTCTTTTTAAATCATAATGACAACCCAAAACTCCAAATGACCGTGATCAAAAGTTTGCGTACACCATTTCTTAATACAGTGTATTGTCCCCTCTAACATTAATGACAGCTTGAAGTCTTTTGTGGTAGTTGTGGATGAGGTTCTTTATTTTCTCTGATGGTAAAGCTGCCCACTCTTGGCAAAAAGCCTCCAGCTCCTGTAAATTCCTGGGCTGTCTAGCTTGAACTGCGCGCTTGAGAGCTCCCCAGTGTGGCTCAATGATATTGAGGTCAGGAGACTGAGATGGCACTCCAGAACCTTCACTTTGTTCGACTCGGCCTTGTGTTTTGGATCGTTGTCATATTGGAATGTCCAAGTACATCCCATGCGCAGCTTCCGGGCTGATGAGTGCAAATTTGCCTCCAGTATTTGCTGATAACGTATTTTCCTTCAACTTTGACCAAGTTTCCTGTGCATTTGTAGCTCACAAATCCCCGAAACATCAGCAATCCACCTCCATGCTTTACAGTAGGAATGATGTTCCTTTCATCATACAGCTTGTTGACCTCTCACCAAATGTAAAGTTTATGGTTGTGGCCAGAAAGTTCAGTTTTGGTCTCATCACTCCAAATTACCTTGTTCCAAAGTTTTGAGGTTTGTCTCTGTGCTGTTTTGCGTATTATAAGCGAGATACTTTGTGGCTTTCGCACATTAATGGCTTTCTTCTGGCGACTCGACCATGCAGCCCATTTTTCTTCAAGTGCCTCCTTATTGTGCATCTTGAAACAACCAAACCATTAGTTTTCAGAGAGTCCAGTATTTCAGCTGATGTTATTTGTTGTTTTTTCTTTGAATCCCAAACAATTTTCCTGGCAGTTGTAGACGAAATTTTTGTTGGTCTACCTGACCGTGGTTTTGTACAGAGCCTATGATTTTCCATTTGTTAATTACAGTTTGAACGCTGTTGACTGGCATTAGCAATTCCTTGGCTATCTGTTTGTATCCCTTTCCTGTTTTATACGGCTCAACTACCTTTTCCTGTAGATCCATTGACAATTCTTTTGCTTTCCCCATGACTCACAATCCAGAAACATCAGTGGCTGGATGAAAGATGCAAGAGTATGGATCACATAAACTCAATCAGCTTTTATGCACACACACTGATTACAAGCAAACAGGTCACAGGTGAGGATGTTACCTTTTGTAGCCATTCAAACCCATTTGTGTCAACTTCTGTGCATGTTATCAGGCCAAAATCACCAGGGTATGTAAACTTTTGATCAGGGTCATTTGGATGTTTTGGGTTGTCATTATGATTTAAAAAGAGAAAACACAGTAGTTTGACAATAAATGACTTCATCCAACCACTAACCATGAGTGGAGAAAAAGTTTTGGTGTTATCATTCATATTCTCTGAAAAAAGGCCAAGAAAACAAAAATTCTGCTGGGGTATGTAAACATTTGAGCAGAACTGTATGTACGCAATCCCTTTCTCAGATCCAGAAAAAGACATTTTATTATACCCATGGACGGCACAGTCCGGTCCAATGGGCATTTCTAGTCATGATCCGGCCCCTTCTCTATTCTTTCGATTACCGTCCTCCTTCCCTGCTTGACATGTATGACACTTCCTATGTCATCCAAACAGTGTCCCACAATCGCTCTCCTTCCTCTCTTCTCTCTGCCATGCAGGTGACAAAGCAAACCACTGTAATGCGCATGTGCTGGCCTTACTGCCGGGTCATCGCACTCTTTGGCCTTTTCCGGCGCATGCGCATTACAGTGCTTTGTACTTTCCGGTGCCCTTGCAGGAGAGTGATTGAGGGACACTGCGTGGATGGGGTCGCATGCGTCATCCACATGAAGGAGGGTTGCGATCGTAAGAAGAGAGGAGGTGCGTAATCCAAACCAGAGACGCCCATCGGACCAGACTGTGCCATATGGGGGTATAATAAAAGGTTTTCTTTGTGATCTGTAGAGGGGATTGGGGACATACATGAAGCATACTAAAATGCTGTAAAAGACGGCTTGCAGGTACTGGTCCTACTTTACATTGGGAAAAATCTGGTGATCGGTTCCCTTTAAAGTCAGGCCATATGTCATGTTTGGCCAGAATGCTGGTGTAATGTTCCAGACCTCTGGGTTGGCCAAGACGTCAACCCGCGTTCACGGAAAGGTAGAGAAAGAACTGACCAATGATACTTTACTCTCCTGAGGAATGCAATTACTGTGTCAGTTACACACAACATCCCACTGGCCGAGGTCCCAAGCTGCCATGTTTTAGCTAATGAAGGCATTCATGAGGACAAGAACACTGTGTTGGCAAAATAATCCGCTTCCCGCTGTTCTCAAAGAGCACGCCGATTGACTGACTCACCGGGACTGATCTGGAAAAGCAGAATAAATGTTTGATAATTTGTCTACATGTCACTTCCTTCAGAGTTAATATCCTGCAGGAGGCAGAAAATGTCACAACCTCCTTATTTTGTTTTCATTTTTTCGTCTCACTTCACTGATCCTTATATTTTAGATTTCAAAATTATTAATGCTTTTTTTTTTTTGCTATACCTTTTGTTTCATTGACATTGTAAATTTAAGAAAATGTTGGCGTTATATTTATTTGTAGAAAACTGAGCTCATCGTTCTCCGGGTCACTAAGAAATTTGCACATCATAGTGGGCTGTGGTATTTCAAGGGTTATTATGTGCAAAATTGGCACCAATATTGCTGTCTTGCAAATAATAGTTTTGGGCCTTTTGTGACATTGTGGATCTGAGTTGTAATGCAGCACCAACATCTCTAGAAATCTTTTCAGTCCCATGTAACGAGCTGGCTTGTTATATTACAGTTCTGTAATAGGGCCCTCAAGCCGCCCAATGTGCCACCGTGTGACGCCCCTGTGACCACCTAATAATAACGATATGATGCTGTGCAGAGGCAACATATGGTGGGACGGTGTGTGTCGCTGTACAAAGACCATGCATACAGCAAAATATACTTTCCCGTTACTTGCTCAAAAATTCTCCCACAACTATAGTTAAAATTTAGATCTTTGAAAATGTTTAATAGCCATTTTGTTAACTTAATTGCTAAAAATTGTCCTCACAAAAGCACTTGTCCGAGTATTGGATCAAACGCAACAATGCAAATCTATGGGGCCATGAAAAAAATCAGACGCCACTTACATGCCGTCCGTGTGCTGTTTACTTTTACATATACCGTATATTTTTTGTTCCATCCTGAGTTTTTGAGGCATGCCTGGATTATATGTAAAATATAAGACTGATACGAATCCTTATTTATTTATAATCTCAGATCTCATGGTCAAAGTTTTGGCAAGTCAGTCCACCAATCAATAGGCTTTGTTTGTTTTTTTGTTTTTTTTATAACAATAATCTTATACAACCCCTGGCAAAAATTATGGAATCACCGACCTTGGAGGATGTTCATTCAGTTTTATGTTGTTGAAAAAAAACAGATCACAGACATGGCACAAAACTGAAGTCATTTCAAATGGCAACTTTCTGGCTTTAAGAAACAGTAAAATAAATCAAGAACAAATAATGTGTTAGTCAGTAATGGTTATTTTTTTAACCAAGCATAGGAAAAAATTATGGAATCTCTCAATTCTGAGGGAAAAAATTATGGAATCACCCTGTAAATTTTTATTCCCAAAACTAACACCTGCATCAATTTAGATCTGCTCGTTAAGGGTATGCCACACTAAACAACATCGCTAACGGGATCGCTAAAAAACGTCACTATTTAGCGATCCCGTTAGCGATGTTGTTGTGTGCGGCATCTGCCAGCGACGAGCTTCCTGCTGTGATCTCGCTCGTCGCTGGAATCGTTCCGGACCCTATTTTCGTCGCTGGCGCCCCGCAGGTTAGTATCTAATCGCTGAGTGTGGCACCTTTTTTAGCGATTTAGCGGTACTTTTGTACCGCTAAAGTCGTTAAGGAGATCGCTAACCGCGATAGCGTCCTAACGACATCGCTAAAATAGGTAGCTACTAGCGATATAAAAACAATCCCGCTAGCGATCTCATTAGTATGCGACGCTAACGAGATCGCTAGCGGGATTGTGTAGTGTGGCAGTACCTTTAGTCTGCATCTAAAAAGGAGCGATCACACCTTGGAGAGCTGTTGCACCAAGTGGACTGACATGAATCATGGCTCCAACACGAGAGATGTCAATTGAAACAAAGGAGAGAGTTATCAAACTCTTAAAAGAGGGTAAATAATCACAATGTTGCAAAAGATGTTGGTTGTTCACAGTCAGCTGTGTCTAAAATCTGGACCAAATACAAACAACATGGGAAGGTTGTTAAAGGCAAACATACTGGTAGACCAAGGAAGACATCAAAGCGTCAAGACCGGAAACTTAAAGCAATATGTCTCCAAAACAGGAAATGCACAACAAAACAAATGAGGAACGAATGGGTGGAAACTGGAGTCAACATCTGTGACCGAACTGTAAGAAACCGCCTAAAGGAAATGGGATTTACATACAGAAAAGCTAAACAAAAGCCATCATTAACACCTAAACAGGAAAAAACAAGGTTACAATGGGCTAAGGAAAAGCAATCGTGGACTGTGGATGACTGGATGAAACATGAAAGTCATATTTAGTGAGGAATCGCAAATCTGCATTGGGCAAGGTGATGATGCTGGAACTTTTGTTTGGTGCCGTTCCAATGAGATTTGTAAAGATGACTGCCTGAAGAGAACATGCAAATTTCCACAGTCACTGATGATATGGGGCTGCACATCAGGTAAAGGCACTGGGGAGATGGCTGTCATTACAGCTTCAATAAATGCACAAGTTTATGTTGATATTTTGGACACTTTTCTTATCCCATCAATTGAAAGGATGTTTGGGGATGATTAAATCATTTTTCAAGATGATACTGCATCCTGCCATAGAGCAAAACTGTGAAAACATTCCTTGAAAAAAGACACATAAGGTCAATGTCATGGCCTGCAAATCGTCCGGCTCTCAATCCAATTGAAAATTTTTGGTGGAAGTTGAAGAAAATGGTCCATGACAAGGCTCCAACCTGCAAAGCTGATCTGGCAACAGCAATCAGAGAAAGTTGGAGCCTGATTGATGAAGACACTCATTAAGTCCATGCCTCAGAGACTGTAAGCTGTTGTAAAAGCCAGAGGTGGTGCAACAAAATACTAGTGATGTGTTGGAGTGTCTTTTTGTTTGTTTGTTTTTCATGATTCCATAATTTTTCCCTCAGAATTGAGTGATTCTATAATTTTTGCCCTATGCTTGGTTAAAAAAAATAACCATTACTGACTACCACATTATTTGTTCTTGATTTCTTTTGGTGTTTCTTAAAGCCAGAAAGTTGCCATTTGAAATGACTTCAGTTTTGTGCCATGTCTGTGATCTGCTTTTTTTCAACAACATAAAACAACTGAATTAACATGCTCCAAGGCCGGTGATTCCATAATTTTTGCCAGGGGTTGTACATGTGAAGTGCTCACATATCTTTCTGCTTAGCTCTTCTGGAGAGTCGAGCAGAGCTGGTTATAGCTGAAGGGATCTGATCATTTAAGTCACTTATGGTAATTTCAGTGATCGTTCCGGGTTTCGGCACCATTTATCTCATGCTCAAACTTTTGACAAGTAAATCAAACGAATATGTTTTTACCCCTTCATGACCTTGCCATTTTTTGAAATTCTGACCAGTGTCCCTTTATGAGGTAATAACTCAGGAACGCTTCAACGGATCCTAGCGATTCTGAGATTGTTTTTTCGTGACATATTGGGCTTCATGTTAGTGGTAAATTTAGGTCGATAATTTTTGCATTTATTTGTGAAAAAAATGGAAATTTGGCGAAAATTTTGAAAATTTCGCAATTTTCAAATTTTGAATTTTTATTCTGTTAAACCAGAGAGTTATGTGACACAAAATAGTTAATAAATAACATTTCCCACTTGTCTTCTTTGCATCAGCACAATTTTGGAAGCAAAATTTTTTTTTTTAGGAAGTTACAAGGGTTAAAAGTTGACCAGCGATTTCTCATTTTTACAGCAAAATATACAAAACCATTTATTTAGGGACCACCTCACATTTGAAGACACTTTGAGGGGTCTATATGGTAGAAAATACCCAAAAGTGACACCATTATAAAAACTGCACCCCTCAAGCTACTCAAAACTACATTCAAGAAGCTTATTAACCCTTCAGGTGCTTCACAGGAACTAAAGCAACGTGGAAGGAAAAAATGGACATTTTAATTTTTCCAACAAAAATTTTATTTTAGCATCAATTTTTTCATTTTTGCATGGGCAACAGGATAAAATGGATCCTAAAATTTGTTGGGCAATTTCTCCTGAGTACACAGATACCTCATATGTGATCATAAACCACTGTTTGGGCTCACGGCAGGGCTCAGAAGAGAAGGAGCGCCATTTGACTTTGTGAATGGAAAATTAGCTCCAATCATTAGCGGACACCATGACGCGTTTGGAGAGCCCCTGTGTGCCTAAACAATGAAAAAAAACCCACATGTGACACCATTTTGGAAACTAGACCTCTTATGGAACTTATCTAGATGTGTTGTGAGCACTCTGAACCCCCAAGTGCTTCACAGAAGTTTATAACGCAGAGCAGTGAAAATAAAAAAATCATTTTTTTTCCTCAAAAATGATTTTTTAGCCCGCTATTTTTTATTTTCACAAGGGTAACAGGAGAAATTGGACCACAAAAGTTGTTGTGCAATTTGTCCTGAGTACACCAATACCCCATATGTGGGGGGAACCACTGTTTTGGCGCATGGGAGAGCTCAGAAGGGAAGGAGCGCCATTTTGGAATGCAGACTTGATGGAATGTTCTGCGGGCGTCATGTTGCGTTTGCAGAGCCCCTGATGTGCCTAAACAGTAGAAACCCCCCACAAGTGACCCCATTTTGGAAACTAGACCCCCCAAGGAGCTTATCTAGATGTGTAGTGAGCACTTTGAACCCCCAAGTGCTTCACAGAAGTTTATAAACGCAGAGCAGTGAAAATAAGTCATTTTTGTTTCTCAAAAATGATTTTTTAGCCTATTTTTTTATTTTCCCAAGGGTAACAGGATAAATTGGACACCAAAAGTTGTTGTCCAGTTTTTCTGAGTACGCTGGTGTCCCATATGAGGGGGGAACCACTGTTTCGGTGCACAGCAGGGCTCAGAAGGGAAGGAGCGCCATTTGACTTTAATGGAAAATTAGCTCCAATCGTTAGCGGACACCATGTCGTGTTTGGAGAGCCCCTGTGTGCCTAAACTTTGGAGCTCCCCACAAATGACCCCATTTTGGAAACAAGACCCCCTAAGGAACTTAATTAGATGCACAGTGAGCACTTTGAACCCCCAGGTGCTATACAGAAGTTTATAACGCACAGCCTTGAAAATAAAAAATCATTTTTTTTTCTCAAAAAATGATTTTTTTAGCCCCCTATTTTTTATTTTCACAATGGTTACAGGAGAAATTGGAACCCAAAAGTTGTTGTCCAGTTTGTCCTGAGTACGCTGGTACCCCATATGTGGGGGGTAACCACTGTTTGGGCACACGTCAGTGCTCGGAAGGGATGTAGTGACGCTTTGAAATGCCGACTTGATGGAATTGTCTGCGGGCATCTTGTTACGTTTGCAGAGCCCCTGATGTGCCCAAACAGTAGAAACCAGCCACAAGTGACCCCATTTTGTAAACTAGACCCCCCAAGGAACTTATCCAGATGTGTGGTGAGCACCTTGAACCCCCACGTGCTTCACAGAAGTTTATAATGCAGAGCTGTAAAAACAAAAAATAATTTTTTTCCTCAAAAACTGATTTTTATAACCCACAATTTTTTATTTTCACAAGGGTAACAGGAGAAATTGGACCCCAAAAGTTGTTGTACAGTTTGCCCTGAGTACACTGGTACCCCATATGTGGGAGAAAACTACTGTATGGGCACACGTCGGGGCTCGGAAGGGAAGTAGTGATGTTTTGAAATGCCGACTTGATGGAATGGTCTGCGGGCGTCATGTTACGTTTGCACAGCCCATGATGTGCCTAAACAGTAGAAACCCCCCCAAGTGACCCCATTTTGGAAACTAGATCCCCCAAGAAACTCCTCTAGATGTGTGATGAGCTGTTGTGAATGTGCTAGAAATGAATTCTGAGCAGAAGCTCCCTCTGGTGGTTACAAACAGTACTGAACTATTCAATGAAGATTGTGAAGATTGGCGATCAGGTGTTACTGAAAGGTCTTATATAAGGGAGGTTCCCTCCCATCAGGGTTGCCGGTGATCAATTGTTCTGGTCTCAACTTTTGTTCCTGGTTCACTTTGAAGCTTGCTGTTTCGTGCCTGCATCTTCTGCTAACAGATAAGACATTTTCTTCTTTTAGTTTTTTGTGCTTGCTTTTTGCATTTTGTCCTGCCAGGTCCCCTCCGGGGGCTTGTGCTCCTCTCAGTTTAGTTCAGCCAGTTGTTTGTTCATTTGCCTTCTCCAGTTTTTTCTGTGGCTGCGGCTTAGTTTTGTTACACCAGAGAACTAATTTAGGTGGTAGAGGTCGTGTGATCTCAGGTGTTTTTGCAATTAGTGTGTTGGTATTTTTTTAGGTTTTTTTTGGATTGCAGTAAGTGACCTTCCTATCCTTTTCTGTATAGGAAGATTGGGCCCCAACGTTTGCTCATACTATTTTCTGTCTGTGTCTGTATTTCCTCTTGTCTAACCGCCATTACATGTTTGGGGGCTTCCTATGTTCTTTGGGGATCTGCTCCGGGGCAGATAGTTTTCCTCTTTCTATCTTTAGGTGTAGTTAGCTTCTCAGGCTGTGACGAGGCGTCTAGGACCAACGTAGGTACGCTCCACGGCTGCCTTTAGTTGTGGTGGTTAGTCAGGGTACTGCAATCCAATAGATTCCAACCTCTCTGGTGTATTGCCTTTTTTGCCTGCTCTCCTCAGCTACCAAATCATAACAGTGAGCACTTTGAATCTCCAAGTTCTTCACAGAAGTTTATAACACAGAGCTGTGAAAATAAAAAATCATTTTTTTTCCACAAAAATCATTTTTTTAGTCCCCAATTTTTTTCCCCAAGAGTAACAGGAGAAATTAGACCCCCAAAGTTGTTGTGCAATTTTTACTGAGTATGCGGATACCCCATATGTGGGGGTAAACCACTGTTTGGGCACACGCCAGGGCTCGGAATAAAGGGAGCACTGTTTCACTTTTAACAGCCAATCAGAGCGATCGTAGCCACGTAGGGGTTAAGCCAACCCCCCTGTTGTGAAGCACAAAGGGTCTTGTGCCTGCGTGTTGGGTGACCTTTCAGTGACCCCGGTCACCCGACCCGCAGGAACGCGATCCTTTCATGACACATACGCTGTGTCACAGGTCATGAAGGGGTTTTAAAATGACAAAGACCATTTAAAACCGAGAAATCCAAACATCACTTTGCATGGCTTGTTGATGAGCATTGATCAAACCTGATTTCTTCCCATTTATTTCAGTAATTGATTAAGGTCACCGTACCCAGTATCTTATGGTCAAAGTTTTCACAGTCCACTTCACTAATCAAAAAAATGTAAAAATGACAGTGACCCTTTAGTACCCTAAGGCCAAATTCACATGACCATATTTTCAGGTGCAGTTTGTAAGAAAACGGACAGCCCTCAGACAATTTTTATTTAATTTGGAAAGTGTAGATGAGCGTTTTTTTTTTTTCTTTTTTTCTTTTTTTTCACTGACCCAATCTGCGCGTGAAACACAATCACAGTATTCGCTAGTTTATTCTATGTGTTGAATGAGACTCGCCCATTAAGTCTTCAGTGCGCAAAAAAAAATCGGATCCATACAGAGCTGATTATTACTGATACATTGCAATTCTTTAACATAATAAAATGTATTTTGCCTTGTAAATTTTTTTTTTTCTGGTAGATGAATGACTAATAAAACAGCCAGTCTACAGAATTCCGTCACTTCTTGTTTAACATTCCGTAGACTGGATCCAGTGTAAGGTTTTGGCGTTTAGTGGAGGGTATTCTCCTCTTTGGAGAGCATCTAGCCCACTCCTGGCAGGGTTTCCGCTGAGACAAATAACTGCGATAGATAGAAACTTTCATTCGTACTACAGAAAAATATTTTGATGCATTATTCAACACTTCTGATGGTTTTTACACTGCAGGGGTGAAGCCCAATGCCTTTCAGGCTCTGACTAATTGATTCTATATGCAATAGAGAGTTGTGTGTACTGCGTCATATAGGGACGTGTCCCGATAATTTATAGCTGCTCCGATATAGATCATGTTCTTCATCATTCTGTTTGAAAGCGAAACCATTATAATCTTAACGCGGAGTACAGAAAAAGGAAAAGTGATATTGAATATCTATCCCGGGAAGCCAAACTCCACCATCCCGCAAGCTCACTACAGTTTTTAAAGGGGAAATCATAGCATATTTTCTGCACATATTGGGTTCTCCTATGGAAGGGACTTGTGTGATCTTTTTTTGGGCAAACATATGTTAAAATTACGGTCAGTTGTTTCGTCCATGGGACAATATTGATTTAAGCTTTTGGCCAATTGGGTAGACAGACAAGAGACACTGAATCTTTGCCCCAGATGAAGGAAAAAAGTTAAGACAGGCAGAGAATAGGTGAACGAGCGTTTGTTCCCAATTATCGGCCCTGAAAACATGACGATCGCCAAACAAAACGACCAAAGCTCTTTTAAATCGGGTGGTTAGATTGTGTATTTCGGCATGGGTTGAACTAGATGGACTTACAGTCTTCCTTCAACCTTAATAACTATGTTACTATGTAATAAAAATTATCATTGTCGGTCAAGAATCACCCCTTGTAAATAGGAGTTACACCGCTGATAACATGATGCTGTATGGGGACAGAGCGATCGTGTTTCCATGTGTGAACAGGCCAGTAAACCAGTGCTGATTGTCTTGTATATTGTCGATTGGAGCTCGTTAAAAGGTTAAAACAACACCTTCTAAATGCACCATTATGGCTCGGCCTTTGGGACAGTCTTTTGGACAATTATACACCCCCTTCTTTTTAAATATTGCACTTTCTCTAGAGAAGGGTCTAACAGAAACGAATGGGACCAACCCATCCATGTCCCATCCAAGCAACTGTTTTTATTGTCCATACATCTTTGCATGTGACTGCTAGGATAGGTGCCCACGAACATCTAAAAAATCGTTCATCCAGAAAACACGGATTATTTTTTTTCTTGCTTCATCTGTTTTTTTACTGCAGCATTTATTAGTAAACGAGACCATTTACGTTTTTCTATTTTACAGAATTGCAATGTATGACTGGCTCTGTGTGGCATCTGATTTTTTTTTTGCTCACCAAAAGACTTCAATAGGTGAGTCTCTGCTAGTCACCATTCACGGACAAGCTGGGAGGCAGGATAGTCAAAAGTTCCAGGTCAGAAACCAAGAGAGCACATAATAAGCAAAAGGGAAAGTCAGGTCCGAAGTCAGAATACTAAAAGAACGGCCAAACAGAGCAAAGGGGTTGAGCAGACGGATAGTCAGAACAAGGTTCAAAGTCAGGCAGCAGTAGATCAACGAACAGAGCACAAACAATCAGCCAAACAGCACCACCGAGCGAATGCTGCAATTGGCATAGATCTGAGCTGAGCTAAGTAGCATGGAATTAGAAACAGGGAGCACCTTCAACAGGCCCAGCACCTCCCAGTCTCTGATTGGATGGCTGAGTTGTCAATCAAAGTACCAATACCTCAGCACAGCTCAGCACCAGATTGGCTGACTGAGCTGTCTATCAACACACTGACAGCTCAGTACGCCCCTGCACCAGATTCAGGGTGGATAAAAATCATGATTTTTTTAAAAAAATCAAAAAAAATCGGATTTTTTTTATTTAAATCGGATTTTTTTGATTTAAATAGGATTTTTTAATCAAGTTGTACACAAGCAAAACTTTGTCTTTTTGCAAATCAAATTATTTTACACAAATAAAAATATTAAAACAGTTGATGATTATGAAACCTAATAATTTTTATTTGCACTATTAAACAATCAGAATTGAACTACAGAGAGTAAGTACTTTTTAACAATAGCCTATCTATAACGTTTGAAGTAAGCAAACATCTTCAGTGAATACATCAGTCCTTTAAGCCTACTGTTTATTTAGGACTTTTAATAGGAAAACTAGTTGTCCTGCTTTAGCAGTTCCTAAGCGGTTTCGGACTGTTGTGTGCACAAAACCAAATGAAGAAAACAATCTCTCTACTCCTGCCGATGAAGCCGATGCAGTCAGTAGCTGAGTAGCTACATTTATTATCTTCGCTGGAAGAACAAGTGATTGCGACTTCCACCAGTCCAGTGGTTTTAGTTCATAACGACGTTCTCAAACATGTATTTTGAATGGTGCAATTCACACTTCATTGTCAGCAGTTCACAATGTCATGGTATATTGCGAGCCACTCCATGCAGATTGATTTCGCCTCAGATAGTTTTTTCCTCTGTAAGGGTTGCAAGAATGGTAAATAGTGGCTTCTTTTATGCTGGTCTGGGGTGGTGATTGCAACCTTACATGTTGAGAGTTCAGCGTCTAGCGAACTTCTATATCTTCAACTTCTTGGCACACTTGGTTTGCTATCTTTCTGCATTTTTCAACCAATAAAAATGGTAACCTTTCAAATGGCCTCGGATATTTTTTCCCAATTTATACTTTCTTCGTATATTGCATCAATTTTATCGATGTGTTTGCAATGGACACTAATTTGACAGTTTTAATAACATCAAGCATTACAGTATTCATCTTACTCTTTGTAGAACACTTCAGTCCTCCTATTTCCTTGTAGGTGCATGTCAATGATATTTGCGAATATTAGCATTCGACACATGTCCTTGACACCGAATGTGCAGTCTTGCCACAAGATGTAACACAAGGGCGATACAACCGTATGTAATGACAGTGTCACGCTTCTCAGTGCCGCCGCTCGCATTTGCCACATGCTTGCGTATCAGTACCTAGCTCCTTACTACATCCAATGTTCTGCATTGTGAATTGAGTTGGTAGCATTTCAAGAAATATTCAGCAGTATGTGAATATTCCAGATGTGTCTGATGTGTCTAAGGAGGGTTTCACCATTCTGTTGGAGCCAAGTGCACATTTGGTCGTCTGTGATTTTGCTCCAACCATCCAGCTATGTTAACAACTTGTCTTCAAATATTTTGTAAATCCGCTCTCTTGTGTTACGCTAAAGGGTGTTTTCCTGATATCAAATCTACTTGGTGGTTGACCTGTCTTTCCTTCGATCATTTGTCAACAATGGGTGTCACTGTCGGAAAGAGAATTGGTTGCAAATGATTAGCATTAATTCATCAAATGTTCCTTTCTGGCTCGCGTATCCTTAGAGAATTTTCTACACTTGCACGCAAAGTTTTGATGGCTGCTTTGTTAAGTTGTATCCAGATATTGATTCACGTGCAGACAAGCAATATTTGGACCTGGAAGCGTTAAAAATATAATTCGACTGCGTATTTGAAGAAATATAACGAAAATATTTTGAAACAAACTTTTTGAACAATGTAATGGTCCTCGTCCTATAAGGGCTGTCTCAAAAGTTATGCTACTCAAGTTTCCGGTGAAGTTGCTGTAATACTAGTAATATCAGAGCAACTGAAAAAAATTATGTCACAAAAGTTTTAAAAATGTTTTTTTAAAAAAATGGTCAATTTGGCAGACTTCAAAAGTGAATTGTAGCCTACAATAAAAAAAAATAGGCGTATACACACTCTTTTATTTTTACTTAACGTTAATCTTCTGTGAAATATTGCCTTAACATAAATTTAAATTCTATACTCCAGAACTAGTGCTAGAAATTTTTCTTTTCATAGACTTTAACCATCCCAGTAAAACGTCTGTTAAAATAGGTTGTAATTGCCAGACTTACCACTAGTGCTAGGGTCCTGGTGCATAAGAAGCTGTGGGGGTTCATTGACATTAGTTGTATCACTATCAACATCTTCATTTCCCTTCTGGTTGCAGTTTTCATAATGTGATTTCAAACGGCAAACAAGTCCTTGGATATCCTTTTGACAGTATTTGCACTTTGCTCTCCCACCTTTCTTTCCAAGCTCTGCTGGCATCTCAACAAAATGAACCCAAATAGGGTCTCTCTTACGACCTGCCATGGCTCACGCAGATCACTTCTGAAGTTTGATTGTTACTACAGCCAAGTACTGCTGACTGACTATCCAACAAGTTTGGGCATGTCAACTGAATGGAAAAAGAAACTGAAACCAAGCTACAGAAAGTGAAACCAAGCTAGAAGTGTGGAGTTAATTGAACAATGATTGAAAGTTTTAGATTTTAATCGTGATTTATATTAAAAAAATCTTTTGATTTAAATCAGTGATTTAAATCATGATTAAAATCACGATTTAAATCGATCTGATTTAAATAGAAAAAAATCATTTGATTTAAATCATGATTTAACTCGTTGATTTAAATCGGCGTGATTTAAATCAATCACCCTGACCAGATTGGATGACTAAGCTGTCATTCAACGCACTGATCGCTCAGTACGCCCCTGCACCAAACTGGAAGACTGAGCTGTCATTTAACGCACTGATCGCTCAGCATGTCCCTGCACCAGATTGGATGACTGAGCTGTCTATCAACACACTGACAGCTCAGTACGCCCCTGCACCAGATTGCATGACTAAGCTGTCATTCAACGCACTGATTGCTCAGTACGCCCCTGCACCAAACTGGAGACTGAGCTTCATTACCACTGATCGCTCAGCTTCCTGCCAGATGGATGACTGAGCTTCTATCAACACACTGACAGCTAGTACGCCCTGCACAGATGCATGATAGCTGTCATCAACGCACTGTCGCATAGCCTGCCCAAACGGAAGACTGAGCTCATTAACGCCTGATCGCTCAGCATGTCCTGACCAGATTGGAGACTGAGCTGTCTATCAACACACTGACAGCTCAGTACGCCCCTGCACCAGATTGCATGACTAAGCTGTCATTCAACGCACTGATCGCTCAGTACGCCCCTGCACCAAACTGGAAGACTGAGCTGTCATTTAATGCACTGATCGCTCAGCATGTCCCTGCACCAGATTGGATGACTGAACTGTCTATCAACACACTGACAGGTCAGCACACCCTTGCACCCGATTGGATGACTGAGCGGTCATTCAAAACACTGACAGTTCAGCTCTAGAGACGAGCAAATTTTTTCAGGTTCCCTATTATTCGGCAAGCTATAGCGCTTGCCGAATAAGCTGAAGCGGGAACCCGGCTTCCTGGATCGCGCCAGGTGAACAGCTGGTCGCCGCCGCAGCTGCATGTGTCGCAGCTGTGTCACAGTACATGCATGGAGAGCCCAACACATAGGCCCTCCATGCATGTGCTGTGACAGTGACATAGCCGCGACACATGCAGCTGCGGCGCTGATCAGCCGGCGCGATCCAGAAAGCCAGGTTCCCGCTGTAGCTTATTCGCCAAGTGCTATAGCTTGCTGAATAATAGGGAACCGAAGATATTCTCTCCGCTCTATTCAGCATGCTCCTGCACTCAGTTGTTGAATGGCAGCTCAGTCATCCAAACTGACAGCTCAGCACACCCCTGCACCAGATTGGCTGACTGAGCACATGACACACAGAGGGGAGGAATAAGTACACTCTCACCTAATTTCTGTAAGACATTTGGTCAGTGAAAAAAATCTCTCACCTGTACTGCCCCATTCAATACATTGTTTTGTTTTTTTTCATGGATAGCACTCAGACCGAAAATACGATCGTGTGAACAAACCCTTTAGGTGACCGGCAGGTTGCAACCCTGTCACTCCTTCATGGAAGTCAGCAGAGATTCACCAGCCCAAACCAACCCCGGACAGACCGTACGTAAATGAAAAGCGATTCCAAAAATGCATCAAGATCTCAAATTTGAAAGCTGTTTACGCAGACCTGCCATATTGCTTTATGGACCTATAATATTCACTTGTTTTTTTTTTTTACCTCTGTTCATAAATGTTCCTCTATTCACCTCCATTTTTATTTGTTTGACCCATGCTTGCATTAGTAATAGAAAGGAACACTAAACTAATACTGTAAGTCAGTAATATTGACCTGTCTTTGATCCTTGCATGCAATGTCGGACTGGGGAGGCAAGGGCTCCACCAGTAACCACCTCCAGGGCCCCACTTTCAGCCACATGCAAATGTGACATTATCCTCAATCACAAATTTCTGTAACAATGATCTGGGTAGATGGGTAAATGAATAAGATGTCGCCTTTGTCTGTACATAGTGATTCATGTATATTGCGCCAAGTACTGTTCATATAAGAGGATGGTGGCCCACCGGAGGATTCTCCTGTTCTCAGGTGGGACAGTCCATTTATTAATCCTTTTATGTGTCAATATTAAAGATTAAATTATCAGAATCTCCCACTCAGCAGAATTCATAATATTCTACAATTTAAGAAAAAAAAAAAATTAGTTGAAATGTTGACTTTGCAAAATGGACAGAATGTGTAGTATAAATGTGAAATCAATCGTTATATAGGTGTATTAATAAGCCCATATTAATACCAGCAAATAACGATCATATTAAAGGAATGTGATCGCTGGAACGGCGCTCCTGTGATACATCAATATGAAGTAGGATTTCAGTGCATCTCTCCCGGAGCCCTTCTACCTCCTCCCACTCAGCCCAGCCGCCCACTCAGCTCCTGAGCGTGGGCATAGATGTGACTGCTGCAGTACTGCAGAAAGCATGGGCTCTCACTGCAGAGGAGATAATAGATCAGTCTGGCTGAACCTAGATCATCAGCTCCTGCCCATTATCTCGCTGGCCTTATACCCGCTGCCACTATTAACTGCCTAAGCTCCCGAGACTAGAGATACAGACAAGTAACCCCGGCTTATAATTAACGCGGCTGCCGAGGAACCTAAAATGAGAAAAATTGGTTTCATGCTGCATCTTGATTTCTCCTTCATCTTTGCACATTGTAAAGATTTTATAGGGTCAGTGTATTATAGATCGCTGGCCATTTATCTTACTCATTTCCATGGCGCCAACATATTCTGCAGCACTTTGCAGAGGTTGTCATCGCTTACATCGGTCCCTGTCCCCATTCTATCAGTAGGTTTTTGGTGCGTGGGAGGAAATTGTAGCAAACACAGGGAGAACATATAAAGCTTTTGGTCGCATTTGAACTCCAGATCCCAGCAATGAAAGGAAACAGTGCCAACCGCTATGCCACCGCGCTGCTGCCCCTTAATATAATACATCCATATGGATCATGTAAGATATGGTTATCCATTTCTACATCAGAAGGTAAAAGGCGCTGCTGACGAGTTGTCTGTCGGTTGCTCGCTAGCTATCAGAAGATATGGTGCGTAGCCAGCAGAAATAGTTTATGCGTCCGATTCTAATTAATATCTGCGGGTTCTCTACAACAGGGTTCCCCAACTCCAGTCCTCAAGGCCCACCAACAGGTCATGTTTTCAGGATTTCCTTAGTATTGCACAGTTGATAATTGCATCACCTGTGCAATACAAAGGAAATCCTGAAAACATGACCTGTTGGTGGGCCTTGAGGACTGGAGTTGGGGAACCCTGCTCTACAAGAACTAGAAATGTAATAGTGGATGTGACTGCAGTGCTTGCTTCCCATGTGAAAGTGAGAGGCTTTAGCCCAATGTTCCCCAACTCCAGTCCTCAGGACCCACCAACAGGTCATGTTTTCAGGATTTCCTTTGTATTGCACAGGTGATAATTTTATCACCTGCTCAAGCATTAATTCCATCACCTTTGCAATACTTAAGGAAATCCTGAAAACATGACCTGTTGGTGGGTCCTGAGGACTGGAGTTGAGAAGCACTGCTTTAGCCCCTTCTCAATGTAAGAGGTACCAGTATGTCCTACATCAAGTCTAGGTGTAAGAAGTGGGCTTAGTAGCAGAGATGAGTGGACCCATGGATGTTTGGGTTCGTCGGGTTCTACCTAACTTTAGTCCATTAACTCTTGGGCCTCTCTGTGACTGTATAGGTTGCAACAATGGTATGTCCACTCATGGCCAGGCCCACCAAGAGAGCTTTTCCCACCACTACATGTAATACTACCTTTGCCCAGCAGTGGCCGCCAAAGAAAAAATGTATATCTGGCTTAGATTTCCACACGATCGCTGATGATCGCACGGTGTTTGATCGCCAGAATGATTTGATTTGGAAAAGTGATTTTTTTTTTGTTGTTGGAGGTGTTTTGTGGCTGAAAGCATATCATTAACAAATCGTTGCAGATTAATTTGATTAGTAGACTCTGCAATAAACATTTAATGGTGAAAGATGCAATGGTAAGATATACTGAAAAAGAGATTGACTGTGTATCATCCCTTTAATAATGGGCACAAAATAAATCTTCTGCACTTCTGCCGGCATCAATCACTGCCGACTGTCATAAAGCATAGTTAAATATTTGTAATAGATGGTGAACCCAGTCAGACGTCAAGATGTCTGCTCCGGCCACTGTACGCTGTCGTCTTATCTCATTAACAGGACTCGTCCGTGCCAAAAATGTCTCCAAATCAAACTGTTTATCCCTGAGATCAGCCCATTGTAATTATTCATCGGGAATCCTGCATACCCATAATGAATTATGTGTGTGTATATATATATATATTATATATATATATATATATATATATATATATATATACTGAGCCGTGTGGAGAAAGATGGAGGCCACCACTCACCACCCACAGCTATGGACTCAGCGATTGAGTTGTGAGAACGCTGATTCATAACTTATTGCTATTTGTGGACTATTGCTACCGGAGAAAGGTTTTCATTTTTTTTTATTTTATTTTTTTCTCTTTATTATGTATGGAGTATTTCAAGTCTTTCTTATGTGAGGTAAAAGGTCTATGATCCATCTAGCCAGTGATTAAGGATAAGTAGATGCTGTTCTTATAACAAAGCAGAGGAGATGCAGAGAAATTAGATTCCCAGCACCTTACTTTTATTTCGCACCTATCAGAACTCCGAACCTGTGGTAACGCATGGCGCTGCTGCTTACACCCTCCCAAAACTGCTTTGTGGGACACATGCCAGTTATATATATCCAGCAGGTATTCCAATTTTTATACTCTGTCATTTTTCATTCATTATTTATCAGTGGGCAGTTTATTTTACAGCATTCTGCCATCACTATAGGTCCAGGAACCAGCATTCATTGCACCTGCCATGTCCTGTGCAATGGATTGTTTAGATCAAAGCATATTCCTGTGTGAACGGCCCAGTCACAGTCCAGACCTAAATCCTATGGAGAATCTGTGACAAGACGTAAAAATTGCTGCTCACAGACGTCTCCATCCAATCTCACTGAGCGAGTGTGCAAAGAATGGTCAAAAATGTCACCTCAGATGTGCAAAGCTGGAAGAGACAGACCCCAAAAGCCTTGCAGCAGTAATTACAGTGAAAGTATTGGCTCGGGGGGTGCGGAATACAAATGCACGTCACAATTTTCAGTTTTATACTTTTATATCATTTCCACGTTTTCTCTACGGGAAGTGTGAGCGAAGCCGCACATCAGCTGCGTACAGCGCATGCACTGAAGTCAATGGCGATCCTGTACGCAGTCAGCTCACACGCTCCCTCTAGTGGCAGCTGCCGATAGCCAGAATGTTATCTGTAAAATCTAGGTCTGTGCCGGGGATTCAGTGCTATGTAACACTAACATTAAACTGTAACCTCTGTAATAAAAACGATAAGACATTAATCGTCACATAATATTGGACCTTAAAGTCACATAATAACATGTGAACCTTTTTTATTTTGTAGTCTCCACAGTATCTAGGCTAATATCCAGCCATATAAACTGCATCACTGGGTACTGGAAACCGGACGGGGAGTTCTCTCATCCTCACATTGTATCATGATGGAAGCCTCAATCGATATTTGTGACACTTTGCTGAGTCTGGATGTCACACTGACCCCTGAGTCACTTCCTTGGGATGTTCGGGGGTCCTGGATTCTGGCTTCTTACACGTGTGTACGTGTCCTAGGAGTCCTTTGCCGATCTCTTTTGGGGAATGGGGGAAGGGATTTGTTCCTTTTTTTATTCTTCAGTTCGATGGGGCTAATGCCGGAAATCTATTATTAGCCGTGATGAATAAGATATGATTTTATTCAGGAATGTCTCTAACAAGCTTTTACCTGCGCTCGTCCCCGCGCTCTTTGATCCCGTCCACCGTGAATGAGGTTTAGAGCTAAAAGTCTTTGTTCAGCTTTTGGCTCTTATGTAGAAATGTTCCTACAACTGGCGGCTTAGGAAAACGTCCCGTCCAAACCTCATGTAAATGACTGTAAAAATACTATATGTGGCCGGGGCCAAAAATACTATATGTGGCCAGTCCCATATGTGGCTAGTGCCAAAAATACTATATGTGGCCAGTGCCAAAAATACTACATGTGGCCAGTGCCAAAAATACTACATGTGGCCAGTGCCAAAAATACTACATGTGGCCAATGCCAAAAATACTACATGTGGCCAGTGCCAAAAATACTGTATGTGGCCAGTGCCAAAAATACTACATGTGGCCAGTGCCAAAAATACTACATGTGGCCAGTGCCAAAAATACTACATGTGGCCAGTGCCAAAAATACTACATGTGGCCAGTGCCAAAAATACTATATGTGGCCAGTGCCAAAAATACTATATGTGGCCAGTGCCAAAAATACTGTATGTGGCCAGTGACAAAAATACTGTATGTGGCCGGGGCCAAAAATACTATATGTGGCCAGTGCCAAAAATACTATATGTGGCCAGTGCCAAAAATACTATATGTGGCCAGTGCCAAAAATACTACATGTGGCCGGGGCCAAAAATACTATGTGGCCAGTCCCATATGTGGCCAGTGCCAAAAATACTATATGTGGCCAGTGCCAAAAAATACTATAGTGGCCAGTGCCAAAAATACTAATGTGGCCAGTGCCAAAAATACTACATGTGGCCAGTGCCAAAAATACTATCAATATTGGCCGGGGCCAAAAATACTATATGTGGCCAGTGCCAAAATACTATATGTGGCCAGTGCCAAAAATACTATATGTGGCCAGTGCCAAAAATACTACATGTGGCCAGTGCCAAAAAACTATCATCCATAGTGGCCAGTGCCAAAAATACTATATGTGGCCAGTGCCAAAAAATACTATATGTGGCCAGTGCCATATGTCAGCCAAAAATACTATATGTGGCCAGTGCCAAAAATACTATATGTGGCCGGGCCAAAAATACTATATGTGGCCAGTCCCATATGTGGCTAGTGCCAAAAATACTATATGTGGCCAGTGCCAAAAATACTATATGTGGCCAGGCCAAAAAATACTTATGTGGCCAGTGCCAAAAAATATGTGGCCTCATATGTGGCCAGTGCCAAAAAATACTATATGTGGCCAGTGCCAAAAAATACTATATGTGGCCAGTGCCAAAAATACTATATGTGGCCGTGCCAAAAATACTATATGTGGCCGCCAGGGGCACAAAAATACTACATGTGGCCAGTGCCAAAAATACTATATGTGGCCAGGCCAAAAATACTGTATGTGGCCGGGGCCAAAAATACTATATGTGGCCAGTCCCATATGTGGCTAGTGCCAAAAATACTATATGTGGCCAGTGCCAAAAATACTATATGTGGCCAGTGCCAAAAATACTATATGTGGCCAGTGCCAAAAATACTGTATGTGGCCGGGGCCAAAAATACTACATGTGGCCAGTGCCAAAAATACTGCATGTGGCCAGTGCCAAAAATACTGTATGTGGCCGGGGCCAAAAAATACTATATGTGGCCAGTCCCATTGGCTCCAAATACTATGTGGCCAGTGCCAAAAATACTATATGTGGCCAGTGCCAAAAATACTATGTGGCATCCAAAAAATATGTGGCGGCCAAAATACAGTGCCGCAAAAATACTAGCATGTGGCCAGTCCAAAATCTGATGGGCCGCAAAAATACTATATGTGGCCAGTCCATATGTGGCTAGTGCCAAAAATACTATATGTGGCCAGTGCCAAAAATACTATATGTGGCCAGTGCCAAAATACTCATGTGCCGGCCAAAAATACTATATGTGGCCAGTGCCAAAAATTACTATATGTGGCCAGTGCCAAAAAATACTATATGTGGCCAGTGCCAAAAAATACTATATGTGGCCAGTGCCAAAAAATTACTATATGTGGCCAGTGCCAAAAAATACTATATGTGGCCAGTGCCAAAAATACTATATGTGGCCAGTGCCAAAAATACTATATGTGGCCATGCCAAAATACTATAGTGGCCGGCCAAAATACTATTATTGTGGCTAGTGCTAAAAATACTATATGTGGCCAGTGCCAAAAAATACTATATGTGGCCAGTGCCAAAAATACTATATGTGGCCAGTGCCAAAAATACTATATGTGGCCAGTGCCAAAAATACTATATGTGGCCAGTGCCAAAAAATACTATATGTGGCCGGGGCAAAAATACTATATGTGGCCAGTCCATATGTGGCTAGTGCCAAAAATACTATATGTGGCCAGTGCCAAAAATACTATATGTGGCCAGTGCCAAAAAATACTATATGTGGCCCGGGGCAAGAAATACTATATGTGGCCAGTCCCATATTGGCTAGTGCCAAAAATACTATATGTGGCCAGTGCCAAAAATACTATATGTGGCCAGTGCCAAAAATACTGTATGTGTCCGGGGCCAAAAATACTACATGTGGCCAGTGCCAAAAATACTGCATGTGGCCAGTGCCAAAAATACTACATGTGGCCAGTGCCAAAAATACTGTATGTGGCCGGGGCCAAAAAATACTATATGTGGCCGGGGCCAAAAATACTATATGTGGCCAGTGCCAAAAATACTTTATGTGGCCAGTGCCAAAAAATACTATATGTGGCCGGGGCCAAAAAATACTATATGTGGCCAGTGCCAAAAAATACTATATGTGGCCAGTGCCAAAAAATACTATATGTGGCCAGTGCCAAAAATACTATATGTGGCCAGTGCCAAAAAATACTATATATGGCCAGTGCCAAAAAATACTATATGTGGCCAGTGCCAAAAAATACTATATGTGGCCAGTGCCAAAAAATACTATATGTGGCCAGTGCCAAAAAATACTATATGTGGCCAGTGCCAAAAAATACTATATGTGGCCGGAGCCAAAAATACTATATGTGGCCAGTGCCAAAAATACTATATGTGGCCAGTGCCAAAAATACTATATGTGGCCAGTGCCAAAAATACTATATGTGGCTGGGGCAAAAAATACTATATGTGGCCAGTCCCATATGTGGCGGGCCAAAATACTATATGTGGCCAGTCCCATATGTGGCTAGTGCCAAAAATACTATATGTGGCCAGTGCCAAAAATACTATATGTGGCCAGTGCCAAAAATACTATATGTGGCCGGGGCCAAAAATACTATATGTGGCCAGTGCCAAAAAATACTATATGTGGCCAGTGCCAAAAAATACTATATGTGGCCAGTGCCAAAAAATACTATATGTGGCCAGTGCCAAAAAATACTATATGTGGCCAGTGCCAAAAAATACTATATGTGGCCGGAGCCAAAAATACTATATGTGGCCAGTGCCAAAAATACTATATGTGGCCAGTGCCAAAAATACTATATGTGGCCAGTGCCAAAAATACTATATGTGGCTGGGGCAAAAAATACTGTATGTGGCCGGGGCCAAAAATACTATATGTGGCCAGTGCCAAAAATACTATATGTGGCCAGTGCTAAAAATACTACATGTGGCCAGTGCCAAAAATACTGCATGTGGCCGGGGCCAAAAATACTATATGTGGCCAGTGCCAAAAATACTACATGTGGCCAGTGCCAAAAATACTACATGTGGCCAGTGCCAAAAATACTATATGTGGCCAGTGCCAAAAATACTATATGTGGCCAGTGCCAAAAATACTGTATGTGGCCAGTGCCAAAAATACTATATGTGGCCAGTGCCAAAAATACTGTATGTGGCCAGTGCCAAAAATACTATATGTGGCCGGGGCCACAAATACTATATGTGGCCAGTGCCAAAAATACTGTATGTGGCCGGGGCCACAAATACTATATGTGGCCAGTGCCAAAAATACTATATGTGGCAGTGCCAAAATACTGTAGTGGCCGGGCCACAAATATAATGTGGCCAGTGCCAAAAATACTTATGTGGCCAGTGCCAAAATACTATATGTGGCCAGTGCCAAAACTACTGTATGTGGCCGGGGCCAAAAATACTATATGTGGCCAGTGCCAAAAATACTATATGTGGCCAGTGCCAAAAATACTGCATGTGGCCAGTGCCAAAAATACTGTATGTGGCCTGTGCCAAAAATACTGCATGTGGCCAGTGCCAAAAATACTATATGTGGCCAGTGCCAAAAATACTGTATGTGGCCGGGGCCAAAAATACTACATGTGGCCAGGCCAAAATACTGATTGCCAGTGCCAAAAATACTGTATGTGGCCAGTGCCAAAAATACTACATGTGGCCAGTGCCAAAAATACTGTATGTGGCCAGTGCCAAAAATACTACATGTGGCCAGTGCCAAAAATACTACATGTGGCCAGTGCCAAAAATACTATATGTGGCCAGCGCCAAAAATACTGTATGTGGCCGGGGCCAAAAATACTACATGTGGCCAGTGCCAAAAATACTGTATGTGGCCGGGGCCAAAAATACTACATGTGGCCAGTGCCAAAAATACTGTATGTGGCCAGTGCCAAAAATACTACATGTGGCCAGTGCCAAAAATACTACATGTGGCCAGTGCCAAAAAATACTACATGTGGCCAGTGCCAAAAATACTATATGTGGCCAGTGCCAAAAATACTGTATGTGGCGGGGCCAAAAATACTACATGTGGCCAGTGCCAAAAATACTGTATGTGGCCGGGGCCAAAAAATACTGTATGTGGCCGGGGCCAAAAAATACTGTATGTGGCCGGGGCCAAAAAATACTGTATGTGGCCGGGGCCAATAATACTGTATGTGGCCAGTGCCAAAAATACTACATGTGGCCGGGGCCAAAAAATACTGTATGTGGCCGGGGCCAAAAAATACTGTATGTGGCCGGGGCCAAAAAATACTGTATGTGGCCGGGGCCAAAAAATACTATATGTGGCCGGGGCCAAAAAATACTATATGTGGCCAGTGCCAAGAATACTATATGTGGCCAGTGCCAAAAAATACTGTATGTGGCCGGGGCCAAAAAATACTGTATGTGGCCGGGGCCAAAAAATACTGTATGTGGCCGGGGCCAAAAAATACTGTATGTGGCCGGGGCCAATAATACTGTATGTGGCCAGTGCCAAAAATACTACATGTGGCCGGGGCCAAAAAATACTGTATGTGGCCGGGGCCAAAAAATACTGTATGTGGCCGGGGCCAAAAAATACTGTATGTGGCCGGGGCCAAAAAATACTGTATGTGGCCGGGGCCAAAAAATACTGTAGTGGCCGGCAAAAATACTATATGTGGCCAGTGCCAAAAATACTATATGTGGCCAGTGCCAAAAAATACTATATGTGGCCGGGGCCAAAAAATACTATATGTGGCCAGTGCCAAAAAATACTATATGTGGCCGGAGCCAAAAAATACTATATGTGGCCGGGGCCAAAAAATACTATATGTGGCCGGGGCCAAAAAATACTATATGTGGCCAGTGCCAAGAATACTATATGTGGCCGGGGCCAAAAAATACTATATGTGGCCGGGGCCAAAAATACTACATGTGGCCAGTGCCTAAAATACTATATGTGGCCAGTGCCAAAAAATTATTATTTAGAAAGAAAGAAAAGTTTAGGTAATATGTAAATTGTACATGATGTCTGGAAGCCCAGGTACAGACTTTCACTAATAGTGATGTCATGCAAATCAAGGGATCTAAATATTCAGCGTTTGCCGTAGTTGTCGGGCTGTCTCAGAGCGGAGCCACGCGTGCTCATGTTGCTCCGCATTCATCGTCTATTGAACTGACGGAAATTTCTGAGCACTATATTTGGCTTTCCACAAACAGTGGTGTTCGAGCACGCGCACCCGCACCTCTGCGCCCTTCCGGTTGGGGCGGTTCCTGGTTTCCCGAGCATAGATCTAGGGATCAATGGGGGTCCGACCACGATCAGTAAATTATCCCCTATCCTATAGCTTGGTGATACTATCTTTGCAGTGGGTTTTCTGACCTTTTTTTTTTGCTAAACACATTTTTTTTCATGCGCTTTTTTCATATAGAGATGCCAAAGGGAAAACATATGCTGCCAAATCTAGAGCATGCTGCTTTTGGAAAAAAAAAATGCTAGTTAATCCCTCACTCACCTCCCCCCGCCTAAATACCTAAAGGAAAGGAAAAAAAAAACTCCACAAAAAATGTTTGTAGTACGCTTCATTTTTTTACCATCACATTTGACATCTGGACGCAACATTTTTCTCAATTTTCTGAACTGTATAAAAGAAGATCTGTCGTCCATACCAGCCAATCATAAAGGGGTGTTGAAAAGTTGACATACCCTTCCCCCATTATTAGATGAGTGGTTTCATAGCAGACCGGGCTCTCAGCTGGTGATGTAATATTCAGATAGCCTGAGTCTCGTATCTTGGTATTTCTGGTTACTAATAAAGAATATTATTATTTCTTAACTACAAAGGGTGGAACAGGGTTTTCCGCTTCGTTTCTTCAGTACTTTGCTTCCAGACATTTTAAATGTCATTGGACAGCGTTTTATACTGTAAGCGCAATCAGAGGAAAAACCATAAAGATTCTCCCCAATGTGAAAGAGAGAACGTAGCAGCGGAGTATATACAGTATGTGTGTGTATGTATGATATATATACTGTATACAGTATGTGGGTGTATGTATGTATGATATATATATACCGTATACAGTATGTGTGTACATATATGCAATGAGCGCTCCCAGCAGCGCAGATCCAGTCACATTAGTGATATGTGTATTTGCTGGTCAGCTGAAATGAATATTACATTACAAATGAAGGTCTGAACGTGCATTATTACCGCAATGCTAATTGTGCTTCTTTTGCAGCTAAGCTGATGTAGCTAAACATTTTACGTGCGGTACTATTCTTTTACTGAAATTTTCGTTATATACAGTTGTGCTCAAAAGTTTACAAACCCCGGCAAAATTTTTTCTTTCTTGGCCTTCTTTTTCAGAGAATATAAACAATAACACCAAACCTTTTTCTCCACTCATGGTTAGTGGTTTGGTGAATCCATTTATTGTCAAACTACTGTGTTTTCTCTTTTTAAATCATAATGACAACCCAAAACATCCAAATGACCCTGATCGAAAGCTCACATACCCCATTTCTTAATACCCTCTCTAACACCAATGACAGCTTGAAGTCTTTTGTGGTAATTGTGGATGAGGTTCTTTATTTTCTTAGATGGTAAAGCTGCCCACTCTTCTTGGCAAAAAGCCTCCAGTTCCTGTAAAATCCTGGGCTGTCTAGCATGAACTGTGCGCTTGAGATCTCGCCAGAGTGGCTCAATGATATTGAGGTCAGGAGACTGAGATGGCCACTCCAGAACCTTCACTTTGCTCTGCTTTAGCCAATGACAGGTTGACTTGACCTTGTGTTTTGGATCGTTGTCATGTTGGAATGTCTAAGTACGTACCATGCGCAGCTTCCGGGCTGATGATTGCAAATTTGTCTTCAGTATTTGCTGATAACGTGCAGCATTCATCTTTCCTTCAACTTTGACCAAGTTTCCTGGGCCTTTGTAGCTTTCACATTCCCAAAACATCAGCGATCCACCTCCATGCTTTACAGTAGTAATGGTGTTCCTTTCATCATAGGCCTTGTTGACCTCTCTTCAAATGTAACGTTTATGGTTGTGGCCAAAAAGTTCAGTTTTGGTCTCGTCATTCCAAATTACCTTGTTCCAGAAGTTTTGAGGCTTGTCTCTGTGCTGTTTTGCGTTTTGTAGGCGAGATACTTTGTGGCATTTGCTCAGTAATGGCTTTCTTCTGGCAATTTGACCATGCAGCCCATTTTTCTTCAAGTACCTCCTTATTCTGCATTTTAAAGCAGCCACACCGCTGGTTTTCAGAGAGTCCAGTATTTCAGCTGATGTTATATGTGGGTTTTTCTTTGCATCCTGAACAATTTTCCTTGCAGTTGTGGACAAAAATTTTGTTGGTCTACCTGACCATGGTTTTGTTTTTACAAAGCCCTGATTTTCCATTTGTTCATCACAGTTTGAATGCTGCTGACTGGCATTATCAATTCCTTGGATCTCTTTTTGTATCCCTTTCCTGTTTTATACAGTTCAACTCCCTTTTCCCATAGGTCCATTGTCAATTATTTTGCTCTCCCCATGACTCACAATTCAGAAATGTCAGTGGCTGGATGAAAGATGCAAGAGTCTGTCTGGATCCCAGATACTCACTCAGTTTTTATGCGCACACACTGATTACAAGCAAACAGGTCACAGGTGAGGATGTTACCTTTAGTATCCATTCAAACCCATTTGTGTAATGTAAAGAGAGATTGTCAGTACCAGGATGGAAACGTTGTCAAGGAGAAAACATTTTTGGTTGCTCAAATCGCAGAAAGTGATGACATAACTTAAAGAGGTGGTTCACTACATTGTACAATGCCCCCATCGATTTACAACTTTTAACTATGTTTGTAAATACCTTCTGCTGCCATATGTGCCTGTGAGAGGCGCTATCGCTGCTCGCTCAGTCTGCGTCACGTGACCCCCAACTACAACCACTGCTGACATCTGCTGATACTACATCAATTTCTGGACTCCATTGATTCACCCAGGCGTGACCCAGTCGCATGCACCCCCCGATTGACTGGACTGTGATCTGCATTTCATCGCAAGTTGCAGCTCAGTATCCAGCGCACGCTTGTGGCCTATGAAAGCAGAGGAGAAAGGGAAAGCGTGCACTGGATACTGGGCTGTGACTTAGGGGGAAACGCTCCCAACAACCCAGTCAATCCGCAGGGTGCGTGCGACTGTGTCACGCCTGGCAGAATACAGGCAATCCGGAAGTTGACGTGATAGTAGCAGAGGTGTTGTGAACGTATTTGAGACGACTTCAGAGCTGAGGCTCCCTCTGGTGGTTGCTGAGGGTATTAAACCTATGTTGAACACCAAGAGTCCTACACCTGCAGTTGATGAGTGGTTGTCAGGTGATACTGACTGGCCTGATATAAGTGAGCTGACCTCCCATGATCCTCGCCGGTGATCAATTGTTCTTCCTGGTCTAGGTTGGAATTCAGCTTGCTTTTCTGCTGTCTCCTGCTTGCATTCAGATAAGTCTCTTTCATTTTTTTTTGCTGTGGTTTGAATTTCTTGCTTTTTGCTGCATTGCTTTTTGTCTTCAGCCGGGTCCCCTCTGGGGGGCTTTGGCTGGTCTCCGTTCGTTTTTTGGATTTGTTCATTTGCTCAGTTCTTGTGATATTTTACTGCTGGGTTGCTACGTGTCCACACCAGAGATCTGATATAGGTGGTCGAGACCGTGTGGTCTCAGTATTTTTGGATTCAGAAGTGTTGGAGTTTTTCCTAGGGTTTTTTGGGTTGCAGACAGTATTCTCTCCTTTGCTGTCCTATCTAGACAGTTTTGGGCCCCAGCGTTTGCTCAATCTATTTTCTGTCTGTGTTCGTATTTTCATCTTGTCTAACCGCCATTATCTGTCTGGGGGCTTCCTATTCTTTTGGGGTCTACTCCGGGGCAGTTAGCTTTCCTCTTTCCATCTTCAGGGATAGCTCTCTCCGGCTGTGATGAGGCGTCTAGGGCACCGTAGGAACGTCCCACGGCTACTTCTAGTTGTGCGGTTAGTTTAGGTGTCTGCAACCTATTAGTTTCCAACCTCTCTGGTGTTTGGCTGCCTATGCGGTTTTTTGCTCCTGCCTCCTCAGCAGGGTGGATTGATTTAAATCACGCCGATTTAAATCAACGATTTAAATCATGATTTAAATCAAATGATTTTTTTCTATTTAAATCAGATCGATTTAAATCGTGATTTTAATCATAATTTAAATCACTGATTTAAATCAAAAGATTTTTTTAATATAAATCACGATTAAAATCTAAAACTTTCAATCATTGTTCAATTAACTCCACACTTCTAGCTTGGTTTCACTTTCTGTAGCTTGGTTTCAGTTTCTTTTTCCATTCAGTTGACATGCCCAAACTTGTTGGATAGTCAGTCAGCAGTACTTGGCTGTAGTAACAATCAAACTTCAGAAGTGATCTGCGTGAGCAATGGCAGGTTGTAAGAGAGACCCTATTTGGGTTCATTTTGTTGAGATGCCAGCAGAGCTTGGAAAGAAAGGTGGGAGAGCAAAGTGCAAATACTTGTCATGGGTGCATCGCCATGAAGATCGTCGCGATTGCACATTCTGACTTCTCACAGCTGAGCTGCTGTTTCTTTGTTTTTTGGTAATGAGAGAGTTAATTTTTCCTAGCTCTTTGCTAAGGCTAGGTGCAGCCTCGCCCGGCTGCTTTTGATTATGTTCTAATTAGTTTCCTTTATATTTCTGCCAGTCTGGGTGTTAGACGCCGGTGAAAGCATTCATGTAGTTTAGCAGACTGGATCGGTTCTGAGAATATTTAAGCTAAGAGCTCCTTAGTTGTTTTTACTCTTACAGCTTATAGTTTTTCTCTGAGACCTTAGGTGTTCCTACTGTGTGTGAGTGTTGTATGTAAGACTTTATTTACTTTATTTCTTGTCTTTGTTGTTTGTCTTTCTGTTCATTAACCGTTACCTGTTCATTCCCTTTGGTGGTATTCAGGGTCCTTCTTAGGACTAGAATACAGTTGGCAGGGATTGATAGGAGACAGGGTTTACGCTGGTGGCCTGGACCTCTGTACCTTTAACAGTACCTCCAGGTTGAGGGATTAGTTAGGACCCCAGTTTAGGGTCAGCTTAGACCCCGGTCACCCTCTAGCCGGAGACAGCGTATAACGGATTCCGTTTTGACCCTCTGGACATTCTGTCAGGTAAAATCTATGTTATCATATATCTATGCGCATGTTATATAGTATGTTGCCCTTTTGATATAGATTACTGACATCACATATATATATCTGCTATACAGCGTGACAATACTGTCAAAAGGATATCCAAGGACTTGTTTGCCGTTTGAAATCACATTATGAAAACTGCAACCAGAAGGGAAATGAAGATGTTGATAGTGATACAACTAATGTCAATGAACCCCCACAGCTTCTTATGCACCAGGACCCTAGCACTAGTGGTAAGTCTGGCAATTACAACCTATTTTAACAGACGTTTTACTGGGATGGTTAAAGTCTATGAAAAGAAAATTTCTAGCACTAGTTCTGGAGTATAGAATTTAAATTTATGTTAAGGAAATATTTCACAGAAGATTAACGTTAAGTAAAAATAAAAGAGTGTGTATACGCCTATTTTTTTTTTATTGTAGGCTACAATTCACTTTTGAAGTCTGCCAAATTGACCATTTTTTTAAAAAAACATTTTTAAAACTTTTGTGACATAATTTTTTTCAGTTGCTCTGATATTACTAGTATTACAGCAACTTCACCGGAAACTTGAGTAGCATAACTTTTGAGACAGCCCTTATAGGACGAGGACCATTACATTGTTCAAAAAGTTTGTTTCAAAATATTTTCGCTATATTTCTTCAAATACGCAGTCGAATTATATTTTTAATTACTGTGCTTTCAGGGTCAAATATGGCTTGTGCTGCACGTGACAATCAATATCTGGGTACAACTTCAACAAAGCAGCCCAACAAAAAACTTTGCGTGCAAAGTGTAGAAAAATTCCTCTTAAAGACTACGACGAGCCAGAAAGACCATTTTGATGAATTAATTGCTAAATTTATATTTGCAACCAATTCTTCTTTCCGACTAGTTGAACACCCATTGTTTGTACAAATGATCGAAGGAATAAGACCAGGCTACAAACCACCAAGTAGATTTGATATCTCAGGAAAACATCTTCAGGCTGTATACGACAAAGAAAGAGCGGCTTGTACAAAATATTTGAAAGACAAAGTTGTTAACATGAGCTTGGATGGTTGGAGCAACATCCACAACGACCCCATAATTTGCACTTGTGTCACAACAGAAGATGGTGAAACTTACCTTACAGACACAATCGACACATCTGGAAATTCACATACTGCTGAATATTTACTTGAAATTGCTAAGAACTCAATTCACCAATGCCAAGAACAGTTTGGATGTAAAGTAAGGAGCTTAGTTACTGATAACGCAAGCAATGTGGCAAAAATGCGAGCGGAACTGGCACATGAGGATGACACAAATGTCATTACATACGGTTGTTCTGCCCATTTGTTGCATCTTTTGGCAAAAGACCTGCATATTTCGGGTGTCAAGGAACATGTTGTAGAAATTGTTAAATATTTCCGCAATAATCATTTTGCACATGCAACCTACAAGGAAATGGGAGGACTGAAGTTGGTTCTACCACAAGATGTTAGATGGAATACCTTGGCTGAATGCTTGGAACTGTTTATTAACAACTGGTCAAAATTAGTGTCCATTTGCGAAACACATCGGGATAAAATTGATGCTAATATACGAAGCAAAGTATTAAATCTTGGTGTGAAGAGAAATGCCGAGGACCTTTTGGAAAGGTTAAAGCCAATATCTATTGCGTTGGATAAAATGCAGAAAGATACTGCAACCATAGCTGATGCCACAGAAGTTTGGAAAGATTTAGAAGGTTCGCTAGATCGCTTGAACCTCTCAAACAATGTAAAAGGTTGCAATACACCACCGCAAGGACCAAGCATTAAAAGAAGAACACTATTTAGCCAATATCTTGCATCCCATCTACAGAGGGAAAAAACTATCTGAGGCGGAAATCAACTCTGCATTGGAGTGGCTCGCCAATACTAACCATGACATTGTGGCAACTGTGCTGAAATTGAAGTGTGAATCTGCACCATTTCAAAAATACATGTTTGCAGATAACGTCGTTAATGAACTAAAACCACTGGACTGGTGGAAGTCGCAATCACTTGTTCTTCCAGCGAAGATAATAAATGTAGCTACTCAGCTACTGACTGCATCGGCTTCATCGGCAGGAGTAGAGAGATTGTTTTCTTCATTTGGTTTTGTGCACACAACAGTCCGAAACCGCTTAGGAACTGCTAAAGCAGGACAACTAGTTTTCCTATTAAAAGTCCTAAATAAACAGTAGGCTTAAAGGACTGATGTATTCACTGAAGATGTTTGCTTACTTCAAACATTATAGATAGGCTATTGTTAAAAAGTACTTACTCTCTGTAGTTCAATTCTGATTGTTTAATAGTGCAAATAAAAATTATTAGGTTTCATAATCATCAACTGTTTTAATATTTTTATTTGTGTAAAATAATTTGATTTGCAAAAAGACAAAGTTTTGCTTGTGTACAACTTGATTAAAAAATCCTATTTAAATCAAAAAAATCCGATTTAAATCAAAAAAATCAGATTTTTTTGATTTTTTAAAAAAAATCATGATTTTTATCCACCCTGCTCCTCAGCTACCTAAACATAACACAGAGGTCAGCGGCGGCTGCAGCCAGGGGTTATGTGATGTGGACAGAGCGAGCAGTGATAGCGCCTCTCACAGGCATATATGGCAGCAGAAGGTATTTACGAAAATAATTTAAAGGTGTAAATCGATGGGGGCATTATACAATGTGTAGTGAACCGCCTCTTTAAGATACCCGATTGAGTACAACTGCTGAGAATCCCACCTTATATCACGGATGTGTCAGAGGCTGCAGACCGTTGCACTGCATCTGTCTGCAGAAGGTCTCTGTAGTTTGCTTTGCAGACAAGTGGCCACCTCCCCCAGTGCTAATGGCCACACCTGGACCTGAGTGTTGATATACTTCCTGCTTACTGCTTGCAAGAGCGGGTGATTTTCTATTTGCATTTCCCTGTTGAGGCTTGGAGCAGTGGCTGTCGTCCTTTTTGGAGTTTGGAGGACGTTGGTGTTTCTCTCGGACTCTTCTCAAGCTAAGTGTTCCCTTGTTTCGTTTCTCTATCCCAGTTGTCTTTAGCGGAAATGAGGATTGACTAGCACTCATCCTGTGCTCCCCGGTGCAGGGCTTATTGCCAGGATGAGGCAGGGATTAGGTATCCTGCTCGGTGATAGGTGCAGAACCTATATAGTGACGATAGGACAGTCAGGGTCACGTTAGATCGGTCTAGGGGTCTCCACTCCCCCATTCCCTGTGTTTTGTTCCCCTTCCGTTTGTGTTGCACTTAATCTGTCCTCCACTGTGTGTGACATTTTACCTGAGACTGAATTATTACTTTGCAGAGTAGAGAATAGCACATACCTTTTATTTTCTCCTGCACAGTCAGGCTGTCTAATAAATCGTTCATCTGAGCAGAACTATGGAATAAGATGGGTCAGTGTGCCCAGGGCCGGCGTCAGCACCCGGGCAAGTGCCGGGGCACTGAGCAGGCGGGGGGCCCACTCACCGTCGGGCACCCCGGCGCCCGTCAGCGGAGGAGAGCTGTGCCAGCGCCGCCACTCGGCCCCCCCCCGCTTGCTCAGTGCCCCGGCAGCTGGCCCGGCACAATACTCACCTCTCCCCGTGCCTCCGCAATCCGCAACTCCAGGCTCCCTCAGCAGGGCGCCCGCGCTTCCTCTGACAGCAGCGCCGGCTGTGGCAGAGAGAGCGCGGACGCCGGACAGGTGAGGGGGTGTGTGTGTGTGAATGTGCAGACAGGTGAATGTTGCTGTGTGTGTGTAGGTGGAGGAGAGAGCAATGATGGGGAGAAGGCATTGATGGAGGTGATGGGGAGAAGGCATTGATAGAGGTGATGGGGAGAACTTGAAGGCAATGATGGGGGGTGATGGGGAGAAGGCCATGATGGAGGTGATGGGAAGAAGGCCATGATGGGGTGATGGGGAGAAGGCCATGATGGAGGTGATGGAGAGAAGGCCATGATGGAGGTGATGGGGAGAAGGCCATGATGGAGGTGATGGGGAGAAGGCAATGATGGGGGTGATGGGGAGAAGGCAGTGATAGAGGTGATGGGGAGAAGGCATTGATGGTGGTGATGGGGAGGTGATACGGCCTCTCCTGAGCCGTAACAATGCAGAGCGCAGCGCAGTGTAGAGGAGAGCTCCATATTTTGTATGGAGCATTATATGGGGACCAGTATCCTGTATGGAGCATTATATGGGGGATGGGGGGTGACATCCTGCATGGGGTGTTATATGGGTGATGAGGGGGAGACTATGTGGTGCCCATAATATTGTATGGAGGACTGTACTGTCTGGTCTGCACTGTGCGCTGTGAGAATTCGGTGGTTTTTGAGCTATTGTAGAATTTTACAATAGATGTCACTCATGTAATGTAAGAAGTGAAGTGTTTGGCGTTGTACTATACCCATATTTCTCTGCAGTATCTGTGCATCATGAATCGTGGTCTGTGTTAAAGGGGCCCATTGAGACTCTTTCGCCCAGGGCCCATAAAAACCTGGAGCCGGCTCTGAGTGTGCCGATTAAAAAACGGACAGCACACGTCCAATTCATACGCTGATCTGCATAAGCCTTTAGGGTAAATGCACACAGAGGTTTTTTAGAGTCTTTTAGAGCGTTTGCCCCAAGTCTGTGTTCATACCGAGTTTTTCTGCTGAGTTTTTAGAGCAGAATGTCTCCAAAAACTACAACGAGCTTTGATTGCAGAGTTAAAGAGTTGTAAAGATGCCTTAAAAATTCACAAAAAAAATCACTTGAAATATTCTTCCTATTCATTTCTATTCTAAAAACGACTTTTCAGCTCAGATGTTCAGTCTTTTGAGTGATTTTCTTCAGCTTCTGGTTTTGAAAAACACCTGTTGGGAGAAAATAAAATGCTTGTCACTTTTTTTTTCAGCGCCTTGTGATGGAATCTGCTCCAAACTAGACACTGTCCAATCAAAAGACTGCAAAAAAACACTGCAGGAAAAATAGACCCTCGAAAAACACTTGAAAAATTCTTAAAGTGTATGTGCACACAGTGTAACCTAGATGCTGGCACAGCCCCCCGTGTTTTCCCAGTTGTGGCCTCTTTCTTGCCGGTATCTTTTTCTCTATACAGTACTGTGAAGTATAAAGTGCTGCCGTCTGCCCAGCGGAAGCCTCTCGAAAAATGAGCATATCACTCCTTTTAGCTAATTCCCGTTTCCTGAACCCTGTAGTGGTAAAATAAGTGACACCTGATGGAACATGCGCACAGCAATATCATTTTGACATTGCTGTGCACTATTTTCATTTTATGGGGGGGCTTTTGCCGCATCTGCACATGCCCTAAAATTGCTTCAGGAAATGTAAAAAGCTCATCAAAAAAACTACCCAGAGAAGGAGGCAGGAACAGGGTAAGACAGTCCACATCCCTGCAGGATCATGTCATGCTAAAACAAAGAAGGTCCTTGCCCACACGATTCCTAAAAACCCCCGCATCATTCACAATTTTATATGCGGCCGCTTTGTTCCGATAAGCAGGGTGGATAAAAATCATGATTTTTTTTAAAAAATCAAAAAAATCTGATTTTTTTGATTTAAATCGGATTTTTTTGATTTAAATAGGATTTTTTAATCAAGTTGTACACAAGCAAAACTTTGTCTTTTTGCAAATCAAATTATTTTACACAAATAAAAATATTAAAACAGTTGATGATTATGAAACCTAATAATTTTTATTTGCACTATTAAACAATCAGAATTGAACTACAGAGAGTAAGTACTTTTTAACAATAGCCTATCTATAATGTTTGAAGTAAGCAAACATCTTCAGTGAATACATCAGTCCTTTAAGCCTACTGTTTATTTAGGACTTTTAATAGGAAAACTAGTTGTCCTGCTTTAGCAGTTCCTAAGCGGTTTCGGACTGTTGTGTGCACAAAACCAAATGAAGAAAACAATCTCTCTACTCCTGCCGATGAAGCCGATGCAGTCAGTAGCTGAGTAGCTACATTTATTATCTTCGCTGGAAGAACAAGTGATTGCGACTTCCACCAGTCCAGTGGTTTTAGTTCATTAACGACGTTATCTGCAAACATGTATTTTTGAAATGGTGCAGATTCACACTTCAATTTCAGCACAGTTGCCACAATGTCATGGTTAGTATTGGCGAGCCACTCCAATGCAGAGTTGATTTCCGCCTCAGATAGTTTTTTCCCTCTGTAGATGGGATGCAAGATATTGGCTAAATAGTGTTCTTCTTTTAATGCTTGGTCCTTGCGGTGGTGTATTGCAACCTTTTACATTGTTTGAGAGGTTCAAGCGATCTAGCGAACCTTCTAAATCTTTCCAAACTTCTGTGGCATCAGCTATGGTTGCAGTATCTTTCTGCATTTTATCCAACGCAATAGATATTGGCTTTAACCTTTCCAAAAGGTCCTCGGCATTTCTCTTCACACCAAGATTTAATACTTTGCTTCGTATATTAGCATCATTTTATCCCGATGTGTTTCGCAAATGGACACTAATTTTGACCAGTTGTTAATAAACAGTTCCAAGCATTCAGCCAAGGTATTCCATCTAACATCTTGTGGTAGAACCAACTTCAGTCCTCCCATTTCCTTGTAGGTTGCATGTGCAAAATGATTATTGCGGAAATATTTAACAATTTCTACAACATGTTCCTTGACACCCGAAATATGCAGGTCTTTTGCCAAAAGATGCAACAAATGGGCAGAACAACCGTATGTAATGACATTTGTGTCATCCTCATGTGCCAGTTCCGCTCGCATTTTTGCCACATTGCTTGCGTTATCAGTAACTAAGCTCCTTACTTTACATCCAAACTGTTCTTGGCATTGGTGAATTGAGTTCTTAGCAATTTCAAGTAAATATTCAGCAGTATGTGAATTTCCAGATGTGTCGATTGTGTCTGTAAGGTAAGTTTCACCATCTTCTGTTGTGACACAAGTGCAAATTATGGGGTCGTTGTGGATGTTGCTCCAACCATCCAAGCTCATGTTAACAACTTTGTCTTTCAAATATTTTGTACAAGCCGCTCTTTCTTTGTCGTATACAGCCTGAAGATGTTTTCCTGAGATATCAAATCTACTTGGTGGTTTGTAGCCTGGTCTTATTCCTTCGATCATTTGTACAAACAATGGGTGTTCAACTAGTCGGAAAGAAGAATTGGTTGCAAATATAAATTTAGCAATTAATTCATCAAAATGGTCTTTCTGGCTCGTCGTAGTCTTTAAGAGGAATTTTTCTACACTTTGCACGCAAAGTTTTTTGTTGGGCTGCTTTGTTGAAGTTGTACCCAGATATTGATTGTCACGTGCAGCACAAGCCATATTTGACCCTGAAAGCACAGTAATTAAAAATATAATTCGACTGCGTATTTGAAGAAATATAACGAAAATATTTTGAAACAAACTTTTTGAACAATGTAATGGTCCTCGTCCTATAAGGGCTGTCTCAAAAGTTATGCTACTCAAGTTTCCGGTGAAGTTGCTGTAATACTAGTAATATCAGAGCAACTGAAAAAAATTATGTCACAAAAGTTTTAAAAATGTTTTTTTAAAAAAATGGTCAATTTGGCAGACTTCAAAAGTGAATTGTAGCCTACAATAAAAAAAAAATAGGCGTATACACACTCTTTTATTTTTACTTAACGTTAATCTTCTGTGAAATATTTCCTTAACATAAATTTAAATTCTATACTCCAGAACTAGTGCTAGAAATTTTTCTTTTCATAGACTTTAACCATCCCAGTAAAACGTCTGTTAAAATAGGTTGTAATTGCCAGACTTACCACTAGTGCTAGGGTCCTGGTGCATAAGAAGCTGTGGGGGTTCATTGACATTAGTTGTATCACTATCAACATCTTCATTTCCCTTCTGGTTGCAGTTTTCATAATGTGATTTCAAACGGCAAACAAGTCCTTGGATATCCTTTTGACAGTATTGTCACGCTGTATAGCAGATATATATATGTGATGTCAGTAATCTATATCAAAAGGGCAACATACTATATAACATGCGCATAGATATATGATAACATAGATTTTACCTGACAGAATGTCCAGAGGGTCAAAACGGAATCCGTTATACGCTGTCTCCGGCTAGAGGGTGACCGGGGTCTAAGCTGACCCTAAACTGGGGTCCTAACTAATCCCTCAACCTGGAGGTACTGTTAAAGGTACAGAGGTCCAGGCCACCAGCGTAAACCCTGTCTCCTATCAATCCCTGCCAACTGTATTCTAGTCCTAAGAAGGACCCTGAATACCACCAAAGGGAATGAACAGGTAACGGTTAATGAACAGAAAGACAAACAACAAAGACAAGAAATAAAGTAAATAAAGTCTTACATACAACACTCACACACAGTAGGAACACCTAAGGTCTCAGAGAAAAACTATAAGCTGTAAGAGTAAAAACAACTAAGGAGCTCTTAGCTTAAATATTCTCAGAACCGATCCAGTCTGCTAAACTACATGAATGCTTTCACCGGCGTCTAACACCCAGACTGGCAGAAATATAAAGGAAACTAATTAGAACATAATCAAAAGCAGCCGGGCGAGGCTGCACCTAGCCTTAGCAAAGAGCTAGGAAAAATTAACTCTCTCATTACCAAAAAACAAAGAAACAGCAGCTCAGCTGTGAGAAGTCAGAATGTGCAATCGCGACGATCTTCATGGCGATGCACCCATGACAAGTATTTGCACTTTGCTCTCCCACCTTTCTTTCCAAGCTCTGCTGGCATCTCAACAAAATGAACCCAAATAGGGTCTCTCTTACAACCTGCCATTGCTCACGCAGATCACTTCTGAAGTTTGATTGTTACTACAGCCAAGTACTGCTGACTGACTATCCAACAAGTTTGGGCATGTCAACTGAATGGAAAAAGAAACTGAAACCAAGCTACGAAAGTGAAACCAAGCTAGAAGTGTGGAGTTAATTGAACAATGATTGAAAGTTTTAGATTTTAATCGTGATTTATATTAAAAAAATCTTTTGATTTAAATCAGTGATTTAAATTATGATTAAAATCACGATTTAAATCGATCTGATTTAAATAGAAAAAAATCATTTGATTTAAATCATGATTTAAATCGTTGATTTAAATCGGCGTGATTTAAATCAATCCACCCTGCCGATAAGTAAATAGCTCCACACTTCCTTTTGCTGTAAGTGTAGGACTCGACACATAGAAAAATATCAATGTTCTCGGCAGCTCAACAGTTTACACAGAAGGAAGTGCTGCAGAGACAATAACAAAAAAAATCATTCCACCTGACCGCTCTTTCATCGGGTGATTGGCGGTCTGTTTAGACTGGCCAATAATCGTTAAACATGCTTTCCTAGGAATTGCACCCTTATGGTTTCCTCCAATATGAGATTTGGCCACCCGATCTACGAGACCTTCACAAAAGGTCCTGTTGTGTTCAAGATGGCGCCACCTGTGTTTATGGCATTATTCAACCTTACCTTCCGATATATATACAGAGGCTTGGACTGGCCCAGAGGAGAGCAGGAGAATCCTCCGGTGGGCCACCACCTTCTTGTAGAAGCAGTACTTGGCAATATATACTTGAATCACTATATTCAGACAAAGCTGGCATCTTATTCATTTACCAATCTACCTAGATCATTGTTATATAAATCTGTGATTGAGGATAATGTCACATTTGTGTGTTTCTGAAATGTGGGGCCCTGGAGTTGGTCCCTGGTGAGCCCTTGGCATCCCAGTCTGACACTGTATATCCATAACTGTACTGTACAGAGCAATCTACCTTCTTCTTTTACCATAGATTATGCTATTATTTCATTTACATACTGTGGCCAGTGATCCTCGTCATATATATGGCCTCCAGCCACCTGTAGACCCAATTTGATCCCCTTGGCCCCTAAGGTGCCTTGAGAAGGATGCCTTATGTGCCTTCTCTATAGCCCAACCCTGCTTATTTTACTTTAAGGCTAAGTGCACACGATCAGGAATAATTGCGTTTTTTTCGCGGTTTTTCCGCGGTAAAAACGCGATAAAAACGCAAGCATTAAGCATCCTATACATGTTAATTGATTCCGCATGTTTTGGCCACATGTTGCGTTTTTTTCCGCGAAAAAAACGCTTCGCGGAAAAAATAGCAACATGTTCATTAATTTTGCGGAATGTAAGCGGTTCATGTGCGGTGGTACCCAGGGTCTGGAGGAGAGGAGACTCTCCTCCAGGCCCTGGGTACCATATCCCTGGTAAAACAATAATTAAAATAAAAAATAATGATATTCTCACCTTCCGGCGGCCCCCGCAGCCTTCCCGCGGCCCCCGCAGCCTTCCCGCCTTCAGCGATGCTCCCGGCAACTTCCGGTCCCAGGAGTGCTTTGCGAGAATCACCCAGATGGCATAGCGGTCTCGCGAGATGTACGTCATCGGTGTGATTTGTCGCAAAGCACTCCTGGGACCGGAGTTGCCGGGAGCGTCACTGAGAGGCGGGAAGGCTGCGGGGGCCGCCGGAAGGTGAGAATAGCATTATTTATTATTTTTTTTATTATTTTTACATTAGATCTTTTTACTATTGATGCGGCATAGGCGGCATCAATAGTAAAAAGTTGGTCACACGTGTCAAACACTATGTGTGACTCGTGTGACCAACCTGTCAATCAGTTTTCCAAGCGATGCTACAGATCGCTAGGAAAACGCTAGCATTCTGCAAGCTAATTACGCTTGCAAAACGCTATTATTCTGGCGGGAATCAGCATACAAAAAACGTGCGTATTTCCTGCGGGAGAAGTGCGGGATTGCCGCGGAAATTTCCGCGGCAATTCCGCAACGTGTGAACTTAGCCTAAATGAACCCACATTAAAATCAGAATAAAATTATTTCTTTCGACAGAGGAAACTACTCCGAGGGCCCACGTTTGCATATTGTGAAGAACTGCTAATGACGTCTCCATAATTGTATCCCAGGGCTGGAGGAATATAATGAGACGTACAGATGCCACTAGTCACAGCAGAGGGCCGTGATGTCGGTGCCCGGCTTGTTTGACCTTAGCAGTGTAATCCATTAGAAACATATTAATTGGTAGACACACGGGGCAGGACGACAGCTCTTCACACATCACGTACTTATGGCTTTTTAGACTTTCTACTGCCTTATTTCATTTTTAATCCTGTGTTTTACAGCAGGGCTTCTCAAACCCTTTCTACTCGGACCTCACCAGACTAGCGAAGATATTGTCTCAGCCTCACAATCTGGAGTGGATGTCCATGCTCAAATTTTAAATATCTCTGTTTTCTATTTTAGCCTCCAGAAGCCATTATAACATTAGAGGACGACCCCAGCAGTTTATTTTTATTTATTTTTATCAGTAATGTATTTACAGTGGTGTGTATCTGGTTCGGAGCGGTAGCTGACGTTGAGGAACTCGTCTTCAGCGCCCCGACACGTCACATGAATGTGTGGGTCATGGCTGGGTGTGTGGACTTGTGCTGTGAGGGCGTCACGCCCGTACAGGCCGCATGTAACCAATGTTGTTGATTTGCCAGGACCAGGTGTTCTACAGCTTAATGAGGGTGACCACCAGTCAAATAAGGCTTTACTGACTGACTGTAACTTTGTAAGGGTTATATACAAGGGATAGCAGGTGTGAGGAACTGGCCGCTGACTTTTTCCAGCACCGAGTAGGTCGATTTTATCGTTGTGTTTTTTAGAGATTTGCTCGCTCGTCTGTTTAACTTCACTAATTTCACCTTGGAAGTGTTGAACTTCAGGAATGAATGTTTCCATTCAGTGACAGTACAGTAAGCAGAGGAATGCCTGTGGGCTGGATCTCATGTACACATAAGGTCTACATTGGCATCTGTCCCGCATCTGTTGGGGGCATGTGCGTCTTTGTTCCTCTCGGTGGGGGGCATCCCTAATACTCAACCCTGCAGACAGGCTGGAGACCGGCCTTCTGGAACAATCTTCATTCTATGTATTAAAAGTAAATGTTTAATGAGGAGGGTGTGAATACTTCTGACCACCCAAGGGGCTGATCTCAGGAGAGGGAAGACAATTAGCCACACGTTTAGTGAGGCAGTTGTTGCAGTGAGGCCGAGGGGCGAGGATCTCTTGGTGAGGTCCTGCTGCCAAACCCCTTTTTGATATAAATGTTTGGCCCCAATAAAATAAAAAAGCCTATACTCACCTCCGATGCCGGCGCCGTTCCAGCGGTGTCAGCACTTGCGGTCTTGGGGTCCTCATGTTGTATTACGACACGTGCTCGGTGCCCAATCAGCGCTGGGGTCACTGTCTCCGCCTTCGTACGAATTAAACATGAAGATGAAGTCAGAGATGAGCCGAAGCCTGGACTTCCTCTTCATATTCAATTCGTCTGAAGGCGGAGACAGAGACGCCAGTGCTGATTGGGCGCCGGGCACCACGTGTCATAATACCACATGAGGACCCCAGGACTGCAAGTGCTGACACCGCTGGAACAGCGCCGGCACTGGAGGAGAGTATAAGCTTTTTTTATTTTATCGTGGCCAAGCATATAGATCAAGAAGGGGTTGTCCTAGTAAAACCCCTTTAAATATTCAGTCACATAAAAAAAAAAAAAAAACATAAGACTTAAACAGAAAATAAAAATTCTAACAAAAAAGGTTTGCATTGCATGCACAATAAGACTAGGCCGGTCATGTGACATGTCATATAATTCTACAACAGTAGGAAAATATTGATTCTATTTTATGTATTTTTGCAAATAATAACAATTTAATTAAAAGTGTAAACTTTTTTCGGAACTTTTATACCACAAAGATTACCATAATTATATTTTTCATAGTTTAAGAAATTCGTTGTGGCAGAAATGATACAAATGCATACCCCTTCTTTCCCAATAAGTAGGGGCATTGAAATTCTGTTCTTCGAGATGCTATATAGAGTGCAGGTGCCAGTATTTTCTCACCGAACACATGAGAATCTGGGTAGGTTTAGAGGGCAGCAAATTATCCTTTTCAGATGTTTAACTTCTAGAACTTGACTTCACTCTATAATGCTGCCATATGCTGCTTATATGATTTTATCGTAAAGTACCAATAAAATATTGCTATGTACAGCTCTTATAATACTTCTATATAATATTGCGATACATAACTCATATAATACCACCCTAATGCACCAATATAATACTGCCATATATAGCTCACATAATACCACTATATAGTACCAATAAAATATTGCCATGTATAACTCATATAACACCACCTTATAGGGCCTGTATAATACTATCGTATAAAGCTCACATAATACCACTATATAATGTCAGGATAACACTGTCATTTACAATTCTGATAGTATAAGTATATAGTGTCAATATGTTACTTCCATATACAGATCACATAATATCATGATATTATGCTGATAATACGATCATATACGGGACACCTAATACCACTACATGGTGCTAATATAATACTGTCATATACAGCTCACATAATACCGCCATTTAGTGCCACTTCCAATATAATACTGCCATTTACAGCTCAAATAATATCAGTACGGTATATAGTGCCAATATATCACTGTCATGTACAGGTCACATAATTCCACCATATTGTGCCAATATAATACTGTCATATACAAGCCACATAATAACACCATATAGTACTACCAATATAATACTGCATTATGCAAGTCACATAATACCACCATATTGTGCCAATATAATACTCCCATATACAGGTCACATAATACCACCATATAGTACCAATATGTTACTGCCATATACAGGTCACATATATAATACTGCCTTATACAGGTCACATAATACCACCATATAGTACCAATATATTACTGCCATATACAGGTCACATATATAATACTGCCATATACAGGTCACATAATACCACCATATAGTACCAATATATTACTGCCATATACAGGTCACATAATAACACCATATAGTACTACCAATATAATACTGCATTATTCAAGTCACATAATACCACCATATTGTGCCAATATAATACTGCCATATACAGATCACATAATACCACCATATTGTACCAATATAATACTGCCGTATACAGGTCACATAATACCACCATATTGTACCAATATAATACTGCCGTATACAGGTCACATAATACCACCATATAGTACTACCAATATAATACTGCCATATACAGGTCACATAATACCACCATATAGTACTACCAATATAATACTGCCATATACAGGTTGCATAACACCACCATGTAGTACCAATATAATACCAACATATATTGTTCATATAATATTACAATATAGTTTCAGCGCCACATAGAGTTAAGAAAAAATATGCAGTGTTGAAAAAATACTTCCACAAATAACTCATATAATGCCGCCATATGGTTGCCACATAAACATTATTTTGCAGCTGTATCTAAATACTTGGGCACTTTTATGGTATTTTTCAAATTTTTTCTAGTTCCCCACACTACACATCGGCCCCGTCACTGATTACCATACCTCAGTAAGTGATGTGCCGTGACATGTGACACCACCAAAGGACAAAGCCGGCCGTGATAGATCGCCGTACAATCACAGGTAACAAAATGATGCACTTGGCACTTTGCACCATTCTACAGTCCCTAACAAATAGGTCTCGCTTTCCGGCATGAAAATGATTTATTGGACGGCCGCTGTGATCCGCGATGGTGAAAGTGAGTGAGTGGAAATCCGACGGGAAATGGGTATTTGCTCCAGAAAGAAAAATGTCAGCTCTGCTAGTCTAAAGCACAGATGAATACGGGTTATTTTTCTTGCAAAGATTTATGGCTTTCTGCAGGATCTACATAAACACGCCATAGATCTGTCAAGTGTGATTATAAATGTGTCAGCCGGGCATCTGGGGACCATTTTCTATATATACACTTTATGACAAAGCGCTGAATGAAAACAAGCTTCAATGCTTTGTATAATTGGACGGTTTTATCCGCCTCGTCCGAGGTCTCGCTTCCGAGCTTACTCGGCATTTTCTTTATGCAGAAGACTTTGCCTTATATAGTGTTGGATCTCGCTGTATTCTCCTAATGTTCGGTAAAAATCGTCGCCCTACTGAATGGGACATCTAGCGATACAGAAAAGCCGTAGATGCTGCCACCTTGAAGCATTACTACTTCTTAGAGTTTTTTTTCTCTCTCTTTCTCGCTCGTTGCCGCCTCATTTATCTTGAGTATACTGCAGAGAATTCTGCAGCTGATGGTGATGGATACACTTTAATGAAAGTCCTTCAAGGAAGTAACAGTTATCTGTTCTCTCGGAAATTCTCAGGGTCTTCACTCTGCATAGTTCAGTGCGGGAGATGGAAGACGGCACGGTGAATAGCGGGTGACCTGCGTGTTACATTGGCACGTAGGGTTTGACATTTATGACGCCAAGTACGGAAACTGCATGTTCTGCATATTGTAATAATAGGAATAGTTTTGTTAGGAGACCTGGATTAATCTGCCATCCGGAGGAAGGGTGTTGTACTTTGCCGATCCGGTGGCACATGGTTCTTCTGCATCTTGGAGCCATTGGCTCTCTCCTCTTTTAGGGACACGTATCTCCATGGAAGGATTTAACTATACATTTGAAGGTTCGAGGGAGCGTCCCCGCAAGATAAATTGACGGTCTGGAAAGACGCGCCGCATGTGCATCTCCGCAGGGAAGCCGCAGGTGCTGGTGCACGCATAGTGGAGTTCGGATTTCTTTAAATCCCATCCACTGCGCTGTAACATCTGACCGCTGCGGGTTGGACGCTGCAGATGTACACAGCGTTCAACCCGCAGCGTCAACTGACCATGGTAACATACCCTAAAGGGTTATTCCCAAAAATTATAGGATATGGGATAATTTGATGATTACTGGGGGTCCCAACTTGAAGACCCCCAGCAATCCCGAGAATGGAGCTTTGTAGGCCCGTCCTGAATGAAATGGAAGTGTTCTATTCATTGTCTCGGCTATTTCCATCAGTCTCATAGACGATAAATGGAGCAGAGGCACCGCCACTCAAATCAGGACGGGCTGCAGATGACAATTCCCAAGATCACTTGGGATTCCAGTGGTCGGGCCCCCAGCAATCAGCAAGTTTTCCACTGTCTACAGGGGTTGACTTGATTTTTTAGAAGTAACTCTTTAACAAACTGTCACAATCCATTTTTGGATCTGTGGCAGATCTGGCTTTTCGCTTAAAACGTTTTTCTTTCAGGCCATCGGGGGTTAATGTCTTGTAAGCTTTTCAGGGGATATAGCTCCGGGATCGCCATCCGGGTAGACGGAGTGGCATAGAAACAGTTCATTCACAGCAGTACTGGTGCAACTGGCCGCAACCAGTTTTATTTAAAGTCAAAAGCAAACAAGACATAAAACAAATCATAAACAGAAAGCCTGGGCTTGTCCAGCCACTTACTACACTTAGATAGATTTCCCTTTCTATCCGGGTCCAGACTCTACCAGCCTGTGCCCAAAACAACACATATGTTCAGCATTTACCAGCGTGGAGTTTCACAGAGTCTCCTCCTTGTGTCTGAAGGCACCTTCAACGTCCAGACTTGAGAGAGCTCCCCTCCTATTCAGCAGCTATCCGCATGGATTCTCACAGAGACTACTCCTGTGTCCGGGGTACATCGAGCACCCAGACTGAGACAGCTCATACTCCTGGAGACTGCTTCTTGTGCCTGGACTCCTTGTCCAGACTAAGCGAGCTCTCTGACTGTGTTCGCAGACACCTACTTCTGGTCTCCTAATTAACAGCTGAATGGTTTCAGGCCTGAGCTGCAAGTGTGTACTGAATGTAAGGTGTAGTGACCTTTCTCTACCACTAGGTTTACAAAGCCATACATTTCCCTTATACCAGTCAGCAAAGTATCTAGGTGAAATGTACACCCCATTCAACACACATACTCTCACTGTCTCACATATCCCCCCCCTCTTCTCCAGACCGGAGGGCTGGTCATCCAGACCGAAGGGCTGGTCAACAATCCAAAAGAGACAGTGAACTCTGGACCAGTCATGGCCTTCATCAGCTTCATCTTCACTACTGTCATCTGTATCTTCACCTGAGCCATAGCCAACATCAGCTTTCTCTTCATCTGATGCATCTGCACTACCCTGTACCCTCCCAGGCCTATGCTCTCTGCGGGCCTCGGGTATCCTGCACGGTTTCATCTTGACCTTAGGGCCGGGCTCAGTTTCGATATAGTGCCTGGCCAGAGAAGTACGACCCGGCACATCAGAACACTTCTGCTGACTCTTCCTCAGAAACTCACGTACCTCCTGTCCTTGGTGCACTGACCATGTGTCACCAACTATCACAGAAGGTATAGGTTTTTTTTTACTTTTCTCTAGTTCCCCTTGAACCCTCTTTAGCACATCTATTTTCTTGAATATCGGTGGACTCATAAAGTCTATTTCACAGACCTTAAGCTCCTCTGCCATGGTCTCTGACCATTTTAAGCTACTCTGTTCAAATGATTGGGACTGTAGAAGGAGCAGATCGTTTTTCTTTTGCAGTACACATAATTCATCCGCTAAGTCTCCAGCTGAATTGTAATGTTCTACCGTGACAACAGCATTCTTATATAGAGCCTTAGACTTATTGAGCAGCATTTGCTCTTGCAACGAAGAGATTCCCTGTATTCTTCCTTTTACTTCATTGACTTTCTCACGAAGATGCTCATGGCTTTCATCACACTCCTTCATCACAGTTTGGAGTTTTTTCTGAGAAGTAATCAATTCATCTAGTACCTGTTGGACGTCCTTTATGTCTTCGGCCCCTTCTTCAGCTCTTCTGGTAGAACATGCTCAGAAGCCCTACCGTCAGTCTTACATTCTACCTCTTCAGTCACATCATTATGGTCTCCAATATCTCCATTTATTCCAGCTTTCAAGTTCTCCTTGATAGCTGCATCTGTATACTCAGAACCCGCCGGATTCTTCTCTTCCACCACGTTCTGCATCCCATCTGAGCTCCCGTGTGTCTGCAGCGGCAACGGAGTGACACACCGCTTTTCCCATTTGTTGGGACGTGGCTCCGATGTAGACTCCATGAAAGTGCGCTTGAGCTCACCAATGCCAGCCTGATGTCTCAAAATCTCATCTTGTGATTTATCCAGATCCTTGGTATCACTCGGGAACACTGCTGGGGCTCCGGGCGCCGAACTTCCAGCCTGAGCTTCACGAGTTGCAGCTACTGATCCGGACCGTAACCCGTCCACGCCGCTGTCTTCGCAGAAACAGATTCCTGGACAGAGTCAGTCCCCATATCTTCAGTCTTGTTCCTCACAGCTTCACTTGAGACCTCAGCTTCTGATGAGGCATCTGGCTTGGTGACCACCACTTCCATGGCTTTTTCCACCTCTGCAGCATTACCTTTAGAGTCCTGGGCATGATGCAGCTCAATACCATACATTGATAACTTCTCATCTTCAACAGCATCCACTTGTGCTGTGTTCAGTTTCAGAGTCCTGCCTTTAAAGCTCAGCTCTCCTCCTTTCACCCTAGTCTTCTCCAGGGAACCGGCCAACTGTAAAACATCTTCAGATGCCATCTTCTGTCCGGCTGCAAGGTCAGCATCAGCCTTCCTCTCAGGACTCTCAACCTCCTCTGCTACCATGCCTTCCTCATTTGCACTGGTTGCTTGATTGTCAACAGATGATTCACTATCACTACCACTATCCCTGTCTGACCCCTTTTTCTCAGCCACATTCGGCTCACTTTCAGGATTATACAATTCATTCTCATTCTCATCCTGCTCAGTTTCAGGGGTATACAATTCATTCTCATTCACATCATGATCTGGAACCTTAGTTAACATGTCATCTACAACATTAACTTCACCATCTGGTCCCTCAAGTATGTGACTATGTGACAACCCCAGCACTATACTTCTATATAGCTCAGGTACTAGGAGCTGGCTTACGACCTCTCCCTGGACTTCAGTGTCCCTATACAACAGGTGAGTGTTTATGGCAACATGAGGAAACCTCTCCTCAGAGCCAGGCTCTTGGGAAACCTCATTTAGAACAATTATATTTTCCTGTGCCGTTTTAAGAGTGGGGTCTCGCCATTGTTCACTCTCAAAATTGTCACAGGACACAGGTAAGTCAGGGACACTCGGTTCCCGAGAACCACCATCCTCGTCTCCCACCATCACCTGCAAAGGAATTTCATCTCTATCACAGTCATCATCATCATCATTATCATGATTATGATCAGTATCATCATCACTATCATGATCATCATCATTATCATTATCAGCATCAGCATCATTATCATGGTCATCATCATTATCATAATCATCATCATCATTATCATCATCATCATTATCACATAAGTTTAACGGCCCACTAGCATTGTGTTCCGCCCCTCGGGACTGCGCACCCTCAGTAGGAGCTTCATCACACTGTCCATCAGAAACATTTTTCCCCCAGAGATCCTTAGACCGGGGAAAGTCATTACCCAATATGACGGGGTGCACCAGGTTCTTCACTACCCCCACTTCACATGAAACCTCCCCGCGTTTGGGGATCAAGTCCACGGCAGTCTCTGGGTAGACTTTGGTGTCTCCATGGATGCACACCACACTCAGGTGTTTATCAGGGATGAAGTCCCTATCAATCAGGCTGTCACATACGGAAGTCACTGGACTCTCTGAGTCCAAGAGGGCCTGTGCTGGGCAGTCATTTACAACCACCGGGACCCCTGTGGTCCAGTCTCTTCGGCTGAGGTGGACACACACACAGGCTCTGCACAGGGAGAGAGGGATCCGCCAACATCACAACACATAGGCTCCCCCTCTATTGGAAAGTTGGCTGCAATTTCACGACATCTCCAACACTGTCCATCACACTCTCCCACCCACACGACCCCAAGAGCTGGAACGCTCTTACCGGGAGAGTTCGGCGTCCAGGAACTCTGAAGTGACGACCTCTCAGACGGCTGGTCACGGAGGCAGTCTTTGGTGGCGAAGGCCCTCTCCATCAGGCTGACCAGACGAGTGGCGTCCTGGTGGTCTCTTTGTCCGACCTCCGGCTGTACCTCAGGAGGACGTGCGCGGGTGTAGCGGTCCACTATCACCCCCTTTCTCCCATGAGCAGGGTTGCCGACGGCAGACTCCCAACTGCATCTCCAGTCATGGACTCCTCTGGCACGGGCTGTCACCGTAACACCCAGCCGGGTAAGAATCTCCGCTTTCAGCTTGGCATAGTCTTGGCTGTCCTGCTCGCTCAGGTCAGCATAGGCCCTTTGGGTTCTCCAATCAGATAGGGTGCGACCATCATGGCCCATTCAGATAGAGGCAGATTCTCCTTCTCTGCCAGTCCCTCAAACCTAGTGAGATATACCTCCACATCGTCACGAGGTGTCATCTTTTTCAGGGACCGTCTTACCGCCTTCTTTACAGCGGACAATGCAGGTGACTTTGCAACATTACTTTGGGACGATGCGCTGCAAGTCTTTTGTAGTGCTGCAACCTGCTCAAAAAACAACCGGTTATTCTCCTGCTGCTGCAGGAATTGCTGTTGGGCCTGCTGCATGCGCTGCTGGTGCTGCAGGCGCTGCCGCTCCATGCTCTGCTGCATGCTCCGCTGGACCTGGACCAGGTACTCAAGGAGCTCCTCCATACTGCCGGACTTATCTGTCTCAACCACGGCAGTCTTATGTTGCACATTAACTTGCGCCATTTGTTCAAACAGCGCCTCCATGCTGTCATCCATGCTGTCAGACTTCTCTGTCTCAACAACGGCAGTCTTCACTCAAGACATACACACTCCACAGTCTTTTCCACAGAAAATTCAGCCTTGCTGTGCAGACACTTTTTTTTTTTCTTTGCAAAGTCTATTAGGGCTACTGTCTCTTTAAGACTGCTCCAACAGACGTTTCTCCTTGCTGACACACTTTTTTTTTTTTCTGCAAACTCTATTAGGGCCACTGTCTCTTTAAGACTGCTCCAACAGACGTTTCTCTTTTTTTTTTTTTCCCTGACACACTTTTTTTTTCTCTCTGCTGCTGCTTCAACAGACTTCACCTTTTATTGCTGTCTCTCGCCACTGTGCTGCACGCACATTCCAGCACCAATTGTAAGCTTTTCAGGGGATATAGCTCCGGGATCGCCGTCCGGGTAGACGGAGTGGCATAGAAACAGTTCATTCACAGCAGTACTGGTGCAACTGGCCGCAACCAGTTTTATTTAAAGTCAAAAGCAAACAAGACATAAAACAAATCATAAACAGAAAGCCTGGGCTTGTCCAGCCACTTACTACACTTAGATGGATTTCCCTTTCTATCCGGGTCCAGACTCTACCAGCCTGTGCCCAAAACAACACATATGTTCAGCATTTACCAGCGTGGAGTTTCACAGAGTTTCACAGAGTCTCCTCCTTGTGTCTGAAGGCACCTTCAACGTCCAGACTTGAGAGAGCTCCCCTCCTATTCAGCAGCTATCCGCATGGATTCTCACAGAGACTACTCCTGTGTCCGGGGTACATCGAGCACCCAGACTGAGACAGCTCATACTCCTGGAGACTGCTTCTTGTGCCTGGACTCCTTGTCCAGACTAAGCGAGCTCTCTGACTATGTTCGCAGACACCTACTTCTGGTCTCCTAATTAACAGCTGAATGGTTTTAGGCCTGAGCTGCAAGTGTGTACTGAATGTAAGGTGTAGTGACCTTTCTCTACCACTAGGTTTACAAAGCCATACATTTCCCTTATACCAGTCAGCAAAGTATCTAGGTGAAATGTACACCCCATTCAACACACATACTCTCACTGTCTCACAGTCTGTTTTTTCCCCCCCGGCGGCCTGCTGGTGTAATTGCATTACTCAGTGTTGCTGGGTCAGCTGATGTAGGTGGTGACCACTCCCACCATCCTTTATAGAGTCACCTGATGCATCAGCTGACTGTTGGTGATACAGGTCCTTTTGGAGACCAATTGAGCTGGACACAGGAGCTTTCTGGTGCAGTGGTGCTTCTGCTGAATACTGTGATCTGTGCCTTACTCTGCTGTGCGATGCTTTGCAGCTGAGAAAGATAAGTGTTGTATTTGGGTTCACCATTCCATGTGGTGTCTGACTTTCCTTTCCTCTTGTTGTATTAGTGTAGTGGTGTGACTAGTGCTCTCACCGGCCTGCTCCCTACCTAGGGATTAGCACAGGGCAAGTGAGGGTTTTAGGTATTCTGCTCGGCAACGGGGACGATAGGGAGATCAGGGCACAGACTTAGGTGATTGCAGGAGGTGTCCATTCCCCCACTCCCTATCGCAGGGCCTACCGTTGTAATTGTGTCCCTGGTGTTCCCTTTTGTGTTTTGCCGTTTGGTGACTGACCAACCGTCGGGTAGCGTCACACTAGGACAGTCACTTCATGACACAAACCTTGTAACAAATGATATTAGCCAAAACAGACAATCATCTGCTGTTTCAGATAACATGCCCTTCATCAGGGCAGAACAGTCCCCGCCACCCAAAACCAATGCAAATCCCTAAAAGTACATTGCGAAGAGGCAAAGCTTCTGTAGTGTATGGCAGTATAGCTGAGAAGACTCCTTCTAGCTTCGGGATAAAAGAGACTATATTTTTCAGCTGACAGAAGGGGAAGGAGACTGTTTTTTTTAGAGGTCTCCTCCCCCCTCAGCCGCGCCAAGGAAGATACGTGGAAACAAAAAATTATAAATGGAATTTTTTATGCTACAAATTATTTTGAACCAGCTCTTAAATCCTTTCCAGATATGTTGAATGAAAATGCTTTATGGGATAACTTTGGGAAGTGAGTTGTGTTGAAGTGGTTTGGGCTTTTGGTCCTCCTTGGGCACCAGAGCCCAGGCAGGATCTCAACATCTGTAGATTTGCCCCTGCCTGTCATATAGTCTCCATTCCCTCCTTCCTTTTGTGCCCAAACATGTATGGAAACAGATGAACTCCATTGTTGTAGCCTTTCTTTTACATATGATCATATCAAGTTAGACACTTAGTCTTCATCTCTTGCACAGACAGATATCATGCAATGAGACATTTTCTGACTGACTCATACAAAGTCCGTATTTTTTGTCTATTTTGCTACGTTGTAGCCAAAGGGATGACAGATGAAGAAAACAGATGCATCGGATGACGACTAATGATAGCTAATGACATCCACTCATCTGTTTTCACATCTGATGTTCTTCAACTTAATGTGAAGTGAGTGACTAATGAGGACTATGTTAATTTAAAGGGAACCTGTCACTCGGGCAGCATGAATCAGGGACGAGCCTAGTCCAACGTCAGCCCCGTCCGGCTTCTCCTTGTACCGCTGTCAAAGATTGTCAGGTCTTTTCCATGTGTGCACAGGCAACAACCTGTCAATTATCTGTAGCGAAGCGGGGAGAAGCCGTCCATGGACGTCATTAGACTAGCTCCATCTCTTCCGATAGTCTCAGGACTGCTCTTCAAACTTTGTTTTCTCTGAAACACTCCAGCATTCAGAGAAAAAACAGTTGCGTAGCCAGGCTCTAATTCTTGTAGCCTGAGGTTTTGAGTGTCAGGTTCACCTTAATAGATGCCTTTTTGCATCAATGTTTTCCATCACAGAGGTGGGCAGAATCCTCTCTTGTGCTGTGTTATATTATTGGTAGCTTTATAACTTGTTGTTTGGTGTGGTCCAATTGCAGGGGCCACTTTGGTCCCAAGAACAGAGCTCTAAAATGCCACATCAGAATAGCGATAGTTGAGTACAGTGCTCGGCGATCTGCAGCAGTCCCTTGGAGAATGAATGGAGCAATGGCGTGCATGAGCATCCACTGATCCATTCCTGTGGGGCATGCCAGACCCCCGTTTTCACAATCGATAGGGGCACCATGGTCAGACCCCACAGTTCTGCAAGTTTTCTCACATTCTTTCCCTAGATAATAACTTTTCATGTTGTGAATAACCCTATAATATAAGAATTGTATCCTCCTCTACTCCTCCTTGGTCAGGCCTCATCTCGAATTCTGTGTCCAGTTTTGGGCACCACATTTTAAAAAGACGTCAAAAACTGGAGCAAGTTCAGAGAAGAGCTACCAGCATGGTTAGCGGGCTGAAAACTATGTCCTACGACTAACAGTTAGAGGATCTGGGAATGTTTAGCTTGGAAAAAAGAAGGCTAAGAGGAGGACTTAATAGCTGTCTACAAATATCTGAAGGGCTGTCACAGTGTAGGGGGTTTATCCGTGAACCTGAAAGGGAGAAGATACAGATTAAATAATAGAAAAACATTTTTTGACAGTGAGGGTGATCAATGAGTGGAACAGGCTGCCCCGAGAGGTGGTGAGTTCTCCTTCAATGGAAGTCTTCAATCAGAGGCTGGACAGACACCTGTCTGGGATGATTTAGAGAATCTTGCTTTGAGCAGGGGATTGGACCAGATGGCCCAGGAGGTCCCTTCCAACTCTACTATTCTATGATTCTATGAATGGCAGAGGATCCCAAATCCAGGTGTGAAAAACTTGTTGCATCATTCCCAAGAAGACTCATGGCTGTACTGTCTGAGATGGTTTAGTGACACAATGACCCTGGAGGTCCCTTCCAACTCTAACATTCTTGGATTCTATGAAGTATAGCTTGAAGCTCCTGTGTCCCGTATGTGAAAAATCTGTAACTACCCCACTCCGACTTACCATCTGCCATTTCTGAGACCGAGGAGGCATCTGGCTGCATTTGATGCACCAAGACTGGAACAATTGTTATATCTGAATCCCTAGTATGTAAGAAATAAGGATAAATTACAAAAACTCATGGTGTAGATTGTGCCGTGTTGGGTTGAGGCTAGTCAAGGGTACAATTCCTTTGTAGTCGAAATGTAAATATTATCTTTACAGACAAATACACACCATCTGTTTTTTTTCCCGAAACATGTAAAGAAATATTTACTAAACTGAGAACAAGCGTTTTGTGTATGTGGGAGGTGGAATAAAAGCTATTATGAAGCCACGCCAGCATCTTCTGTTCAGAGCGTTTGGTCTTCTTCTTGACGCTTCCTGCAGCAGGGAGTTGTGGATCTGCGGTGTCACTGCTGCATATGGCATGTCTGTGTGCAGATGTAGTCTGGTATTCGTCAAAATTTGGACCAAAGGAAGGTTTAGCTTGTTATGGGAAGTGTTGTAAATGTAGTCTTGGCATCTATACCCACTCTAGGGATTTTCTTTGTGGATGCCAAGAATCATGTGCTTCTTCAAAACTTGTGCATCTCTGCAGAATTAAGTGCTGAATTAAAGGATTTGATGCAATAAACCTCTCGGACGTCGACAATTTGACAATCCTGGTTATTGTTCAATATATTTTCCTTGTAGATTTTTGCAAAGTGTGATGTCCTAGTTCCTGAGACGCATAATACTCAGGTCTTCAGGATTATTTTAAAGCGATTATCGACGGCGGCAAACTGATGACCTATCCTAGGGATAGGCTATCAATATCATATTGGTGGAGATCCAACTCTTGGCATCATGTCAGTCATCATATTGAAGGGGCCACATGGACAGTTCTGGCCTTTTGATATTGTCTGTGCTTATAATAAACAGTCTAAAAAAAAACAAAGACAGAAACATAATGATTAATACCCTGCAGGAACTAAATAAATAGCATAGTGCATGAAAATAATATACGGTACTTAGTTAATGTGTTTTTTGATTAAAAAGAAATGCAAAAGCCATCCCACCTCTTCACGGTGACCATAATTGGGACAGTCCTAACACTAATATTGAAAATCTTAGCGTTTATCAAGTGTATACTGTAATACCAAGCACATCCATTCCCAAAAGTACAGAGAGGTGACGGGTAAACAATGTAGGCGGCGCTGCACTTGCTGCCGATCAATAGAGATGCAGAGAAAAGGACCCTAATGGTATGATACTGATTAGCTACACTAACCATAGCTATTAGCATAACATTTCTTATTACATTATCAGACGATCATGCCATCATCAACCTCTTAAAATATTATTATTATTATAGATTTTTATAGCGCCATTTATTCAATGGCGCTTTACATGTGAAGAGGGGCAAATATAGACAAGTACAGTAAACATGAGCAATACAAGGCACACACAAGTACAGAAGGAGAGAGGACCCTGCCCGCAAGGGCTCACAGTCTACAGGGATGGGTGAGGATACACTAGGAGAGGGTAGAGCTGGTCGTGCGGTGGTTCAGTAGACTGATGATCACTGCAGGTTGTAGGCTTGTCGGAAGAGGTGGGTCTTCAGGTTCTTTTTGAAGGTTTCCATGGTAGGCGCGAGTCTGATGTGTTGGGGTAGAGAGTTCCAGAGTGTGGGAGAGGCACGGGAGAAGCTTTGTATGCAGTTGTGGGAAGAAGAGATAAGAGGGGAGTAGAGGAGGAGATCTTGAGAGGATCGAAGGTTGCGTGTGGGTATGTACCGGGAGACCATGTCACAGATGTATGGAGGAGACAGATTGTGGATGGCTTTGTAGGTCATTGTTAGGGTTTTGAACTGGAATCTCTGGATGATAGGAAGCCAATGAAGGGCTTGGCAGAGAGGAGAGGCTGGGGAATAACGGGGAGACAGGTGTATTAGTCGGGCAGCAGAGTGCAGGATGGATTGGAGTGGTGCCAGAGTGCTAGAGGGAAGGCCAGAGAGTAGGAGGTTGCAGTAGTCGAGGCGGGAGATGATGAGGGCATGCACTAGTGTTTTTGTAGTTTCATGGTCAAGGAATGCACGGATCCGGGAAATATTTTTGAGTTTGAGACGGCAGGAGGAGGCAAGGGTTTGGACATGTGGCTTGAAAGAGAGGGCAGAGTCGAGGATCACTCCGAGGCACCGAGCGTGCGGGACTGGGGAAAGTGAGCAGCCATTGACATTAATGGACAGGTCTGGTGGGGGGGTTAGAGTGAGATGGGGGAAAGATGATGAATTCTGTTTTGTCCATGTTCAGTTTTAGAAAGCGAGCAGAGAAGAAAGCAGAAATAGCAGACAGACATTGTGGGATTTTGGTCAGTAAGGAGGTGAGGTCAGGTCCAGATAGGTAGATCTTCGTGTCGTCGGCGTAGAGATGATACTGAAAACCATGGGATTCTATGAGCTGTCCCAGGCCGAGGGTGTAGATGGAGAAGAGTAGGGGTCCAAGAACTGAGCCTTGGGGAACACCAACAGACAGGGGGCAAGGTGAGGAGGTGGTGTGGGAGAGGGAGACACTGAATGTTCGGTTTGTTAGATATGATGAGATCCAGGATAGGGCCAAGCCTGTGATGCCAAGAGATGAGAGAATCTGTAACAGGAGGGAATGGTCCACAGTGTCGAAGGCAGAAGACAGGTCCAGGAGAAGGAGGACAGAGTAGTGGCGCTTGCTTTTGGCGGTTAGTAGGTCGTTGGTGACTTTAGTTAGGGCAGTTTCAGTTGAGTGATGCAGTCGGAAGCCGGATTGTAAGCGGTCAAAGAGGGAGTAGGAGGAGAGGTGAAAGGACAGTTCAAGATGGACATGCTGTTCCAGTAGTTTTGAGGCATAAGGGAGAAGAGATATCGGGCGATAGCTAGACACAGAGGATGGGTCAAGGGAGGTCTTTTTGAGAATGGGTGTGATCGAGGCATGTTTGAAGGATGAGGGGAAGACACCATTTGTAAGTGAGAGGTTGAAGAGGTGTGTTAGAGTAGGGGTGAAGACGGTGGCGAGGCTAGGGATGAGGTGGGATGGGAGCGGGTCAAGCATGCAAGTGGTGAGGTGTGATCTTGATAGGATTGTGGAAAGCTGATCTTCTGTCAAGGTGGAGAAGTTGGTTTTGGAGGAAGAGGGTTGAGCAGCTAAGAGGGGCAAAAAAGGCTGTGGGCCAAAGCTTTCTCTGATCGTATCGATCTCGTGCTTAAAGAAAGAGGCAAAGTCTTCAGCAGAAATGAGAGGAGAGGAGGAGGTGCTGGGGGACAGAGTAGAGAATTGAAAGTGTTGAAGAGCTGTTTAGGGTTGTGAGACAGGGAGGATATGAGAGATGAGAAGTAAGTTTGCTTTGCAGCAGTGAGCGTGGACTTGAAGCTGGTGAGGGACTGCTTGTATGCGGTTAAGTGCTCGGCAGAGCGGGATTTTTTCCATCTCCACTCAGCAACCCTGGAAGCCCGTCTCAGTATTTTGGTGAGGCTGGTCAGCCAGGGCTGCCTGTTGATTGTACAAGTTTTGCTATGTGTGAGGGGGGCAGCCGAATCAAGTGCTGCTGTTATTGTAGTGTTATAAAAGGTAGCAGCAGAGGGAGGAGGGACTCAGAGAGCATTGGTAAATTGAGGTGTTTGAGATTTCTGCGAGGGTGAGTGAGTTTGTGGAGTGGGGGTTGTGCACTAGAAGAGGAGAGAGAAGAGAACGTCAGTAGGTTGTGGTCAGACAGGGGAAGGGGTGAGTTAGTGAGATTAGTGAGGGAACAGAGGCGGGTGAAGATAAGGTCCAGCGTGTGACCATCTTTGTGAGTGGCCGCAGAGGACCATTGAGTGAGGCCAAAGGAGGCAGTGAGCGATAAAAGTTTAGAGGCCGCTGGGGTGGAAGCATCAATGGGGATGTTGAAGTCACCCATGATGATAGTGGGAATGTCAACAGAGAGGAAATGGAGCAGCCAGGTGGTGAAGTGATCGAGAAAGGTGGAGATAACAAAGTTCTGGGGGGCGGTAGATGACAGCCAGCTGGAGGTTGGAGGGGGAGTAGATGCGAACGGAGTGCACCTCAAATGAGGGAATAGTAGCGGAGGGGGTAGTGGAATTGGGGTAAAGGAGCAGGTTATCAGCTCATTATGACATAATTAACTCCTTATAACATCATAAACCTATTATGCGATCATCAGCTCATGACATCATCAACCTCTTATATCATCAACCCATTATGACATCATCCGCTCATTATGACATCATCAACCCCTTATAATATCCTCAACCCATTACCAGCTCATTTTTACATCATTAACCCCTTAAGACATCGTCCACCTTTTCTGACGTCCTCAACCAGAATAAAGATGACATTTTGACATCATTATTTCACAATGCCTTCATCAACCACTGGTGACATTTTGACATCATCATTCCTTTATGAATCATCAATTAACAGTACAGAGCTGTGCCTGGTAAACAATGAAGGGGGCGCGGCACTCGTTACTTTAAAAGGCTGACAAATAGAGATGCGTAGAGATGGACATAACCAACAGGGTGGATTTGATTTAAATCAAACTGATTTAAATCACAATTTAAATCACGATTTAAATCACTAGTCAGTAAGGCTTGATTTAAATCAGTGATTTAAATCAAAGTTTCTACCTAAACTAGTTCTTGCTACTTTAACATGCAAGTAGATGAAGATTTTTAGAATCACTTTTTATATTACTTTTTTCTCCCCAGTTTAATGGGTTAATCATTCATATTTGGACACCACTGTTCTGTTGTACTTAGGAAGGAGAAAAATAATCCTGACCTTAATAACAATTTAAATAGATTTATTCAACTGAAACAATAACAACATTACAGCATAAGTTATTTGCTTAAACAAACATCCATGTTTGGTAACTAATTTGGCTAAACAAAATATATATATATTTTAAGAAACTTAGACTGTCAGCCCAGCCGACACATGAAAAACTTAAATACTACTGTCCCTGCTGTCCTCTGTAGCTCACTCGTCGTCATCTTCATCATCATCTTCTTTGTTCCTATTCATAATCTGGAAAAGAAAAACAAGCTTTCCTGCTTTATTGGGTCCCAACCGATTTTCTCAATTTAGAATGAATGAGTCCAAAGGAAGAGAATATTCTTTCAATGCCTGCAGAAGAAGCTACTGCTGTTAAAAGTGAAATCATTACTTGAACAGTCTCTAAATCCAAGTGCTTAAGTGACTTCCACCAGTTTACTGGTGTGACCTTCCTTAAAATATCTTCAGCAAACATATATTTCTTGAATCGTTCCCCCTTAGCTCTGAAGTTTATTATAGTTGGCATTAAAGATGGATGATTGCTGGATACCCATGTCATAGCTAACTCCTCTTCCTCAGCACTTAGGTTTTGACCCTGATATTGGATATTGACAATATTTGCCAAAAAATGAGCTGGAGTCAGTGCTTGTCCCATTCGTTTGTTTACTGCTTGTAATTTAATTCTGTCCATGTGTAGTTCTGTTTTTAAGTGTTCACTCAGTTCCTTCCAAATTTCAACAGCATCCGCAATAAAACAGCTATTTTTCTGTATTTTGTTTAAAGCTTGAGAGATGGGTTTCAGGAAGCTCAGCATATGTTCAACATTTCTCTTAAGTCCAATGTTGAGGATTGTGGCCGTGACAGTGCCATCTATTTTATCTCGATTTTCTTCACAATGTGTCATCAGAATAGGCCAGTTTTTGATATACTGCTCAAAACAGTCCACCACAGAGTTCCATCTAACATCTTGTGGGAGCGTTAGCTTGGTTCCACCCATCCTTTTCAGAGCTGCTGCAGCAAAATTATTATTACGGAAGTATTTAGCAATTTCAACAACATTAGCCTTTATTTCTGGAACACTTTCACTTAAGTTTTTGGCTAAGAGGTGCAGCAAATGAGCACTGCAACCATATGTTATTAGCTTTGTATTCCCTCCCTGCTCTTCTAAAATTCTTCTCATCTTGGATACGTTTGCAGCATTGTCAGTGACCAAACTGCGTACTAGACATTTGAATTTTTGTTCACATGTTGTTATAGCTTTTACTGCCACTTCTTGTAAGTATTCTGCTGTGTGTGCATTTCCTGACGTATCAGTTGTTTGTGCAAGGAAGACTTTACCTTCTTCTGTTGTTATACAAGCACATACAATAGGATCATTGTGGACATTACTCCACCCATCAATACTTAGGTTAACAATTTTACCCTCCAGAGCTGTTGCACATTGCTCCATTTCTCTGTCATACACTTGATCCAGCAGTTTCCCTGCAACATCAGCTCTGCTGGGTGGACTGTATCCTGGTCTCAGTGACTGAACCATATTAATGAAATGTGGGTTCTCAGTCAGACGGAAAGAAGAGTTTGTTGCATAAGTAAACTGGGCAATTTTTTCATCAATCAACTCTTTTTCTAATCTGCTAGTTCTTATCACAAACCTATCTATGGTGGTTCCAGGAGGTAAAGGTTTTTTCTTCCTTTTGGGTGATGGTGATATGTGGCTGTGGGTGTCTGATGATGATGCTGCTGCTAATGAAGCACTATCCTGGATGGATAACTCTGAAACTGTAGAACAGGATGATGGTGATCTTGGAGGTGGATAGTTTCCAGAATCCATGAATTCCCTAAACAAAAAAAGTCAATGCTGTTATTTTATTGTTTATACAATTTCTGCTTATTGTACACAACACAGCACTGCCCCAAAAGGAATATTTGTTTTTCTTCATAACTGTACCAAATGACAGTAACATGCAGTAATAATAAGAAATATAATTTTTCTCACACATGACAGTTCAGTCTTTAGAAATAGGATTCAATAAAAATGTTTACCAACCTGGAGATCCTGCCTGTTCAGAAGTGTTTCTTTGGTCATCTTCATCACCGCACTTCTCATGATGTTGCCTCATTTGCGCCACCAGGCCTTGCATCTCTTTGTTGCATCGTTTGCATTTTGCACGCATGCCTGCCTTACCGATAGGCGAAGGAGCTTCATTAAAATATTCCCAAACTGGGTCTCTTTTACGGCCTGCTGCCATTATAAGGAAAGAATGTAATAAACCTCAGATCGTACACACAAACAGATCCAGGCTTGTCTGTCTGTGGCTATGCTGCAGTATTGTGCTCAAAGTTTCACTTTCATTTTCTTGTCTGCTTGCCCTTCCTCCTCCTCACACTTAAGGGCCCGTCTCACATAGCGATATCGCTACCGAGATCGCTGCTGAGTCACTAGTTTTGTGACGCAGCAGCGAGCTCACCAGCGATATTGCTGTGTGTGACATTCAGCGACGATCAGCCCCCCTGCTGGGTATCGCTGATCGTCGCTGAAATGTCAGGACCTTTTTTTGATCGCTGGTTTCCCGCTGACAGGCACGCATCGCTGCATGTGACAGGCGGGAGACCAGCAATCCGCTGGTAACCAAGGTACACAGCGGGTTTCCAGGCGCGGGGCTGTGCCTAGAAACCCGCTGTGTACCTTGGATACCAGCGCCCTGATGCAGGGAGCTGGTATCCAAGGTACACAGCGGGTTTCCAGGCACCGCGCAGCGCTTGGAAACCCGCTGTGTACCTTGGATACCAGCTCCCTGCATCAGGGCGCTGGTATCCAAGGTACACTGCGGGTAACTAAGCGATGTTACCCGCAGTGTCGCTGTCCCAGATCGCTGCCTGAGCTGCCTGTTTGGCAGCTCAGCAGCGATCATGTAGCGATACACCAGCGATCCTGACAAGTGCATATCGTTGTCAGGATCGCTGGTGTATCGTTATGTGAGACCCAGCCTTTAGATTCACATTCTTCTTGTGTTGTGCAGATCTATTCCACTCCAAACAATCAGAAACATATTGTCTAACTTCTTGGACTTGGCACTGAAGGGGTTGATTCTGTATTCATATAGGTTTGTAGAACAATAGGATTAAGGTCTTTTTCTCAACTCTGTTCATGTTGTAACATTTTTGCCGTGAAGAAGAGGCTGGGACCTCTGCGGAGTCAAATTCAGTTTTGAGAACTGCGTAAGTAAAGCGAGCGTCTGTGATAATATAGGAGAGAAACTGCCCACTAATCCTACAGAAACCTCTGGAAGAGCATGGCATTGTGAATGTTACACATATACAGCCTTTATTCTACTGAGTTAAACAACTCAGCTTTATCTCATGATGGAAGAACCTTTGGATGGTAAAATATTTTCCTCAAAAAGCAGTTTATTGAAAAAAATCCGATTTAAATCAAAAAAATCCGATTTTTTTTAAATTTTTTTTTAAAAAAATCATTGATTTTTATCCACCCTGATAACCAATATGATGTTGATTATAACCATATAGACTGATACTTCAGCATAACATGCCTCATGACATCTTCAATCCATTATATCATCAATCTCTTCTAACTTCATTAACCCGTGATCAGCTCATTATGACATCATTAACACCTTAAGAGATCTTCCACCCTTTATAACATCTTCACCCAAAATGACATTGTCAACCCTTATGACATTGTTATTATATTATATCATCATTGCATTACGACTTCATCGTTCCATTGTGACATCATCAATCCAGTATGACATTAACTCTTTATTACACAATTCATTTCATTATGACATCATCAAACCATTAATGCATCATCAACCCCTCATGACATTGTCAACCCCCTTTATTGTATAATGACATCATCAACCCCTTACGTATTCAATGTGTGCACGCGCGGTCTCAGGAAGATGGCCGCCGCCACTGAGAAACCCGCTCTGCTCTCCGTGGACACCGTGCCGCGGCGTCACCTCACCTGAGGAAGGGACCCTGCTCAGGTGCACGCCGCCCACCGCGCCTCTGCAACGCCGCACCTCTGCCACCGCCACACCACTGCCGCAACCCCACGGTAAGCCTGCATTCGGACTATAAGACGCACCCCCCATTTTTCTCACAATTTTTTTGGGGACAAAGTGGGTCTTATAGTCTGAGAAATACGGAAATAGACTATGTAATAACATCCAGTTAATCAGAATGACTACAACTCTTTTTAGTATCCTTCTATTCTAGCTCTAAGGGCTTCTTACTATAATATTGCATCAGTCATATACGAGGGGCTGCTGATAAGTCTTTGTCTTTACCCAGAAAGAAACGAGATAGGAAGATGAAACTTTACATTTATTCCACATACTCTCCACTGATGTCAACACACTTCTTACTTCGGTATTCCAAGTTCTGTAAGTCTTGCAAAAAGAAGTATTTCGATTGTGCCTCAAAGCAGGCATCCATAACAGTCATGGCATCAGAAATGGTGTGAAATTTGGTACCCTTGAGGTGTTTCTTCATGTTTGGAAACAGATGATTGTCGGAGGGAGCTAGATCTGGTGAATAAGGTGGGTGGTCAACCAGCTGGAAGCCCAGCTCCGCCAGTTTTGTCTTGGTCGCTTGTGCAGTGTGAGCGGAGGTGTTATCTTGCAGGAACAAGATTCCTTTGGACATCTTGCCGCAACTTTTGGCCTTCAGAGCTGCCTTCAAATGGTCCAGTGTAATACCTTGCATTGATGGTGGAACCCTTTTGAAGGTAGTCCACTAGCAGCATGCCCTCAGTATCCCAGAACACAGACGCCATCACCTTACTGGCTAATTTTTGCACCCTGAACTTCTTTGGATGAGGAGAACCACTGTGCCTCCACTCTTTTGACTGGTCCTTGCTTTCAGGGTCATACAAATAAATCCAGGTCTCGTCCATAGTGACCAGTTGATCTAGGAAGTTATCAGTCTGGAAATGCTGACAAATGGACCAGGAAGTTTTCAGTCGCATGCTTTTCTGATCTGTTGTCAAACATTTGGGGACCCCCTTTGCAGATAGCTTCTTCATGTCCAAATGTTCATGGATAATTACACAAACACGTTCACTTGAAATCCCCATGATGTCTACTATTGCTTTAGCTCAAATTCGCCGATTCTCCAGTGTGAGGTTATGCACAGCATCGACGATCTCATGTACAACAACCACTCTCGGTCGTCCAGGACCTTGCTCATCGTTGGTGCTGAAGTGGCCCGTTTTAAATTTGGCAACCTAGTTCTTAACTGTAGAATATGAAGGGCATTGATCCCCCAAAGTCTGTGACATATCACCATGAATGTCTGTCGCGGACTTTCCTTGCAGAAACAAGAATTTTATCACTCCTCTGCTCTCATTTGCTGTGAATATCGCATTCGACTTTGCCATTTTGTTTTCCCGCTTGCGTAGAACACTGTTGCTAAAAACACAAGATTTTGAAAAAATTTCTTAGACACATAAGGCTTTCATGTGATGTAACATTTGTTATCATAGAAACAAAAAAAGATCACAAAGCCAAAGACTTATCAGCAGCCCCTCATAAATAGGAATTGTCCTTTGATGGGACAACCTCCGTCATATGCCCTATTGAGGCTTATAAAAATCAAATACCCTAATCATATGCCCAAATGATAACCCCCTCTGTGATCCAGAAAGGAGATCCACATTGTAAGAGCAGCTTGAAGAAGAGTTGAACGCAAAACCCTCTTGAAGACACAGTTGACGCGTTGTTGTTGGCCCGTTCCACACTCACTGATTGCTTTTGCATGTTATTAATGTTTTCACCATGTTGGTGTTTCAATATGTTCGGGTCGGCGTACTCTTTCCTGAATACGGATTATATGTGACTTGTTGTACTTCTACCAAGTGTATATGACATTTTGGGGAGCTTGCACTGAGTTGTGGATGATGGTGAAGTGTACAAGCATGGCGATGGGTCTTGTGTCTCAGGACAGTGTGGTTGTGAGTGTGATACGGTGGCTCGTAGAAAGTACCAAATATGTGGGTGAGAAATGAGCTGAGCGGGCCACATGATTAAGACTGGCGAGGCAGTGCATGTGACGAAGCATCAGAAGGTTCCCAGAATGTCAGCGGGTATGGAGACCTCTATTTCTCACCGATTAGAGTCAGTCGCAGTCGGAGAAGGCATGAGCACCAGGTTGGAGTCAGGTGAGGAACACATTGAGGGAAGATTGTCACCGACAACAGACTAGTCGCTACCCTAGAAGTGAGTTGATTCTTGCCAAAGAGTATGAGCGTCTGCGGGAGATATAGAGAGTATGAGCGTCTGCGGGAGATATAGAGAGTGTGAGTGTCTGCTTGAGATATAGAGAGTGTGAGCGTCTGCGGGAGATATAGAAAATTATGGAAAAAGTTGAAAACCTGCATCGGAAGTTGTTAATCCTCCAGTGGACATAGAAACTAAGAGGAGACTTTTGTGTGTGAGAAAGAGCTATAAGGGTGTTAGTGCCACATCCGTCAGGCCTAGTCATATTGGCCTATGAGGCTACAAGGTCTTAGGTGCTGGATGTGAAATGATCTGTGACATCCAACCAGCCGGAGAAGGTCTGAGGGAGCCACTACTCTGTGGTTTAGGCACCACCATATAGGTGACACACAGCCTCTGTGAGAGACAGGGAGGAGTGGACAGATTATAACCCAGCTGAGACATTGAGGAAGAGACAGAGACCACTGGGAAATAAGACCTGTGGTGCTGGAGAGAGACTCAAAAGACTGTTGAACTTTTCTGTTGAACCTTTTTAAATAGTTTCCTTCTCCTGGAAGTTCCTACAAAACATGTCCAACTATTCACTTATGTTGAGCTCTTGATTTCCAGGTATTTTGGGGGTACCTGTCCTAGTTGCCTAGAACCTTGAATGTTGTTGGGACCATATGACTGATTCCTTAGAAGATTTCGTTTTGGCTGACTTCAGAAGTCATTGAATTACGTAGACAGCCATGACTGGCCACTGCTTTCTCTGGCAAAACAATTTTTTTTTCTGAGGACTTCACGAGCAGTGAATCTTGGAGGATCAGATGGATGCTGAATATTGGAAGGCATTATTTATCTAAATTTTATAGTAATCTTGGGCAAACTACAAGGTTTTGATAAGTGCATTTTACTTTTAGACTATTTACCAATGATCGTGGCAGATGTGACAAAGGACAATATTAAAAGCTGCCATTGAATTGTTGGCATAGAAGAGCTGCCTGAGCGCATCGCTGGAGCCTGAAGAACCCCGGAGAACTCACTGAACTCACAGATTCTAATTTTCAATCTTGATGTGATTGAGAACATGCTAGACTTGTGCCGCCTTTATATAGGACACCATCAAGTCCGGAACAAATTGTTTTATAATGATGATTTGAAGGTCGAAAACCAAATAAAAATGTGTACAGTATATGACTGCATTATGTCCTTTCTGTGCGGTGGGTTTCATCGTTTTTATGGTGAGAGTTGGATGTAGGTTTTCTGCACCTCCAATCTCTCATCTCCAAAGCTTGAACTATGTATGGAAAGAGTTAGGGGAACTAAACCTACGCAGTAGTATCTTGACTTACGAGCTTAATTCGTTCTGTGACCGAGCTCTTAACTCAATTTACTCGTTTATATAATTAAACTTCCCCATTAAAATGAATTAAATTGCTGTTAATCCTTTCCACTCCCCCAAAACCACACCAATTTTTTTGCTACGTGTTTGTAAGTAAAAAAAACAAACTTAACTTTATTAACAAATACAGTAATGTAAAGTAGGAAAAGCTATTAAACATGTCATAGAATAATGTACTGTATTTTTAAAAATATTATATTTTTTTGTATTTATATATTTTTTTATTTTAATACAGTAAATCTTCACTTAATCATCTTCTTCACTGACTTTTGCCTTTTTTGCCACACTTTCTTCGCGTTTATATATATATAGATATTTACATATGGATTTAGCACTATAAATCAGAAAATAATGTGCTCATAAGTAAAGCAAGTAAAAGGCCACATATAAATATAGGAAATTTGTACCCTAAAGCCACACTCAGAGAGTGCCCATAATAGTGCAGTATACTGTACCTTGCTGCACATGTGAAATAATGTACTAATGTACTGCCACAGAATAAATAGCAGAAGCCAAAAAATAACCATTATCCAGTGTATGGGTACGCTCAGACAGGAGCTCTGAGCTCCTGTCTGCTGAGCTGCGCATCTCTAGGGACCTGAACCCCCACTCATGTTCTTGTAATTATAAGGACAGTGAGAAATGGAAAAAAAATATATATAGACTTACCGTAGTTACTCTTTAAAGAAACACCTTATACTTGCCCATTAGTTTTATCCATTTTCTTTTCCAAAAGCCATAACTTTTTTTTTTGCCAACGTTTCTGTGGAAAAAAACAAACATGTATAGTGGCATGTAATAGTTTAGGCACCCCTGGTCAAAATTACTGTTATTGTGAACAGTTAAGTAAGTTGAAGATGAAATGATCTCTGAAAAGCCTAAAGTTAAAGATGACACATTCCCTTTATATTGATTTTGCAGGTCAGTACGATTACATTACCAAATGCTTATATATATATATTTATATATATATATAATTTTTTTTTTTACTGCTTTTTAAAAATGCTGAATTTTGGTTTTTATTCACCATTTTCTGAGACTCATAACTTTTTTATGTTTCTTTCAATTGTTCATTTTCACTAATTGTTATTCAGATTTTCGGAGTATCTAAGCGTTTTTAGTCCCTTTTCTCTTCCAGCCGCGGGAACTGAAACATATTTTTCGAGCATGTCGAAGACCCTCGGTCAGCACTCGAGCATGCTCAGATAACGCCTTATCCCGGCACGTTCGCTCATCACAAGTGTTTTCACATTTTGCTATCTAATAATTACAATAGTACACAATCCTCATGGTTCTCAGTCCAAAATGACTGTAAAAATGTGGTTTTCCCAACATAAACCAGACTGAATACTACGTATCCCATGTATGTTGCATTGCAGGCTGGTGTTAGACAGGACAATACAGTAAACTATAGACTATTCTGAAGATATTGGATGTAGGTGTTTATTATGTGCACATAATCTGATATCATTTTCCTTTTGCTTTGTAATAGCAGAACATTCTGTACAGCTGAAATCTTTTCCCGGTACTGTCACTTAAACCCTTTGGCTCTTGGCAAAGCTTGTGGATGGCTGGTAGAGCAGAAAATCAACCAGTCCCCCAGGCATTTTGGTTAATTTAATTTATGCCAGTGTTTCAGAAAAGCTGCAGGAGACATGTTTCTTTCAGCAGAGCCAGCGTCTCCTCTGTGAACACCGGGCCACACATCCAGGACCGCGTCTCAAGACTGACATATCAATTACACACCAACTAATCGGCCCTGGTCAGTTTATTTTATTTCTGGACTTGTCAGTCATTTTGTATGATTTCCAAATTTCTCTTAATTACAAATGCCATATAAATAGTAGGGGGCTTACTGGTAGTAAAGCATTGATAGACTATTCTTAAGGTGGTCGTATAATTTACTCATTGTCAGTTCAGAGATCCAACACCGAGGAATGGTGAGAAGATAAATGGAGGGATGCAAATGTATCAAAAATAAAAAATAAATAAAAAAATATATTAAAAATTAATAAAAATAAAAATGAAACATATAAATAATTATTTAAATAGTTATTAAACAATGAATAAATAAATATATATATATATGTGTATATATATATATATATATATATATAAAAAACAAGTGAACATACACTCAAATAAAAAAGGTTTTATTGACATGTAATGACATACAGATACAATAATGATACATGATTAAAAAATTGATTTTAATATTAAATTAATAGATTTAATACAATTGAAACACTCCACTTAAAGATATAATGATAATAATAGTTCAAGGCAGAAAAAATACACAGGGGAATTGCTGAGCACTATAAACAAGTGAATAAGTGCACAAAAAATACCTAATATGAAAGATATGATCTATAATAAATGATAAAAAATGCAAACAACACAAAATAATGTGCAAAAAAATAATAATATATAATATTGCTGAAGAGCAAATCCAAACACAAATGGTGTGGACTCAGTGTGATGGAACTAAATACCAAAAAGGAAACCAACCCAATATAATATAAGTGTCCAAACATGTAATGGTGAAAAAACCAACACACCCAAATCACAAAGTGCTTGCTAATACCTGGAAGCCGAGGAAAGAGGAGTGTCACAAGATAGCGTGCCCCAACGCACGTTTCGGAAATAAAGTCCTTCGTCAGGGAGACGCTATCTTGTGACACTCCTCTGTCCTCGGCTTCCAGGTATTAGCAAGCACTTTGTGATTTGGGTGTGTTGGTTTTTTCACCATTACATGTTTGGACACTTATATTATATTGGGTTGGTTTCCTTTTTGGTATTTAGTTCCATCACACTGAGTCCACACCATTTGTGTTTGGATTTGCTCTTCAGCAATATTATATATTATTATTTTTTTGCACATTATTTTGTGTTGTTTGCATTTTTTATTATTTATTATAGATCATATCTTTCATATTAGGTATTTTTTGTGCACTTATTCACTTGTTTATAGTGCTCAGCAATACCCCTGTGTATTTTTTCTGCCTTGGACTATTATTATCATTATATCTTTAAGTGGAGTGTTTCAATTGTATTAAATCTATTAATTTAATATTAAAATAATTTTTTTAATCATGTATCATTATTGTATCTGTATGTCATTACATGTCAATAAAACCTTTTTTATTTGAGTGTATGTTCACTTGTTTTTTATATATATATATATATATATATATATATATATATATATATACATATATATATATATATATATTTTATTCATTGTTTAATAACTATTTAAATAATTATTTATATGTTTCATTTTTATTTTTTATTAATTTTTAATATATTTTTTTATTTATTTTTTATTTTTTGATACATTTGCATCCCTCCATTTATCTTCTCACCATTCCTCGGTGTTGGATCTCATATATCCGGATGGTCTGCCATCCAACTTTCTTGGCTGTGTCCTAATTAATAATAAAAAATTATTTTTTATTTTTTAATTGCTTTATTCTAATTGATTGTGATTCAGCTTTGTGTGTCTATAACATCATTGTCAGTTCAGTATCTGCATGTGTTTTCAATTGGGAAAAGAGAGTAAGATGCTGCCAGACATCTTTGGCGGTGGCTTACCTCTCCTGAGAACATTCAACCCCTATTGATTTGTTTATCTCCAAGGATCTAAGGGGACGGACCATCATAAATCAAATATCGATAGTAATAATGGCCGTTAGATTATTGGTGGCTGATTTCAGTATGACTAGCCAACCATCTGATGTCAGTGGGGAAGTTCTGACTCTCTGCTGATGGTAGCGTCACGGTTTTATAAGTGACTATGGCCTAGGGACGGTGTAAGTGACAGCTCAGCTGCCCTATGGAATTTGGAGTGTGCTGGACTGTCAGTTTTGTGAGTGACAGTCCAGTCATCCAATTTGATCCTAGGGCGTGCTGAGCTGTCAGCATTTTGCTGCTCAAACTGGACTGGTCTGCCGGCGTTTCCCTGGGTGCCTCATGTAACAGAATTGCTAGGTATTTAGCTGGCTTGCTGTGAGTAGGATCTTTCAGTTGCAGCTTTCCTTTAGTCCTGCTTGTGCTTAGCCCCAAATCTGACTTCTAATCTTGTATCTGTTCTGAGAATTCTCATGGATTATCCCTTCTGCTATTGACGCTCTCTGACTTCAGGTATCTGACCCTGGGCTTGGCCTCTGATTTTATCTGTTTGTTGTACTCCCTGGTTTTGACATACCCTTCTGGCATTTGTCCCCAAATTATTTCCTGACTACGCCTTTGACTTACCCCCTCTGCACTACATGACCTCCTGGTATCTGACTTCGGACCTCCTGACTACCCTGTCTCACAGCTTACCCGTGACTTAATGCCACAGGTAAATTCTGGGGGACAAGTGAATCCCTAAACACATAGGATAGTTGGCTGGTCTCAATGAAATTGGCCAACAATAGTATAATGTTCTAACTCATGTTTGATGTGTACGGGCAGCACTGTGGCTCAGTGGTCAGCATTGCAGCGCTGGGGTCCTGGGCTCAAATCCCACCAAGGACAACATCTGCAAGTAGTTTGTATGTTCTCCCCCTGTTTGCGTGGGTTTCCTCCAGCTTTTCCCACGCTCCAAAGACATCCTGATAGGTAATTTAGATTGTGAGCTCCATTGGGGACAGTGATGATAATGTCTGTAAAGAGCTGCGGAATAAGATAGCGCTATATAAGCAATGTATAAAAAATAGAGTCCATACATTGGGACCAATGCCAGTCAACAAAATGATGGGGGCTGGGTTGTGATTTGATAGGTGGCCTTTTCACCATGCTGATCTTTCCACCCATACTCGACCAGTCAAACATTGATGGCCTATCCCAAGGACAGACTATCAGTGTTTGGCTCCCAGAGGACTAGCAAAGACTAAAAGCATGATGTGAGACTGTGAGACGCATCAGTGTTGGTGTCACTTCTGGGAATGGAATCGAGACCTAAGCAAGAGAATTATGTGAACTGGGATTATTCACTTCCATTGTGCAACGTTCAAGAAATATCCCACTCAACCGTACTGCAACTAGTAAGCGCAATATGCCTTTAAAAAAAAATAGCAAAATGTTTTCTATGTTTCTGTATTTGCAATTGTGTGTAGTAACTGTGATCTGTTCAATTTACTTGGCCTATTATTATCTTCTATATTTTAGGGTAATGACTTGAGAACCTCACTTTTACAATACTGCCACTTAGGGCAGGTACAGACGATCGTGTATTGATAGTTTGATCAGAGTATGATCCGATTCTCTCGTATGAGAAGCTGGAGAAAAAAAATTCTTCATATTCTCCATTCTGTCAGTCTGTGAAAATCGGACTGCAGTCAGATGTCATCTGAGTGCAGTTCTATGTTTTCCATGGGCTCATTGACTAGCATGGCCATGTGCGATCTGAATATCGGATCAAACTCGAGCATGGAGCGATTTTTCTGACATGTGCAAGGACCCATACACTAACATTTAACCAGTGTTTTGTCGGATCACAATCGGATGAAAAATACGGCCATGTGCACATGCCCTTTGGCCAGGGTCACACAATTATATGTTCTCTCTGTGAGAGAAGCGGATCGATTATGTTAATGATATTCTGCTCAAACTGTGATCAGTGTCAGCTTAGTGTGATCCGATTCTCTTGTATGAGAGAATCGTATCACAGGTGCGGAGAATACGGAGATCTTAATTTCTCCATCTTTCCATTGTCTAAATCTACTGAAATTGGACTGCACTCGGATTACATCCGAGTGCAGTCGGATGCTTTACATGAACCCATAGACTTGAATGGGTGCGCATGATCTGATTAGCTGTGCCATTCGCATCATGCTGTGATTTTGTGTCGAATCAGCATGTGAAAAAAAAGTAGCTCAGCACTGCCCTATAGAATACTGATAACATTAAGGCCGGGGTCAGACTCGCATAGAAATACATACAGCCGCACGTTCCGGTCTGAGTGTCGGCGGCAGCGCTGGGTGTTGATGCGAGAGACTCGTGCGAGTTTCTCTCGTCTGACCCCAGCCTAACAATAACATTGGTCCTAGTGATATCCGATAAAATGTCATATAGCACTCGTCTGATGTATATGCTCGTGTGAGCGAGCTCTTAGACCAAATATTTTCTCAGCTTTTTTTTTTTAACTACAGTTCCTTTGCAGAGGGATTCTCTGCACAGATTGTTGGCAAAAGGGATGGGACCAGTTTGGGCTGAGGCCCCTCTCTCTGAGTGCCCCATAGCAGCAGCATGCTTTTCACCTATGGTATATACACTCTTACGTCTCATTCTGACAGCCATGTTCCATCAGTGTTTTGACGAATACAACGCATGCCGCAGGCTTGGACTGGCCCACAGGATAACCGGAGAATCCTCTGGTGGGCCCCTGTACAAGAGTGGGACTCCACCAGCATCGGACTGGAGTAGTTTGGGCCCACCAGAGAAAATCATCCTAGGGGTCCACCATATATATAAATATAAATTTAATATATTATAAATATATTATATTATATAAATATATTATATAAATTTGTAATTGAGAATATTGTCACATTTGTATAGCTGAAAAGTGGGCCCTGGAGTTGGTTACTGGTGGGCCCTTTGCACCCCAGTCCGGCACTGCATGATGTACCTATTATAGTTTATGGGGCTATTCACATGTCTGTGATTTTTTGTGGACCATGTTTCCATTAAAAAATCATGGAGACATGTCACTTTTTTATCGGCATCTCGGATATGCCAACACAAGTCACAAAATCACAGACAGCACATGAATGGCATCAGTCATTTCATTTTTCCATACGCGAAAATCCCTAATGGTAAAGACAACACAAACGGATGAAACATTGATGACATTCGAATCCAAGACACTGATGATGCTCAGACCGGGTTTTATTTGCCTTCGTGAACAAACACGGACGTCTGAATGAGGCCTTAAAGGGAACCTGTCTCCAGGTTTGGCCGATATAAGATACGGCCGCTGCCTTTATTATTATTAATATTTATTTATATAGCGCCATTAATTCCATGGTGCTGTACATGAGAAGGGGTTACATACAAAGTTATAGATATCGTTTACAGTAAACAAATTTATAATGACAGACTGGTACAGAGGGGAGAGGACCCTGTCCTTGCAGACTTACATTCTACGGGATAATGGGGAAGAAACAGAAGGTCGGGGTGCGGCAGCTCTGGTGGTGGTGGCGGCGAGGCGGCAGCTCTGGTTGTGGCGGCGAGGCGGCAGCTCGGGTGGTGGCGGCGAGGCGTAATGGTTATTGCAGGCTGTAGGCTTTCCTAAAGAGATGGGTTTTCAGGTTCCGTCTGAAGGATCCAAGGGTGTGGATAATCGTACATGTTGAGGCGTGGAATTCCAGAGGATGGGGATATTCGGGAGAAATCTTGGAGGCGAATAAGTGTGGAGGATAGTAGGAGGATAGTATAGTAGATAGTAGGAGGTCTTGGGAGGATCAAAGATTACGTGAAGGAAGATATTGGGAGATTAGTTCAGAGATATAGGGAGGGGACAGGTTGTGTACGGCTTTGTAGGTCAGTGTTAGTAGTTTGAACTGGATTTGTTGGGGAATTGGGAGCCAGTGGAGGGATTTGCAGAGGGGAGAGGCAGGGGAGTAGCGAGGGGAGAGGTGGATTAGTCGGGCAGCAGAGTTGAGGACAGATTGGAGTGTTGCAAGAGAGTTGACGGGGAGGCCACAAAGGAGGGTGTTGCAGTAATCGAGGCGGGAGATGATGAGGGCATGCACAAGAGTTTTAGTAGATTGAGGGCTGAGGAGGGGACGGATTCTGGAAATGTTTTTAAGTTGGAGGCGACAGGAGGTGGCAAGAGTTTGGATGTGAGGTTTGAAGGACAGGGCAGAGTCGAGAGTTACTCCGAGGCAGCGGATTTCAGGTGCGGGAGAGATCGTGATGCCATTTACCATAATAGATAGATCGGGTAGGGAAGATACGTGAGATGGAGGAAAGATGATGAGTTCGGTTTTGTCTACATTGAGTTTTAGGAAACGAGAGGTGAAGAAGGAGGATATGGCTGATAGACACTCCGGGATTCTGGACAGCAGAGAGGTGACATCTGGGCCAGAGAGGTAGATCTGAGTATCGTCCGCATACAGGTGGTACTGGAAGCCATGGGACTTTATGAGTTGTCCTAGGCCAAGGGTATAGATGGAAAAAAGTAGGGGCCCCAGGACAGAGCCTTGAGGGACTCCAACAGACAGAGGGCGGGATGAGGAGGTAGAGTGGGAGTGGGAGACGCTAAATGTGCGGTCGGAAAGGTAAGTGGCGATCCAGGACAGGGCAAGGTCTTTGATGCCATGGGAAGAAAGAATCTGTAGCAGTAGGCAGTGGTCGACTGTGTCAAAGGCAGAGGACAGGTCAAGGAGGAGGAGGATGGAGAACTATCTGTTAGCTTTGGCTGTGAGTAAGTCATTAGTAATTTTGGTAAGGGCAGTTTCAGTGGAGTGGTGGGGGCGGAAGCCAGATTGGAGGTTGTCGAGGAGAGAGTTAGATGAGAGGTGGGAGGAAAGTTGAGCGTGGACATGCTGCTCAAGGAGTTTGGAAGCAAACGGGAGCAATGATATTGAGCGATAGCTGGGCATAGCAGTTTGGTCAAGGTTTGTTTTTTTGAGGATGGGTGTGATTGTGACATGTTTGAAGGCAGAGGGAAAGGTATCAGAAGATAGCGATAGGTTGAAGAGTTGGGTTAGGGCTGGGATGAGCGTGTTAGTGAGGTTGGGGAGCAGGTGGGAAGGGATGGGGTCAAGTGCACAGGTGGTGAGGTGTGATTTGAAAAGTAGATGAGTAAGCTCTCCTTCAGTGATGTTGGAGAGGGAGGTTAGTAGGGAAGGGCAGAGGTCTGGTATATGGAGTGGCTGGGGTGGTGGAACAGTAAAGGTTTGCCTTGTTTGGTCGATCTTATTTTTGAAGTAGGTGGCAAAGTACTCGGCAGAGATGAGGGGAGTTGGAGGTGGCAGTGGTGGGCGGAGGAGAGAGTTGAATGTGCTGAACAGTTGTTTTGGGTTGTAGGATAATGAAAATACAAGGTTTGCAAAATAGGTCTGTTTAGCAGAGGTGAGGGCTATTTTGAAGGCAAGTGTAGCTTGTTTGAAAGCAGTGAAGTCGTCTGGCAGGCGTGTTTCTTCCAATGCCGCTCCGCGACCCTGGATGATTGTCGAAGTTTTTTGGTGAGATTGTTGTGCCAGGGTTGCCTATTGATTCGTCGCACTTTGCCGTGCGTGAGAGGGGCGACTGAGTCTATGGCAGATGTGAGGGTGGTGTTATAGAAAGCGGTGGCGCTGTCTGTGTCGTGGAGTGAAGATATGGAGGACAGAGGTAGAAGAGAGTCTGAGAGTCTGTGAATGTCTAGGTGTGCGAGGTTTCTGCGAGGATGTGCCAGCGGCTGAACATAGGGGGCAGGTGAAGAGGACAGGGATGAGAAGGTGAGTAGGTGGTGGTCAGATAGGGGGAGGGGAGAGGTTATGAAATTAGATAGGGAGCAGAGGCGGGTGAAGATGAGGTCTAATGTATGTCCGTCTGTGTGGGTAGCTGTGGAGGACCACTGAGTAAGTCCAAAGGAAGTAAGTGACAGGAGTTTGGAGGCTGCCGGCTGGCAGGTGTCAGTAGGGATATTAAAGTCACCCATGATGATGGTGGGGATGTCAGAGCAGAGAAAGTGAAGAAGCCAGCTGGAGAATTGGTCAATGAAGGCAGTGGCTGAGCCCGGTGGTCGGTATATGACGGCCATTTGGAGATTCAGGGCTGATATACAGCATTCTGTAATGCTGAATATATGCCCGCGCTCCGACCTGCAAGAGAAGAAAAATAGCTTTTATTGTACTCACCCGGGGGGAGGTCCGGTCCAAAGGGTTTTACAGGTCCTGGTCCAGTGCTTTCCATCTTTTTGCGATGCTGCCCTCCTGCTTGCTTCACAGACTCACCGACATCGAGCTCCAGCGCAGGCGCACTGATCTTCCATGTTGAGGGCAGAGTAAAGTACTGCAGTGCGCAGGTGCTGGGCCTCTCTGACCTTTCCCCGCGCCTGCGCACTGCAGTATTTTGCTCTGCCCTCAACAGATAAGTACGCCAGCGCAGGAGCGCAATGCCGGGAACCATGAAGCAAGCAGGAGGGCGGCGATCATAAGATGGGAGGCGCCGGACCCGGACCTTCGACACCCCTCAGACCGGACCCCCCCGTATGAGTGTAATAAAACGTATTTTTCTTATCTTTCAGGTCAGACCGGGGGCTTACCTACAGCATTACAGAATGCATTATAGAATCTTTTTTACTCTTTATGTGTGTTCTCCACATCTAAAGAATTGGTGTTTACAGTTGAGGCGTCGGCATGTAATTTCCACACATTCTGTAGGAGCTTACACAGATCAAACCATATTTGCCAATAAGTGAATGTTATATACTGGGCCATTTTCCTGAAATATAGAGCTTTTTCCCCCATGTCAGGATCTGTAATGCAGACAGATGTAGTGAGATAACCCGAGACGACATGACCACTGAGCACGATCATAATATAACTTTATTTTACACTTGCCTTCAGTACATTTCAATTTATAGACGCGTAACAGTACATGCTGGAAACAGCAAGCAACTCATACAACCTTCCTTGTGATCGTCTCTGACTGTCGGCCCATGGGCAGAGGCGGCCTTCGGTTTCATAGTGCCTTGTGCAGTTCATACCTTTATCCTGGTGTACCATATATATTAATGAGCGATCCATATATAATACCTCGTTATCATTGCTATATATTGCCCAAATAATACTACTTAAAGGGGTTGTCAGAGGTTAGAAAACAATGCTGCATTTCGTCCAAAAACAGTGCCTTGCTTGTCCTAGTTCACACATCATTTGGTATTGCAGCTTAGCCCTATTTACTTGAATTGAGGCTATGCTTTACAAGCAATGCATACTAGGAAAAAGTATGCAGACTGGCTCAAAATAAACTGTTTTGTTTATACAGGTCCTCTACCAACACATATTCATTTCATCAATCAGACTTTTTTTCTAATTTACCATCTCCTTGTCTTAAATGAGACTAATGAAAACAAGCCGTTTCCATATGGGCGTGCAGAAGACAGAACGGTGTCTTCCACGTCCCTTTATAAGCCAAAACAGAGAATTGGTCTTTTTCGGCAGCTTTGATTTTGGCTGACCCAAACTATCCCCATATTACAAGGTAAATCATTAAAAATAATCCATCAGCAGGTTTTTGCTATGTAATCTGAGGGCAGCATGAGATAGGGGATGAGACACAGAATTCAGGAATGTGTCACTTGTAAGGCTGTGTGGCTTCAATACAATGAATGTTTTATCAGCAGGAGATTATCACTGCTTGGATTACAGCTCAGGTGAATCCTGGTCTGACCACGCCCCCTCCTCTGATAAGCAGCTCACTATCAATAGACAGTGTACACAGAAAGTTGTGGTGATGGTGGGGTTATTTTTCTGTGCTCTGCTATATCTAAAAACTCTGATTGGGTCAAATCTGCTGCACCCAGTGAACTAAGTAACATCGCTGGAATCAAGGTATCTTTCCTACATCATTCTGCTCTCAGATGAGGTAGCAAATACCTGGTAACAGGGTTCCTTTAAATTGAAAGGCTGCCATGCAATATTACAGTGCCTTGCGAAAGTATTCGGCCCCCTGGAACTTTTCAACCTTTTCCCACATATCATGCTTCAAACATAAAGATACCAAATGTAAATTTTAGGTGAAGAATCAACAAGTGGGACACAGTTGTGAAGTTGAATGAAATTTATTGGTTATTTTAAATTTTTGTGCAAATACAAAAACTGAAAAGTGGGGCGTGCAATATTATTCGGCCCCTTTAATTTAATATTTTGTTGCGCCACCTTTTGCTGCGATTACAGCTGCAAGTCGCTTGGGGTATGTCTATCAGTTTTGTACATCGAGAGACTGAAATTCTTGCCCATTCTTCCTTGGCAAACAGCTTGAGCTCAGTGAGGTTGGATGGAGATCGTTTGTGAACAGCAGTTTTCAGCTCTTTCCACAGATTCTCGATTGGATTCAGGTCTGGACAGTGACTTGGCCATTCTAACAAATGGATACGTTTATTTGTGAACCATTCCATTGTAGATTTTGCTTTATGTTTGGGATCATTGTCTTGTTGGAAGACAAATATCCGTCCCAGTCTCAGGTCTTTTGCAGACTCCAACAGGTTTTCTTCAAGAATGGTCCTGTATTTGGCTCCATTCATCTTCCCATCAATTTTAAACTATATTCCCTGTCCCTGCTGAAGAAAATCAGGCCCAACCATGATGCTGCCACCACCATGTTTGACAGTGGGGATGGTGTGTTCAGGGTGATGAGCTTTGTTGCCTTTACGCCAAACATATCGTTTGGCATTGTTGCCAAAAAGTTTGATTTTGGTTTCATCTGACCAGAGCACCTTCTTCCACATGTTTGGTGTGTCTCCCAGGTTGTTGCAAACTTTAAACGACACTTTTTATGGATATCTTTGAGAAATGGCTTTCTTCTTACCACTCTTCCCTAATGGCCAGATTTGTGCAGTGTTTGACTGATTGTTGTCCTATGGACAGACTGTCCCACCTCAGCTGTAGATCTTTGCAGTTCATCCAGAGTGATCATGGGCCTCATGGCTGCATCTCTGATCAGTCTTCTCCTTGTTTGAGATGAGAGTTTAGAGGGACGGCCAGGTCTTGGTAGATTTGCAGTGGCATGATACTCCTTCCATTTCAATATGATCGCTTGCACAGTGCTCCTTGGAATGTTTAAAGTTTTGGAAATCATTTTGTATCCAAATCCGGCTTTAAACTTCTCCACAACAGTATCACGGACCTGCCTGTTGTGTTCCTTGGTCTTCATGATGCTCTCTGTGCTTCAAACAGAACCCTGAGACTATCGCAGAGCAGGTGCATTTATACGGAGACTTGATTACACACAGGTGGATTATATTTATCATCATTAGTCATTTAGGACAACATTGGATCATTCAGAGATCCACAATGAACTTCTGCAGTGAGTTTGCTGCACTGAAAGTAAAGAGGCCGAATAATATTGCAGTTTTTGTATTTTCAAAATAATTTAAAATAACCAATAAATTTTGTTCAACTTCACAATTGTGTCCACTTGTTGTTAAATCTTCACCAAAAATGTACATTTGGTATCTTTATGTTTGAAGCATGATATGTGGGAAAAAGTCGAAAAGTTCCAGGGAGCCGAATACTTTCGCAAGGCACTGTATATTTTATTTTCTCTATAGCTGCCACCTCCTGTCTGGCGGATCACTGCGAAGCGAAGAGGACGTCCCTGGGGGCGACATTTTCGAAGGGATCTTCTCCAGTGGGAGCACAACCTCTTTGAACATTGCAGATTCACTCCCCTAATTTCCTTTTATGAGACTCACTACGCAATAAGTCATTGTAATAGATGGCAGAACCAAAAATATTATGGTCGAAATATGCAGTCATGGCCAAAAGTGTTGTCACCCTTGAAATTGTTTCAGAAAACAACATATTTATCCCAGAAAATTATTGCAATTACACGTTTTGTTATATACATGTTTATTTCCTTTGTATGTATTAGAACCACAAAAAAAAACAGAAAACAGAAAAAAAAGGTAAATTGGACATAATTCCACACATAACCACAAAATTGGCCTGAAAAAATTGTTGGCACCTGTCCAAAATTGTGGGTAAACAACTTTGTGTCAAGCATGTGATGCTTGTTCAAACTCACCTGTGACAAGTAACAAGTGTGGGCAATGTGAAAATCACACCTCAAACCAGATAAACAGGGGAGAAGTTGACTCAATCTTTGCATTGTGTGTCTGTGTGTAATGTATGTGGTACAGTTCATATAGCGTCTTGTGCTTGGGTGCGATGAAAATACTTGAGACACAGGTTGATAAAGAAAGTCTTGTATTGCTTCATACAAATTGGCAAAAATAAACACACAGGTTGCAAACACAGAAGCAGGAGACACAGCAGGCCAGAGTAATCTAAGCTCAGCAATAACTCTCCACAACAGATTCAGATCTTCTTCTCTGTTACCGCAAGTCCATGCAAACGTGAGGCTCTCAAGAGCAGAGTTCAGAGTCCACAAGTGCTTCAGAGTTCCTCAGTAGGAATGGCTGGAGTACAAGGTCCAAGGCTTCAGGAGTCAGAACACAGGTTCACTGCAGGCTAGATTCTGAAGCACTGATTGCTCAGCTGTGGCTGTTTAAGAAGCAAACGGAGAGAATCAGGGCGGGAACATGCAAGCTGGAAAACTCCATTTTGACTGAGGGCAAGATAGCTGCAGCAAAACAGAAAGCAAAATGGCCGACGAACAAACTGAGTTTCAGAAACAGATACACAGAACCTTACATTACTCCCCCCTTAGGGACAACCTCCGGATGACCTCAGACCAGGCTTGTGTGGGTACCTCTGATGAAACTGACGGAGCAAGCGAGGAGCATTAACGTTATTGACTGGCTCCCATGAGTTGTCCTCCACTGGGTAGCCCTGCCATTTAATCAGATATTGTAACTGATTTCTATACAACCTGGAATCTAAAATCCTTTCCACCACAAATTCCTCCTGACCATCGACTAGCACTGGGTCAGGGCAAGGAGAAGAACGTCCAGGAAACGTATTGGGTGTCGCAGCCTTTAGTAGGGATACATGAAAGACAGGGTGGATTCTCATAGTTCTGGGCAATTGAAGACGACAAGCAACGGCACTTATAATTTTACTGATTTTATAGGGTCCAATGTACTTATGTCCCAACTTAGACGATGGAATCCTTAACTTAAGATTTCTGGTTGACAGCCAGACCAGGTCTCCTACCTTAAAAGCTGGTGCAGGTTTACGAAATTTATCTGCTGCCTTCTTGTACCTTTCCTGAGCCGATTCCAGATTCTCCTTTAGAAGATCCATATTCTTCTGTAAAGTCGTGACTCTTTCAGCCACTGCTGGCAAAGGGTCTCTATGGGAAATCGTGGTAGAATGTTAGGATGATAACCTAGATTAGAGTAAAAAGGAGACTGTTTAGTGGAGGCACTCTGAGAGTTGTTGTAAGAGAACTCAGCCAATGGAAGTAGATCCACCCAATCATCCTGTAGGTGGCAGATAAAGCAGCGGAGATACTGCTCCAGGGTTTGATTGGTTCGTTCGGTTTGTCCATTAGTCTGGGGATGAAAAGCAGAAGAAAGATTTACTTTAATGTCCAATGCTGCACAGAAATTTTGCCAAAACCTAGAAGTGAATTGCACCCCTCGATCCGAAATAACCTCATCCGGTACTCCATGTAAGCGAAACACATCTTTAATCATCAAATCTGATGTCTGTTTTGCAGTGGGTAAGCCGACACAAGGGATAAAATGAGCTGCCTTTGTTAGACGGTCAACCACCACTAGAATAGTGTTCTTCCCTTGAGAGGTTGGTAATTCCACAATGAAGTCCATAGAAATGGATCCCCACGGGCGGGACGGGGTGGGAAGAGGCTGTAACAGACCAGTTGGTGAAGAGCGAGGTGTTTTGCATCTTGCACAAACCTCACACGAAGTGACATAGTCCAAAACATCCTTCCTACAAGTGGGCCACCAAAAGAAACGAGAAAGAAATTCCTGTGTCTTTAGAATTCCTCTATGCCCGGCTATTTTGGAATCGTGAATGAGTTGTAATACTCTCAATCTGACTGTTTCAGGTATATACAGACGTTGTCCCAGAATCCACACACCATTCTTAAAGACAAGACTTACGTCCCTTGGGGTTGAGCCAAAAAAGAATCCGCATGGTATGCTTCCTTGATGTCTTTAATTAGGTCTTGATGATGAATCACTCCTAGGAATCTAGAGTCAGGAAGAATAGTCTTAGGAGGAGTAATTGGACGTGTCTCTGCTGAGTAAATCCTAGAGAGTGCATCAGCCTTTCCATTGCGCGATCCTGGTCTATAAGAAATAATAAAATTAAATTGGTTTAAGAAAAGATTCCAGCGAGCCTGGCGAGGAGTCAGGCACTTAGCCGACCTGATAAACTCAAGATTACGATGGTCTGTCAGAACGACTATTTGCTGTGCAGCTCCTTGAAGAAGGTGTCTCCATTCTTTGAAGGCGGCAATAATGGCCAACAACTCTCTATTGCCCACATCGTAGTTCTTCTCAGCCGAAGACAACTGCTGGGAAAAGAAGGCACAGGGATGCAAGACATTCTTCTCACCTGTTCTCTGAGAGAGTATAGCTCCCACGGCACAGTCTGAAGCATCCACCTCTATTATGAAGGCAAGCTCTGGGTTGGGATGTACTAGGATAGGTGCAGTGGTAAATTTATCTTTTAGACGGGAAAATGCTTCCTGGGCTTGGGGAGTCCAGGAGAACTTAGACTCTTTCCGGGTAAGTTGGGTGATAGGTGACACTACCTCAGAGAAATTTCTAATGAAACGTCTATAGAAGTTTGCAAACCCGATGAAGCGCTGTACCTCCTTCACATTTCTAGGACTTGGCCAATCATTGATGGCTTGGGTTTTACTTCCATCCATACTAATTCCTTGTGTAGACAGTACATACCCCAGAAATTGAATTTCGGTCTTATGGAATTCAGACTTTTCAAGCTTGATGTAAAGATGATTTTGTCTTAGACGTTCCAAGACCATTCTCACATGTCCATGATGTTCCTCTGTGGAGTTAGAAAAAATTAAAATATCATCCAAATAAATTACCACGAATGTATCCAGGAGATCCCTGAAGATGTCATTCACCAAGTGTTGGAAAGTGGCTGGGGCGGTACTCAGACCAAAAGGCATAACTAGATATTCAAAGTGTCCATAGCGTGACCTGAATGCAGTCTTCCATTCATCCCCAGGTCTAATACGGACTAAGTTATAGGCCCCACGAAGATCTAGTTTAGAAAAATTTTGGCATGTCGCACTCTCTCCAATAACTCAGGGATTAAAGGCAATGGATAACGGTTTCTAATAGTAACCTTATTGAGTTCCCTATAGTCTACGCATGGTCTCAGGGATCCATCTTTCTTCTTTACAAAGAATATGGGTGCCCCTGCAGGAGATGAGAGGGGCGTATGAAGCCCTTGGCTAGATTTTCGTCTATGTACTCTTTTAAAGCCTTCAGCTCGGGCCCCGCCAGGGGGTAGATCTTACCAAAAGGTATCTCTGCTCCAGGCAATAATTCAATTGGACAATCATATGGACGGTGAGGAGGAAGCTGGTCAGCGTTCTTCTTGTCACATAAATCCACATAGTCCTGGTATACAGCTGGTAGTTCAGGGACTGACATGGTTCCTTTAGGAACAGAGCAAGCTGAAATTTTTGGACTCATCTGTTTTCTCTGGAAAGTGTAATTCCTTGGTCTCCCAGTTAATGGTAGGATTCTGAGCCTGCAGCCATGGTAGCCCTAGAATAATGGGAAAGTGAGGAGAAGAGATAAGCATAAAGGACAGTTTCTCTTGATGATCTTTACCCATAAGAACCTTTAAAGGCTCTGTTTCCTGATCCACTGGTCCAGAGGTCAGCAGGGAGCCATCCACAGTTTCCATCTGTACTGGAGTAGCCTTCTTCACTGAACGTATTCCCTGTTTCAGAGCAAAGGAGACATCCATAAAATTTCCACTTGCACCTGAGTCGATCATAGCAGAGCTAGACACCCAGGCTGAGTCAACCCAGAGTTTGATGGAAAGAAAACAGTGAGAATTGTTTTTTTTACAACTCAGCTGGGACACCGCTGAGGAAACTTGAAAGATGGCAGCATTTACACAGTCAACGTCCTCAGAGGTAACGGAGTTTAAGTCCGAGAAATCAAGATCTGTTGCTGCAGATCTCTCTGGAGCCTGAGGCTCGGACCTGACAGATCCCCTCTCGCAACACTCACAATGAATGAGTGCTGCAGTAGTCTTGCGAGAACGGCTGGGGCAGTTAATAATAAAGTGCCCTGACTTACCACAATAAAAACATAGATTCTCCTTAAAACGATGTTCCTTGCGTGCATCACTAACCCGTCGTAGTAAAGAGTCTACCTGCATGGGTTCAGGTTCAGGTTCCCATGTAATCCTATTCAAAGGTTCCTTAGCTGGAGAGGAAGGTAGGAAAAGGTTAGTACGATTGCTTTCGAACCATCTCTCTTGCCTGCGTTCAGTTAAACGAGTATCAATACGGATGCAGTAGTTAATAAAGTCACCTAACGCAGTGGGAGGGTCGGCACGAGCAAGTTCATCCTTAATCAGTGGGGATAACCCCTTTCGAAAAATAGATTTTTTGGCGGAATTGTCCCAGGTGGTATCAAGGGCCCATCTCCTGAAATCCAAGGCATATTCAGCTACCGAGTGCTTACCTTGGCGCAAAGCTAACATGGCTGCTTCAGCTGTTGCACCTCGATTGGGGTCATCAAACACCTGCCCCATGGCTGAAATAAAATCATCAAGGTGATTCAAACAATCATCCTCAGTCTCAATCAGAGGGTTTGCCCACATCAAAGCCTTGTTGGTAAGCAACATAATTATAGTAAGCACCTTAGATCGTTCAGTAGGAAATTGTGAAGCATGTGCAGAAAAAAAAAGATTGCATTGATTAACAAATCCCCTGAATTTTTCACGTTCACCACCAAAACGAAAAGGGGGCAACTTGGGAATCCCAGAACTCGGGGCCACGGCAGGAGCCTGGACTCGCCCCTCCAGAACCTCAATCCTGGCTCGCAAATCCTGGGTAGTCTGTCCAACCACTTGCAAATTGTGATTATTTAGGTCCTGAAGATTTGTAAAACGGGTCTTTATATTCTGCAAATCTGCAAGGATATTATCAGTCACTCCGCAAAGTTCCTTTATGCGGGCCTCCATATTCAGATCTTTTAAGACAGGATACTGGAAGAAGAGGAGAAAAAAAAAAAAACAATAGTGTTCACCTGTGGCAACACTGAAGAAAGAAAAAACTTTAAGGGAACTGCTCACCTGGAATGGTTGTGAGAAGTCACAACCACTATCATCACAGAAAGCTTTCAACCAGACATCTGGAATGGTTGTGAGAAGTCACAACCACTGTCATCACAGAAAGTACAACCGGACATCCGATATCCACAGTACAGCAGACAAGCCTTTCCAGACCCAGCAGACACTAACGTTTGGCTTCAGAATCTTGTAATGTATGTGGTACAGTTCATATAGCGTCTTGTGCTTGGGTGCGATGAAAATACTTGAGACACAGGTTGATAAAGAAAGTCTTGTATTGCTTCATACAAATTGGCAAAAATAAACACACAGGTTGCAAACACAGAAGCAGGAGACACAGCAGGCCAGAGTAATCTAAGCTCAGCAATAACTCTCCACAACAGATTCAGATCTTCTTCTCTGTTACCGCAAGTCCATGCAAACGTGAGGCTCTCAAGAGCAGAGTTCAGAGTCCACAAGTGCTTCAGAGTTCCTCAGTAGGAATGGCTGGAGTACAAGGTCCAAGGCTTCAGGAGTCAGAACACAGGTTCACTGCAGGCTAGATTCTGAAGCACTGATTGCTCAGCTGTGGCTGTTTAAGAAGCAAACGGAGAGAATCAGGGCGGGAACATGCAAGCTGGAAAACTCCATTTTGACTGAGGGCAAGATAGCTGCAGCAAAACAGAAAGCAAAATGGCCGACGAACAAACTGAGTTTCAGAAACAGATACACAGAACCTTACACTGTGTGTGCCACACTAAGCTTGGAGAACAGAGGAGAAGAGAACGGTCTGAGGACTTGAGAACCAAAATTGTTGAAAAATATCGACAATCTCAAGGTTACAAGTCCGTTTCCAAAGATCTTGATGTTCCTTTGTCCACAGTGGCAACACTTTCGGCCACGACTGTACATAAAGCATAAACTTATGATACACGATAAAACAGGATTAGCCGATTTGCTGACAAAATAATTTACATTCATCCATTCGAAAATGTTATTTTTCTGCCCATTCTTTTTTTTCCTTAAAGAAATCTTGCACAAAACGAACAGGCTGATTTTCATAAAATGTCTCTTAATTTTCAGTTTCAGATGTGAAATGGTGTCTAGTTTAGCTAAGTTGACTGAATGAGGTCAACACAAGTGAACAGGAAATGATAGACCGCAAAATCCAGTCTACCAAATACCTTTCATGTAAGTTGAAGTGTTCGCAAAAAATCTGCCTTCCCGGAAAAAGAAATGTTACCGCCAATTACATTGTGTCTCCATCGCAAATAAGATCCCAAGAAGGCAGAAGACTTGATAGATTTTGCAGGAGATTTCCTCGTTATTTACCCTTATAAACCGGACTTTTCAATAATTAGACAACCTTTCAGCCTCCTGGACCCATCATAACTCCACCAGAACCCAAGGCCGTGACCAAGGTCTTGGACAGACTGTAACGTTGTACCTCTGGGCAGCACAAGCCTTACCGACCAAATGTTAAAGGGGTTGTTCGCTTTTGGATTTTTTTACTTAAATGCATGTATTGAGGCTAAAAATCAATTTTGCAATTGGGTTTCTTTAAACATCTTGCACCATTTTCCTTCTATAGCCTCTATTTTGTACTGCCTGTTGCTTGCTGTAGAATGAGTTAACTGAGGATCCAGCAGAAAGCTCGATCTCTTATGTGAGAGTTTATTGATCTTTTATATGTATTTTCCTGGGCCTCTCTTATCTGATTTATGATTTTTCAGTGTGCAGTGAAACAAAGAGGCTGTAAATGCCAAGTGGTATGAATTTTTGAATGAAACACAATCGCAAAAACAATATTTTTAACTGCCAACCATAGACTGTATGGTCAGATCGCGTTATACTCTGCAGTGACGTTCTAAAACATCACTGCATAGTATAGTATCTGCAGCTGCGGATTGGCAATTCGGCTTTCAGACACAGCCGAGCTCCCCATAGAGAAGGCAGAGGCGGTTTGTTACCATTTCTGCCTTCCCGACCGCTCTACACAATGAATGAAGGAATGAAAACTGCTGACTGAAACTTAATGCAGTTTTATTAACTATTAACCACTAACATATGTAAAAACATTTTTTCACATGTCAAAAGTGTCCATAGTTTTAAAGACAACCCTCCAGGCTCCCCTTAATGAAGATAATTGATCCCTTTAGCAATTACCTAGTAATCTTAAAGAAGACCTGACGCTTGCCATGAAGATGTATTTTTTTTTTTTAACTTATTTCTGAGATATGGACTTCTTCCCTGTATGTCAGTCTAATATTTTTAGTGAATAGGAAGTGGTCATCAATTCTTCTTAATGGGAGTCTTCTTGAGAACTACACACAGTTGGATAACAAAAAAGAGTACATTTACATACAGGAAAGAGAGGGCAATATCTAAAAAATGGAGAGTTGGAACACAAAATAATATTAAAAATTGGCGTTTTACCGGTGTTTTTAGGAGCCAAACTTACGAGAGCCAACTAATCTCTTTGGTGCCTGCCGTAATTGAGGGGTGGTCCAATTAGTCCTACCTAGATTTTACAATATAACCTGAATATATTATTAAATACCTATTTTACTCCCAATGAAGCTGATGTACATATCCTAAAAGGCAGTAGAAGAATGACTGTATAATCCTAGTTGAAACTTTTCTGCCTGATTAAAATAAGCATTTTATAGAGCTGGACTCATTTTAATATCAGGATTATACAGTCATACTGACTTAGATTTTCAATAAATGTCACGATTTAGCAGTAGGATTTCAAGGGACAATTGGTTCCTATGCTGTTCCTCAAGCTAGATAGTTCCCCAGATAACCCCTGATGGTGGGGATGCCGGGGTCTTGTACCTTATTATGCTCCTATATGAACATTTATCAGATTCCTCCCCCACCCAGGGAGGTATGGGACAGAAGCGTATGGAACAACACTAACCAAACGGGAAAACAGACAGGGGTAAATGAAAACTACTATTATACAAATACACTCACAAACAACCGAGTGGAAAACAAAGGAGGAATAGGTGGGACAAACCAAATGGGAAGAGGATTAGGAGAAAAACACAAAAAACAACTCCATGCAGATATCTCCTGAAAACAGCAATCGCCTGCTCCTAACTCTCAACTCCTTCAACTCCAAACCAGGAAGTGGTAAGCTATCACTGGCAAAGAAAGAAGCAAGGAGTTAGGTTCTTATACATGTAGGGAGTAACAAACTCAGAACAGCTGATACAATAAGACATAGAACTCCAGGAGTCCCACTCTTGCTGAAGCAGAGCAAAGACAGCCTGAACTTCTAATAGGACGGTGAAGCTGTTCTAACAACTGCAGGAGTATGTGTAACCAGACGCTGTGATCTTCCTGACCCCACTCCCCGTGACAGTATGTATTTTCTGTTATGAAATGAGGGGATAGATCCTCTTTTGCACTGTGTTATGTGACATTTACATCATATGCAGCAGTTACAGCAAGATTGAAATAAAATTTAGTGCAAGTAACATAATAGGATAGATTACCGTACACACCTCAACATTGAACTTGCAACTTCAAAAAGAGAAAGGTGCAGAATTATAGAAATCAAAGGATGGATAGACATGTTAATCATATGCCTAGATGAAAAATTGAAGCAAAACTTTTAAAACATCTTGATTTATTTAGTAATGAATATTATGAGCACCGTGTGCAGTAATCCCCACACTTACAGTCTTGGCTAATGTCTAAGGAATTGTGTGCCTCGCTGAAGACACTTAGGAAAATCATCAAGATCCCCTGCTAATAACTCCTTTTGCAAGTGAAAAATGATGTCCCAGATGTGCTTGATGGGAGACAAGTCTGGAGACGCTGCATGCCATGACAGCACATTTAGGATACACAGGCTGCTTACAGTAGCACGAACAATATGTGGTCTGGTGTTGTCTTGTTGGAAAAATGGCTCCTGGGACACGTTCACTTTCCCTTGTGAAGATCTCTTTATGGCATTGCCCATGTGGTCTTCAGACCAATCTCCAGCTATAATTGCCATGAAGACAAAATCGTGACTCATCACTTAAAAGGATAAACCTCCATTCTAGCTTCCATTGCTATCTTGCTATGCGCCATGACAGCCATTGAGAGTGGTGGCATGAAGTAGGGGAACACCGGTAGTTGGATCTCTGTTTCATAGGTCAATATCATGCGGACACCTCTTGATAGTTTGTGTAGACATTGGTGCTGAGATCTCAATCTGCGCATGCGCCGCCCCCGGAAGCCATTTTCCCGGAGTCCACCGCATAGGAAACATGGAACTGTGGGGACTCTGGCTTTTCACAAAATGTCAGCAGAGCCCCTGGAGCACCACCGGGCACCACCCGGAGCACCAGACACTCGCTGCGGCGCGCCCCACATCAGAACTCCCCTCATCCCAGCATGCGGTTTGCAGCAACGCTCCACTCTTTCCTGCTCTAGCCGCGACCCCTTGACCCCGCTTCACCGCAGCCGGTAAGGTATATCCGCATTATAAGACGCACTCCCATTTTCCCCCAAAATTTGGTGGAAAAAAAGTGCGTCTTATAATCCGAAAAATACGGAATAGTAACCAACATGTTACATTGGTAAGGCCATTTTTTCAGTATCTCCCAAGAGTAATTTTTTCAAAATAACAACCCCACTCCGCATGTTGTTTGTACTACTGTGAGCAGCCTGCATAGTCTAAATGTGATACCATGGCCTGCAGCGCCTCCGGACTTGTCTCCCATCCAGCACATCTGGGACATCATTGGTTGGCAGTTGCAAAGGAAGCTGCCAGCAGAGGTTCTTGATGATTTGTATGGAGTGCATTCAGCAGCAGAACATTTCTCAGACAGCCATTAATAACCTCATTGATAGCAGCCAAGACGTGTAAGTACGGGGAAGCGCTCATACTCCTTAGTGAATAAATGTTTTGAACTTTTTGTTTCCAATTGTCATGTCTATCAATCTTGTAATTTACATAATTATTGAATTCTCAATAAAGAAGTGATTTATCTTTTTGGATCTGAACAAACAATTTTTTTTTTTTCAGTATAGATGTAGTATGCTGTCACAGTAGCCATGATTTGGTGTAAGAATAGGGACATTTTGCCATATTTTTGTGTCATGTGCACAGGCTTGGAATGGGCCACAGGAGAAAAGGAATAACCTCTGGTGGGCCGCTGTGCAAGAGTGGGCCACCACCCTCTTATATGAGCAGTATTTGGAACAATGTACATGAATTACTATGTACAGGCATTCAGCATCTTATTCATTTAACAATCTGCCCAGTTCATAATTATATAAATTTGTGATTGAGGATAATGTCACATTTGCATATAGCTGAAAAGCGGGCCCTTGGAGTTGGTGACTAGTGGGCCCTTGGCACCCCAGTCCGACACTGCGATGTGCACTGTTCTAACTTTTTGGTGCAATCTGAATCATTTCCGCTGACTTTCAGTCTATATTGATAAATCTCCCCCTATGTTCAGAGAGAGAAGCATTGAACGTGTCATGGGAAATATAAGATGGAAGCACTGAGAGGATTGGAGAAAATTGTGCCTATTTTATGTTTGCTGTGATTGCTGCAAAGCTGAAAATAAGCTCTTAGCTTCTGCTTTTTCCTATTAGGTAAGCGTAACAAAGTTTACAGCGAAAACCTGCCGCGTCCCAGAGGGTTCTTATGTAATTCACTGACTTGTGTGTAGATTTTGCAGAAATGCCCAGACGTCCCTGATACCTAGCGTTCCCGCACCGCGCTGCTGAATTCCTAAACACTTTCATGTTGAACATGTAAAGCTTTTAAACGCAAACTTGTTCCTTGTATATTAGATATTGCTCCCATGAGATAGCAGCGTACAAGTGCTGACTGTGCTGCGGAAATTAAACATATACTAGAAGAGGGAAGCATTAATTAAGAGAAATTATTAGGAAAATGACTACATCAGAGTAAATCATCATTCAGCCTCCGGTGTTGGGTCGTCAGAAGTGTTCAGCATTAAAGGAGGACTGATGAATGTCTCGTAAGATGCGGGGATGCTGGCTATCGCGTCTAATTTGGAAAACCCATTTCTTTAAATGCCTTATTAGGAAATTTTGAATTACAGGGGTATTCCTACCTTGATGGTAGAGTCATCACTCTACGAACCATGGAGGTCCAACCTTTGAAATCCCAGCTGAATCTGATTCTGATCCTGCTTCCTCTTCTAAATGTTACCTATACGGCATCACCTCCTAAAAACCGGACCTTCACTTGAACCTCAGTTTCCATATCAATGGGTGGCAAATGGATGCACCTCTCTGCTATACAAGTCTATATGTTTATGGGGCAGTTAAAAGACTAACAAATGTATAATTGTTAGGGTGACCTCTTAAGTTGAGATCTTTAGTGATTACCTGTTCCTGACCTAAATATGAGCAGAGTGCGCGCTTAGAGGAAAGAATATATCGGACACAGAAGTCAGATATGTTCTCCTCTCTCAGCAAAAGCTGGCACACAACTGAACTTTATTAGTAGAACAAAGATCATGTAACACCCAGGAAGAGGGCGTTGCACAAGTCTGAACAGCCAGTGTCAGTCTATGATAGGTCCATGCCAACTCCATTCCATTTATGGTCTCCAGTGTGTCTTCACTTTCACATTCCAAGGATTCCTTCCAGGGCGTTGTTCCAGGAAATAGGCGCCATCTTTGTCACATCATATCTGAACTAGTTTGTATTTCATTAGCCATTCTCTCCTTCACATAATAATTAGATGAGGAATATAACTATAATCTAATTATACAATAAGTTCCGCGCAATAAAACATAACTTTTATTTATCACAATTAAAACAAAATTTCACACTAATTCCTGGAATATATAAATAATGTTGGCCTGAGTGAATTTGGTAATCCACTACTATACCAGGCAAACTACAGTACTCAGTAGGTCAAGATACAGTGTGAAGGAGTAGATTCTTTCCCTAAGAAATGCCCTATCTGACTGCGGAGGTTGGTACCCTAAATAAAGCACGCAAGATGCAGCGTCCCCACTCACTGTCGTCCAACCGTACAGAGCCCTGTAATTGCCAAAAGTCAACCTTGTTCGCGATGAATTTGAGAGAGCAAAAAGACAGAATATCCATAAATATGGACAGAGTGACTATCAAAAAAAAAGGTCAATAGTTAATTAAATGTAGATTTTATACATGATCCACACATAAACACACACCAAAAGGGCCACAAGAAGGTACCACATAATAAAGTGCCAGTGCAAAATACTATATACAGCACAAAGTGCCAATAGTGCTTAGATTGTGAAGGTATCTGGTTCAGCTTGACAGAAAACCCCTGCTAGGTCCAACAGGCAGTAAAACCAAATTCGTACAACCAAACAGGAATATAAATCACTTTTAAATAAAAGACCCCATATAGCTGTCAATTCCTGGTACTGTCACTCATCACTGCAAAATGTGAGATCTGGTTTGGCTGGGTGAGAGGCATCCGACCACGATCCAAGGGGTAAAGTTTCTACTTGTGGAGACTGACATGTTAAGGTGAGGAGACTTTTAGGCCTTGCAATTCTCCTCTGGGAAACCCACACAAACAATACACTAGGCTAATGTAGTCTAAAATATTTTCTAATCTTGGATTTATTGACAGTCATTGGCCTCCTAATTGTCTTCTGATGGCAGATATTCGGGTGGACGGTGAAGGGATCGGCCTCCTGCTATCCAAGTCTACATGTTTATGGGGCAGTTAAAAGAGTCATCTTCTTCCAAGTAAGAGTTGACATGGGCGTGAAATAAAATCAATGTGGAAATCAACTCCAGCTCATCGTAAGTTCCCCGTGTAGCTATAATATACAGCAATCTCTGGTGTAAATAATAGTAGATCTGTAGGTCACCAGGAGAACTTCCCACTCCACGAAACTTTGCCCACTTTTGTAGCCGCTTTTGACAAGTGACAAGAAAGCCACCTTGACCAACCGTTTGTGGCTTTACTGTCTATTGCAAATTGTTTGATATTCCACATGTCAATTGTTTGGCAATTTGGTGTTTGTCACAATGTAGGATGTGTTGACTATATTGAAGACTATATAAAAATCATCTCTGTTGTTTTGTTACTTTTTTATTATTTTATTTTATTTTACAATTCATTGCTACATCACAATTTTTTATATTGGCAAATATCTGGCTAGAATTACTCCTAGAATAGAAAAGATCTTATACTTCATTCACATGTTCAGGTTTTTATGCCGAGGAGCTAGAAGTGGATTAAAGAAAATTTTTAGTCTTTTCCTTCAAAAACTGCATAAAAAAACTGAGCATGGAAATCTATCATAAATGTTCGTAATCTATTCTGAAAAACATCTAAATAATGGAAAATGTTAGAGTGATTTAGGTATCTGGATAAAGGTTAATTGTCGGATAGTAAAAGATCTGCAACGTTCTAATATAATTCATACTTCAATCTTCCGCCAACACTTTGAAGTTCGCAGCCGGTGAATACAAACAGTGATGGACGGAAAAAACTCGGAGCTTAGCATTTTCTGTAAATTTGCTGTACAAATCTTGTCATGTTTTTTTTTTTTCTAATTTGTAATTAATTTCACTTTAGGGTAAAAACGACATGTTAGTGTTTCAGAAAGAAGAAACGTGGTACTCACCCAGGGCGTGTAACGTGCTATGCTGTAAGCTGGGGATGTGCTCTAGGGCCACAATAAATAGGAGTCAGTGTAGAGCAAGATGGACGGGGGATCAAGATGTTACAGAACAGTTTCTGGATGGTTAGATCAGGGTTAGGAAATGCATAATTAATGAACAATGGAGGGAAGCCTACTTTAAACTGATGCATGCCACGCACCTTGTATGGTTTTAATATATATGGGCATCCTCCAGAAAGGATTACAGCATGCCCGAAGTGTCGGACTCCTCTCACCAATTTCTACGTCTTGGGCAGGGGTGGGCAATTAATTTTCCCAAGGGTCCACGTGAGAGACCGTAACTGTTGTGGATGGCCAAACCAGAAGGCTGAAATTAATTATGCTTAAAATTAATATTAACATATTAATTGCAATTATAATTATTTTATATTTACAGTGCGGGAAATAAGTATTTGATCCCTTGACGATTTTGTACGTTTGCCCACTGACAGACATGAACAGTCTATAATTTTAAGGGTAGGTTAATTTTGACATTGAGAGATAGAATATCTAAAATAAAATCAAGAAAATCATTGTATAAATTACGTATATAAATTTATTTGCATTTTGCAGTGAGAAATAAGTATTTGATCCCCTACCAACCATTAAGAGTTCTGGCTCCTACAGACCAGTTAGATGCTCCTAATCAACTCGTTCCCTGCATTAAAGACAGCTGTCTTAGGCCTCTTTCACACATCCGTTGTGCGCCTGACGGCGCCCCCGGCATTTAGCCGCAGCGTCGCATCAGAAAACCGGATGCGCCGCATGTGGTTTTTGGCCGGATGGTTTCTGATGCCCGAAGACATCAGGCGACACCGGCAAAAAAAAAAAAACGTTACATGCTGCGTTTTGTCCGGCCGCCGGAATGTACATTTCCGCCGGATCCGGACAAAACCGCATACAACGCACTGACATGCGGCGCCATCTGGCGCTAATGAAAGTCAATGCAAAAAAAACCGCATCCGGCATTACATTTCGCCGGATGCGGTTGGACAAAAAAATGCCGGAGGGCGCCGTCAGGCGCACAACGGATGTGTGAAAGAGGCCTTACATAGTCACCTTTGTAAAAGACTCCTGTCCACAGACTCAATTAATCAGTCAGACTCTAACCTCTACAACATGGGCAAGACCAAAGAGCTTTATAAGGATGTCAGGGACAAGATCATAGACCTGCACAAAGCTGGAAGGGGCTACAAAACCATAAGTAAGACTCTGGGTGAGAAGGAGACAACTGTTGGTGCGATTAGTAAGAAAATGGAAGACATACAAAATGACTGGCAATCAACATCGATCTGGGGCACTATGCAAAATTTCACCTTGTGGAGTATCCTTGATCATGAGGAAGGTGAGAGATCAGCCTAAAACTAAACGGGGGAAACTTGTTAATGATCTCAAGGCAGCTGGGACCACAGTCACCAAGAAAACCATTCGTAACACATTACGCCGTAAAGGTTTAAAATCCTACAGTGCCCACAAGGTCCCTCTGCTCAAGAAGACTCATGTGCAGGCCCGTCTGAAGTTGGCCAATGAACACCTGGATGATTCTGTGAGTGATTGGGAGAAGGTGCTTGGTCAGATGAGACAAAAATTGAGCTCTATGGCATTAACTCAGTTCAACGTGTGTGGAGGAAGAGAAATGCTGTTTATGACCCAAAGAACACCGTCCCCACTGTCAAGCATGGAGGTGGAAACATTATGTTTTGTGGGTGTTTCTCTGCTAAGGGCACAGGACTACTTCACCACATCAATGGGAGAATGGATAGAGCCAAGTACCGTAAATTCCTGAGTGACAACCTCCTTCCCTCCGCCAGGACATTAAAATGGGTCATGTATGGGTCTTCCAGCGAGACAATGACCCAAAACATACAGCCAAGGCAACAAAGGAGTGGCTCAAAAAGAAGCACATTAAGGTCATGGAGTGGCCTAGCCAGTCTCCAGACCTTAATCACACAGAAAACTTATGGAGGGAGTTGAAACTCAGTTGCCAAGCGACAGCCTCAAAATCTTAATGATTTAGAGATGATCTGCAAAGAGGAATGGATCAAAATTTCCTCCTGACATGTGCGCAAACCTCATCATCAACTGCAAAAAATGTCTGACTGCTGTGTTTTGCCACCAAGTGTTAAGTCTTGTTTGCCAGAGGGATCAAATACTTTTTTCTCACTGCAAAATGCAAATAAATTTATATAATTTATACAATGTGATGTTCTGGATTTTATTTTTGATTTTCTATCTCTCAATGTTAAAATTAACCTACACTTAAAATTATAGACGGTTCATGTCTTTGTCAGTGAGCAAACTTACAGAATCAGCAAGGGATCGAATACTTATTTCCCCCACTGTATATTATCACTTAATATTGAGCAGAATTAAGTATGCGGACATCCCCTATATACAGCATGAGCCCTCACAGCCTCCCTACATACAGCATGAGCCCTCACAGCCTCCCTATATACAGCATGAGCCACACACAGCCTCCCTATATACAGCATGAGCCCTCACAGCCTCCCTATATACAGCATGAGCCCTCACAGCCTCCCTATATACAGCATGAGCCACACATAGCCTCCCTATATACAGCATGAGCCCGCACAGCCTCCTATATACAGCATGCCTCACAGCCTCCCTATATACAGCATGAGCCCTCACAGCCTCCCTATATACAGCATGAGCCCTCACAGCTCCTATATACAGCATGAGCCCTCACAGCCTCCCTATATACAGCATGAGCCACACACAGCCTCCCTATATACAGCATGAGCCCTCACAGCCTCCCTATATACAGCATGAGCCCTCACAGCCTCCCTATATACAGCATGAGCCCACAGCCTCCCTATATACAGCATGAGCCCTCACAGCCTCCCTATATACAGCATGAGCCCTCACAGCCTCCCTATATACAGCATGAGCCCTCACAGCCTCCCTATATACAGCATGAGCCCTCACAGCCTCCCTATATACAGTATGAGCCCCACAGCCTCCCTATATACAGCATGAGCCCCACAGCCTCCCTATATACAGCATGAGCCACACACAGCCTCCCTATATACAGCATGAGCCCCCACAGCTCCCTATATACAGCATGAGCCCTCACAGCCTCCCTATATACAGCATGAGCCCTCACAGCCTCCCTATATACAGCATGAGCCCTCACAGCCTCCCTATATACAGCATGAGCCCTCACAGCCTCCCTATATACAGCATGAGCCCTCACAGCCTCCCTATATACAGTATGAGCCCCCACACAGCCTCCCTATATACAGCATGAGCCACACACAGCCTCCCCATATACAGCATGAGCCCCCACACAGCCTCCCTATATACAGCATGAGCCCCCACACAGCCTCCCTATATACAGCATGAGACCCCACACAGCCTCCCTATATACAGCATGAGCCCTCACAGCCTCCCTATATACAGCATGAGCCCTCACAGCCTCCCTATATACAGCATGAGTCCTCACAGCCTCCCTATATACAGCATGAGTCCTCACAGCCTCCCTATATACAGCATGAGCCCCCACACAGCCTCCCTATATACAGCATGAGCCACACACAGCCTCCCCATATACAGCATGAGCCCCCACACAGCCTCCCTATATACAGCATGAGCCCTCACAGCCTCCCTATATACAGCATGAGCCCTCACAGCCTCCCTATATACAGCATGAGCCCCCACACAGCCTCCCTATGTAAAGTATGTGTTTCATACATCTCCTGTACAAAGTATGAGCCCACACATAGCCTCTCTCTATATATATATATATTTATCTCGAGTGAATACCCCCTCACAGCTCTATATATACAGCATGAGCCCCTACATAGACCCTTATATACAGTATGAGCCCCCACATAGCCTCCAATATACAGCATGAATCCCTACATAGCCTCCAATATATATATGTGAACATCCCATACACATATGAAAGAAAGAAAAAAAAACAGGTATCAGAATTTATACAAAGACATTGGAGGCTAGACGTTCCCCTTACAGCACCAGCAGTTTTATTTCACCAGCTTAGACCCGCAGAGGATGGTACAGCCGGCAGTGCCACTGTGCCAAATTAGTTCATGGTGGCTTTACGGTATATCTTCAATCAGTGGTTAGTGCCAAAGATATAGAAGACATCATATTACAACTTAAACAATTGCTTTACAATTCAAACTTTTGTTGACCAACTTGATACAGAGAGACATAAAGAACTAGATGAAAGTAAATTCTTTAAAAAGTGGGAACATTTTGTAAAAATCCACTGCACCAGAGAAGAGATACAAAATTAAAGAGGTTGTTCATTACTTTACCATTGATGACCTATCCATAGGATGTCATCAATGTCTGATCGGTCAGAGCCCGACACCCGTCACCCCAAACGATCATTAAGTCCTCCTGTTTCTGTACCCTGATTGGTACGATACATAAATTTGGTGGAAAAAGTTTCGGTATCTTTAGGCTGGAGACCAAAACAGGTCTATGGTAAAGGACTGCTATTTAAGTTTCATGGTGGCATTGGGAGATGTGTTTCAAGATTCATGATTTCCAAGTGCACGAAAGGAGCTCCTAATGAATTTTATCATCTGAATGATCTATTCCAGCAATCCTCATATATACACATCTAATTTAATGTGACGTGATTAGATGACTAAGCCTCCAGTTCCTGCAATTTGTGCCATGTGAAAGTTTCTTTGACATTCCAATGGTTTGTAAACTCTAACAAGCATTTGACATTTTTTTTGCTTTGCTTGTATATTACGTTCACACTATTAAACACCGAAGAAAAAAAAAGTGGCCATAAAATGTTGATGGAATAAAATACCTCTGCAGAGATGTTGTCATGGGGTTACCGCAACAGTGTGGAGCCAGAAGACCGCAGCGTCTGATTGCTCCTACTCTGGTGCTGAGAAGAAGCGCTTCTCCTTCATTTTAATGATGTTTATTCCTTCTGGCAGAACAGGGGTTAATCGGCCATATTAAATCTCTGAGCTCAGTTAGCCACTCCTCTCTCCTTTATAATCTGGGCTCTGATGCTAATACTTGTCAGAGCTAGCATTCACTGCATGGCTTCAGGACGGAGAGGTGTTCATATGAGAAGGGAGTTGGACGAGTTATCTGTGATTGTTGCTTTGTTTGTATGTATGGTAATTCCCTATCCTTGTCTGTTTTGGTTTATTCCCCAACCTCCACTCCCCGATTCATTCCTTTGTTATATGTGAGTGAATATTTTGTATACCTGAAGTTTTCTGTTAACCCTTGTTTTTGTTGCCTTGTCTGTCGGGTTGGTGTACTATGGTGCACTGGGTGGGGAAAGAGAAAGACGGAGGGCTGACTCAGGAGATAAGGCAGGGGTGGAGGCCCCGGCGAGCTAGGGTGCCCCCTAGTGTTAGGGACAGTGAAGGAGCCCCTGGTCCCGGGTCACCCGACAGCCGTGTTGTGACAGACATTCTGGATGTTTGCTGGTTATTTGTTCTTTCTGAAGCACTGATAGGATTCTCCTTCTGTCTAAGGATGCCATAAGGCACACAGGGTGAGTGTATTTAGCCCGCGACGCCGGGTGGGTCCCCCAGTCGTGACACTGAGTGAGGCCCCCAAACCCGGCCCCCCACCTTGCATTCCAGTTTCAATTGTATTGGCTTCCTAGATGCTGATATAGTTGAAAGCAATGATGAAAGTGGGAGCCATCAACTGATGCTCCCTCAGCCATTGTTCTCAATCTACTTCTGACATCTCAACACAGGGGGCCTGATGACGTCCCTACAACGCGCCCGCTGTACCGAGCAGTGAAGAGCTGCAGAGCGCTCACTGCTGAAATCAGAGCAGTGATAGGAGGAATATGTGGGGCTATTATACTAAGAACAACTAAAAGAAAAAATGATCCAACACGCAGCACGGTGGCTCAGTGGATAGCACTACAGCCTTGCAGCGCTGGAGTCCTGGGTTCAAATCCCACCTAGGACAACATCTGCAAGGAGTTTGTATGTTCTCCCCGTGTTTGCGTGGGTTTCCTCCGGGTACTCCGGTTTCCTCCCACACTCCAAAAACATACTGATAGGGAATCTAGATTGTGAGCCCCATCGGGGACAGCGACGATAATGTGTGCAAATCTGTAAAGCGCTGCGGAATCTGTTAGCGCTATATAAAAATAAAGATTATTATTATTATTATTTATTATCCAACATCCCAGATGTTAATGTAATATACCAAAACTTTATTTAACAAGATCAGATACAGGAATAGAGGGGAAGAAGTAAAAACATGCACGCATGCAAAGATTAGGTGCACATTCAGGGATCACACACTAATATTAACCCGTGTTAGTGCAGACACAAAATCTATGTGAATAAACAGACACTGCCAATATGCAATTATTGCAATTTTCCATGTGGCCTAGATCTATATCTGTATCATGTAAGTGTAGGCACCATAATATAAGTGATACAACAATGTGTCCCAAAATTACCTTAATCAGTTGTAGCCAGATGGGACAGTTGGATCCCTGAGGGATCGCGCGCTCATCCCGACGCATGTTTCGGCCAGAGCTTTTGTTAATATTATACTGTATGAAGGACTGTGTGTGGCGATTATTCTGTATGGAATGCAAGGCAGGATCCATTAAAATGTATGGAGGACTATGTGGGGCCATTATACTGTATGGAAGTCAATGCAGGGCACATTATACTGTATGGAAGTCAATGCAGGGCCCATTATATTGTGTGGAAGACTGGGACCATTATACTGTGGAGAACTATGTGGTCCCCATTATATTAAATGGAGGACTATGTGGGATCCATTATACTGTATGAAGGACTATGTGGGACTCATTATACTGTATGGAAGGCATTGCAGGGCCATTATAATGTATAGAGGACTATGTAGGTTCATTATACTGTATGGAGGACTATGTGGACCCATTATACTATATGGAAGACAATGCAGGGCCCATTAAAATGTATGGAGGACTATGCAGAGTCATTATAGTGTATGGAGGACTATGTAGGGCTATTATACTGTATGGAATGCTATACAGGGCTCATTTTACTGTATGGATGACTATGTGAAACCATTATGCTGTATGGAGAACTATGTGGGACCCCTTATACTGTATGGAGGACTATGTGGGTCCATTATATTGTTTGGAAGGCAATGAAGGGCCCATTGTACTGTATGGAAGGCAATGCAGGGCCCATTATTATTTATGGAGGACTATGTGGGACCCATTATACTGTATGGAGGAATATTTGGCGCCATTATGCTGTATGGAAGGCAGTGCAGGGCCCATTGTACTGTATGGAGGACTATGTGATGACATACTGTATCGATGATGATGTGCACCCATTATGCTTTATAGAGGACTATGTGGGGCCATTATTCTGTACGGAAGACTATGTAGACCATTATACTGTATGGAGGACTACAGTTAGGTCCATAAATATTTGGACAGAGACAATATTTATCTAATTTTGGTTCTAGACATTACCACAATGAATTTGAAACAAAACAAATCAGATGCAGTTGAAGTTCAGACTTTCAGCTTTCATTTGAGGTTATCCACATTAAAATTGGATGAAGGGTTTAGGAGTTTCAGCTCCTTAAATGTGCCACCCTGTTTTTAAAGGGACCAAAAGTAATTGGACAGATTAAATAATTGTAAATAAAATGTTCATTTCTAGTACTTGGTTGAAAACCCTTTGTTGGCAATGACTGCCTGAAGTCTTGAACTTATGGACATCACCAGACACTGTGTTTCCTTCTTTTTGATGCTCTGCCAGGCCTTCACCGCGGTGGTTTTCAGTTGTTGTTTGTTTGTGGGCCTTTCTGTCTGAAGTTTAGTCTTTAACAAGTGAAATGCATGCTCAATTGGGTTGAGATCAGGTGACTGACTTGGCCATTCAAGAATATTCCACTTCTTTGCTTTAATAAACTCCTGGGTTGCTTTGGCTTTATGTTTTGGGTCATTGTCCATCTGTAGTATGAAACGACGACCAATCAGTTTGGCTGGATCTGAGCACACAGTATGGCTCTGAATACCTCAGAATTCATTCGGCTGTTTCTGTCCTGTGTCACATCATCAATAAACACTAGTGACCCAGTGCCACTGGCAGCCATGCATGCCCAAGCCATCACACTGCTTCCACCATGTTTTACAGATGATGTGGTATGCTTTGGATCATGAGCTGTACCACGCCTTCGCCATACTTTTCTCTTTCCATCATTCTAGTAGAGGTTGATCTTGGTTTCATCTGTCCAAAGAATGTTCTTCCAGAACTGTGCTGGCTTTTTTAGATGTTTTTTAGCAAAGTCCAGCCTAGCCTTTTTATTCTTGATTCTTATGAGTGGCTTGCACCGTGCAGTGAACCCTCTGTATTTAATTTCATGCAGTCTTCTCTTTATGGTAGATTTGGATATTGATACGCCTACCTCCTGGAGAGTGTTGTTCACTTGGTTGGCTGTTGTGAAGGGGTTTCTCTTCACCATGGAGAGTATTCTGCGATCATCCACCACTGTTGTCTTCCGTGGGCGCCCAGGTCTTTTTGCATTGATGAGTTCACCAGTGCTTTCTTTCTTTCTCAGAATGTACCAAACTGTAGATTTTGCCACTCCTAAAGTTGTAGCAATTTCTCGGATGGGTTTTTTCTGTTTTTTGCAGCTTAAGGATAGCTTGTTTCACCTGCATGGAGAGCTCCTTTGACCGCATGTTTCCTTCACAGCTAAACCTTCCAAATGCAAACACCACACCTCAAATCAACACCAGCCCTTTATCTGCTTAATTGAGAATGATATAATGAAGGGATTGCCCACACCTGTCCATGAAATAGCCTTGGAGTCAATTGTCCAATTACTTTTGGTCCCTTTAAAAACAGGGTGGCACATGTTAAGGAGCTGAAACTCCTAAACCCTTCATCCAATTTTAATGTGGATACCCTCAAATGAAAGCTGAAAGTCTGAACTTCAACTGCATCTGATTTGTTTTGTTTCAAATTCATTGTGGTAATGTCTAGAACCAAAATTAGATAAATGTTGTCTCTGTCCAAATATTTATGGACCTAACTGTATATGGGGCCATTATGCTGTATGGAAGGCAATGTAGGGACCATTATACTGTATGAAGCACTATGTGGGCCCATTATACTCAATGGAGGTCTGTGTGGGGTCATTATACTGTGTGAAGGGCTGTATGGAGATCAAAGTTGGAGAATCATACTGTGTTGGAGTCGCCATACTTTGCCGGGGGTTGTTATTACTTATTTATATTAGGCCATTGGGCCATATGCTTTTACAGCTCTTACATGACATATTATATTCTACCAGTATTTGTTATTGTGTGTTTATTTTATTGTAAAATGTATTAATTAAAATGTACTTTATTCATGGGACAACCCCTTTAAGTTTGTTTTCATATGAATAGGTTCATCATTATATTTGATGATAAGTAAAACCGTTCTCAATTGTACACATTTTTTTTTAACAAATATCAAAATTGGCCTGCAACTTTGTCCAAGTTTTTAATTTTGGCCCTTTGTGTGTTTGAGTTTGACATCCCTGGAAGGGCTCATGCAAACGGCTGCATTTTGAATCCAATTGTGATCTGACCAAACATCGGATTGCACTCGGACCAATGTTAATCTATGGGGCTAACTCGGGTATGCTGCAATTTTTTTCCTTGAACCGACTTGTCCGAGAGAAAAAATCAGACGTGTGCATATGGGATGGCAGTCGGCCATAAGAGGCAATTATTCCATAGAAAACATCGGACTACACTCGGATTCTGAAAGCAGTCTGATTTTCACCGGCCGACACAATAGAGAAGATGGCGATTTTTTTTTTACTTCTACTAATGCAGCAAAGTAATGTACATCACACACTAGTGAATAAAAGGAAAGATGTGTATCTTGGTACCGTGTTAGCCAGTAGATAGAAAAATATTTAGACTTGAGAGTCCTCAGTGGTTGATACCTTTTAATGGCTAACTGAAAAGATGGTAACAAATTGCAAATATGTGATTCTTCAGATTTTGTATTAGTCTTTGCCTGATGAAGAGACCTGAGTAGTCTCGAAAGCTTGCAATTGTTACCATCTTTTCAGTTAGCCATTAAAAGGTATCAACCACTGAGGACTCTCAAGTCTAAATATTTTAGTGAATAAAAGCAAATTTATATTTATTTAATCTCTAGAAATGAAAATAAAAAACACACTGGTTAAAATTGTATTGATTGCCACTAGCCTGTTAATTATATATTGATGTATTAGAAATTTGGAAAAGATGCTCCGTATAGTTGCAATTCATGGTAAGTTCCTGACTATAATTGCGGCAAGTTCTTATTGTCTATCTATAATTGTTAGAAAGCGCCTTCAGTGCGCATCCAATATAGCTATGTGAAAAGAGGACCGTTGTTCCATGATAAAGCCCCTCCCAACATGTTTCACCAGTTTCATTTGCTTCATCAGGGGCCATGGAGCAAATGACAGTGAGGACACCAGATCTAAAACTTTTAAATGGAATCTGTAAACAGGGTTTCACCTAAAACTATGTGTGCAAGTAGTTCTTTACATATGTAAATGACTATGGTATACATGAATCCTCTGTCACTTCAGTACTGCCACCTAGTGGGCGGAGCTGGGTGTGACACTGCATCTCATGACGAGCTGTGGCGTACCTTATGCCAGAAGTCTTATTCCAGTTACTGAATGGAGTAATGTTTATGGAGAGTCACATGCCACCTTATAGATGCACCTGATTCTTTATGAGGCGTGCACCTCTTAATGAATCCGGTGCCTCTGACTCCAACATGCCCCATCATGAATGCCAGCGTGAACAACATCGATCTTGATGAATCGGGGCGTTAGTATCATTAAATGTCAATGATGCATGCGCAATATGTGCAAAGAAAAAAATAAAATCATCGCTCTGCAATGAATAATAACATCTCTTTTATTGTATGGTTTACTGTCTTTGTATTAACATCAGTTGTCTGATTTATGCATTTTTAAACTTTAAAAAAAAAAGGATTTGCAAGATATTGGAGACATGTAATAACAGCAACATAGATATGTTTTCTAGTAGGCACCTGAATGAAGAAACAACCCATTGTTCAGTGTTCTCAGCGTCTATTATGGAGTGTTGTGAGCATACTTTGTCACATCTGCAAAGTTCACTGCCCTGCGAGAGGGAGGAGGAGCTGAGCTTTCTTATGGAGTGTTGCGAGCGTGCTCTGTTACATCTGCAGAGGTCGCTGCGAGAGAGAGGAGGAGCTTAGCTTTCTTACATATTGTTGTAAGCATGCTGTCACATCTGCAGAGGTCACTGCGCTGCGAGGGGGAGGAGGAGCTTAGCTTTCTTATGGAGTGTTGTGAGCATGCTCTGTCACATCTGCAGAGGTCACTGCGCTGCGAGGGGGAGGAGGAGCTTAGCTTTCTTATGGAGTGTTGTGAGCATGCTCTGTCACATCTGCAGAGGTCACTGCGCTGCGAGAGGGAGGAGGAGCTGAGCTTACTTATGGAGTGTTGTGTGCATGCTTGTCACATCTGCAGAGGTCACTGCCCTGCGAGAGGGAGGAGGAGCTGAGCTTTCTTATGGAGTGTTGTGAGCATGCTCTGTCACATCTGCAGAGGTCACTGCGCTGCGAGAGGAAGGAGGAGCTGAGCTTTCTTATGGAGTGTTGTGAGCATGCTCTGTCACATCTGCAGAGGTCACTGCGCTGCGAGATGGAGGAGGAGCTGAGCTTTCCTATGGAGTGTTGTGAGCATGCTCTGTCACATCCTCAGAGCTCACTGCGCTGCGAGAGGGAGGAGGAGCTGAACTTTCTTATGGAGTGTTGTAAGCATTCTCTGTCACATCTGCAGAGGTCACTGCGCTGCGAGAGGGAGGAGGAGCTGAGCTTTCCAATTGATCTGTTGTGTAGGGTGTGATCCTGTATGATTTGACTTGAATAATTTGTATTTTTTTTTGTTTTATTCAGAGTATTATTAATGCTGTAAAATATTGTGCTAATTAATATATGCGATATGTTTTTGGTTTATGTATTTATCATAATTAGCCTTGCTCAGAGGGTATTGTGGCAATAATAAATCAATGCACACCTCCAAAAAAAAAAAAAAGACAAGCGTAACACAGGACAGAATGATAAGCGAACTGTCATGTTATGCCTTTGATCTTTCCTCATTTTTCCTTTACCGCTCTGTCTTCTCTGTCTGATCCTCACAGGTGACATGGAGTATTGGATGGAGCACACATCTTGGCACAGCAGCGAGGCATCCCCAATGTCTTTGGTGAGACATGTGGGGCCCTAACATTCAGTTTCCTTCACCATCCACACCTCCCTTTGTTTTTTTTCTTTGTTTTTTTTTTTATACCTATGCATGTTTTTTTTTCCTTTATTTTATATATATATCCTTTTTTTATCCCACACTTGTAGGGGACAGTCAAAGGGGAAAAAGAAAAACTAGTGAGCAGGCAGTTTTGTCGGATTCTAACACCTTGTCTGAAAGACAAAAGAAAATGGTGTGCTTTGGAGCCCACTCATTGGAAGAGGATTTGGAATGGTCAGAGCCTCAGATAAAAGACTCTGGGGTAGATACGTGTAGTAGCACCACCCTTAACGAGGAGCATAGCCATAGTGAGAAGGTACTGACATTGTGGAAGCCTGCATTTGGATCTGCTCATTTGGTCTTCGTTTGCTCTCTGTCACTCATTTAATTAAAACATTTTTTACAACCAGACAGGGGGCTTATTCGAAGACTGCAGTATGATGTCGCAGCCATCTGCCAACATCGAGCCACTCTGCACATTTTTGGCCCTAGCTGGCAGCCGAGAGCTGCATCTGCTGTCTTTGAATGAGCTCTGGACTGTTTTCTAGACACTGTAGTATTTCTTAAGGTGCAGAAAAGAAAAACAAAACCAAAAAAATATATATATGTAAAAAAAAAAAATGTATCGCTTAAAAAGTAGAAAGAATGCAAAAACAAACAAAAACAACACATTCTTGTATTGCCGATGTTGGCAATGCAAGAATGAGAATTGTCAGGCGCAGAGAAATTTTCCTTTTCATCTCACTGCATAATTCTAGAATGTGATATCTTCTCCATTCAGCAAACTTTATTGCCATTAAGGATGCAGTTGATTTGGCTGATTTTTAGCGTTAAACCCACATTAACTGGTTCAAGTCAAAATATATATATATTAAAAAAACAAAACGAAAAACATAAAAATTGGGTCTGTTTGTACAGAAAAGTTGTTTTTCTTTTTTCCCTTTCACTTTCATGTCATGTCCGTCCTTTTCATTTGTTGTCATAGTGTTTCGTTTTTTTTTTTGTGTGTGGTTTGAGTTGTAGCGTGTTTTGTTCTCCGTTCAGTTTTTGCTTTTTTTTAGCGTGTCGGGAGCCATGACATTCGTTTTTTGTCTTCTTAATGTTGCTCTTTCTCTCTCTCTGTATATGGAATCTGCATGGAGCATGAATTATGAAGTCTTAAGCTAATGAAGCAGCTGTGATTACACAAAATATATGTATTCCGACATTGGACTCAGTAAGAAGCAAAATTTTCTGGCCAACTTTAAAAAAAAAGAAAATTAGAAGAATCTCTAAGAATAAAACAAGATAAAAATGAACGTACAATTGATGTTCCAATCCCAAAAATGGCGTATAGTAATATTGATTAGGAGTGAAATATTTTTTATCTTTTTTTTTTTAAGATGGAAGATCTAAAACCTACCAGAAATAGCTCACAATCTAATGATAGACTGATGTTGAGGGAGATAGCACTTTGAAATCAAATGTCCAAGCCTCTTGTCCTCCAAGTTGTTGTCAAAAGGTTCTTTCTCTCTTCTCCCCATTGAAAACACATTAGTGGTCCGCGAAGTTGGGAGATAGCCTTCGGTCAAACAAATCCTTGTGTATTAGCCCCTTTAGATCTTATTCACATGTCAGAGATCCTACATGTGACTAAGATCTAAAGGAACCAATGTGCTGCCATACTGTACGCCATCGGTGCCGTATGTACGAAGCTGTTCTCTAGTAGCACTGCTGACAGTGGAGGAGAATATATCTATACATATTGCTCTTGATGGAGCGTCTTCTGAAATCCTTTGTGTACCTCTGTTTAAGAACTGAGACACATAGGGGTAAAGTTGAAAGTTGTGTGAACCCCTAATTCTACCATGTCTAAATGTATGCCGCCAGTTGAGATCTTCATTCTAGGAGATCAAGGGTTCTAAAGAAAGGAGGAATAATACTTTGTAGGAAATATGAGTTCACAGTTGGGGTAGAGGTTCTACTCATAGTATGCCATAGTCAGATATATAGAGTAACGATTTGATGTGGTTCTTCTGGAGTTAGGACAAATGAGAACTATGAGAATGTCTGGTCTACTCTTGAAGGACATGTGTTAGAAGGACCTTCTCAATGTCAGACGGACTCTCCAGCTCCATGCTGCTTAGGGTCCTGTTTGGCAGTAGGGAATGAAATGTTGGTCTGATAGCTCATATTGTGAAATCTCACGTTGTAAAGAGGACCGTCAAGAAGAGGTCCTCACCCATCCTAGACGTGGGTCACCAGGTAAGTTAGTATTACCAATAAGTTGTTGGTTACCACTGAATCCTCACAAATTCTTCTTGGTAAATTTCTCCTTTGCTTGTTATGGATAGATAGATAAATAGGTAATTCCTCTGGTTTCTTTGATCCACTAGAGGTTTTCCCCATATCTGGTGATGTTGAATTTTTTCCTGCTGGCACAAAGTAATGTCCATGTGTGGAACATGTTAATTCTGAGACTTGCTGAGAGCCTTGTGGTCGATGCACTGGCTGGACTGAGAGCGGTTTCCCCGACCATGCTTGTGAGCTGACAGATGGTGGGCTGTGCAGATCACAGATATGTCTCATACATTCCGTATGTATTTCCAATGTCACTAGAATGATTCTGTAAGGTCTCGTCATTCATATTAGGGTTTTGCACATTATTGCAAGATAAGCAGAAAAATAAAGTCGCCTCACCGTTTGCAAGTAAATGAACTCTGCTCCAATGAAGCGCCGGGAGCAATAGACGCCACTTTTGGGGGCAGGTAGATACATTTCCGTATATGTTATAGACACCTGATCCAGCACACGTTCAGGAAGCTTCACATTACGTACCCAAAGCAATAAACCATCTTCAGATCTTCAGGTGGTTTATCACATGTTTCAAATCACCATGATCATTGTTAGTTATTGCATGGTCTCCAATTGCAACTCCCTGTATGTACACACATCAAAATAAGGAAATCTGGCAGCAGAATGTAATCTGAGTACAGTATGAGGTAGAGTCCCTGATTCCACTGATGTGTCACTTACTGGGCTGGTTGATGCAGTTTGAATAAAATCAGTGTTTTATCAGCAGTAGATTATCACTAGAGGACTAGTTTTCTCCTGTCATGTAGTCCTCCTGCTCTGGGTAACCCATCCCCACCACTGATTGGCAGCTCTCTGGCTATGCACATTGTACACAGAAAGCTGTCAATCAGTGGTGTGGGCAGGATTATACACAGCTCAGCAATCAGAGAACTAGTAGATTTGCATCAGTAAGAGCTGTGATTTTATCAAAAGTACAGCAAGCAGCCCAGTAAGTGACATATTGCTAGAATCAGGGTCTCTGCCCCTATCTCATGCTGCTCTCAGATTACATAACAAAAGCCTGCTGACAGATTCTCTTTAAGGGTATCAGATGATCACATGTCCATATATAAAATCCAGAAAGCGACCCTATTTAATAAAGAGACTCCCCAGTCACGTTCTCTAGTGGGTTTCCTCTCGATAACAAACACTTAAGTTCCCAAAGTGCTTGGATGCTTCTGATAAATTACAAAATTTAGGATTACAAATACAAGGGATATGTTCCCCAATGTGTAATCTTAATTTCCGTGTGGTGCATTCCACATATTGTAATGTACATTTAGTGCAAATAATAACATATAAATATGGTGTTGGGTATCTACGTTTTTTAATTGTAATTCCCAGGTGGTGTATGTATATATATTGCAGTAGTTGTTCATTACCGCGTGTGGGTTGCACCTCAAATAAATTAATTGGGGAACGTATTTTTGGCGTTTGCAGCCTTAATTTATCCGGAGCACCTAATCATTTTGTGCACCCTCACCGGTGCTTTGCGGATACCTCTGAGTGTTTGCCATTGTGTGAGATCAAGAGGCTAATTATTATTATGTAGAATATGCTTAAGGCCGGCGTCACACTTGCGAGTGTGATGCGAGTAAGTCGCACGACTTTCTCGCATCAACACCCGGCACGGCCGCCCGCTCTCGGACCTGAGTGTGCGGCTGCATAGAAATACATGCAGCCGCACACTCGGGTCCGAGAGCGGGCGGCCGTGCCGGGTGTTGATGCGAGAAAGTCGTGCGACTTACTCGCATCACACTCGCAAGTGTGATGCCGGCCTAAAGGGAATTGTCACGTGAAAAACGTTATTAACCTGTGGATGTGGCATTAATCTGCTGGTTAATAGCGTTCTGAATCTGCCCGGGGCAGGCACTTAGAGACCCTCTGCCGGGAGGAAATGAACTTTATTCCTCCCGGTAGCGGTCAGATTTCAGTCACCGCTCTGTATAACTGCGCCTATGGCACTGACTGACAGCAGCTCAGCGTTAAGTGATGTCAGTCAGTGGTGGGGGCTTAGTTACACAGAGCGGTGACTGAACCCATGCCAGTGCCGCCCCCATAACTGATTGCCAAACACTGTCAGGAGGAGTTAGGCCGGGGTCACACTTGCACCTGCATGCGAGAAACTTGCACGAATCTCTCGCCTCAATTACAATCATGTAATCGGTTTGCTTTCAGGACCTGGCATATGTAAGGAGCTCTTGCATCTATGCTATGACTAACGACCATCGTGGTGGCCTCTTCTGTTTGCCTATTACCTCTCACTTGATGAAATAAACAATGGCTTTCTGAAGTTTCCTGGTTTTCCTCTATTGTGTCAGGGAGGTATGTCTTCTCCCCCTGTGGCAATGGCCTCAGCGGTGTCCATCATCCCCCTCTTGTTTCCGGCCTCCGCCTCCTCTCCTTGCGACTCACCGGCGGCGCTTCGTGTATCGGCGGCCCCAAATCCCACCCCGCAGTGTGTTATGATGTATTCACACTGCGGGGCTGGGAATCTGGCGCCTGCGCAGTGAGGATCTCTGCGCCTGTCCCTCATCTACCTCCGCCGCTTTCCTCACTGCGCAGGCGCCAGATTCCCAGCCCCCAGTGTGAATACATCATAACACACTGCGGGGCGGGATTTGGGGCCGCCGATACACAAAGCGCCGCCGGTGACGTCGCAAGGAGAGGAGGCGGAGGCCGGAAACAAGAGGGGGATGATTGACACCGCTGACACAGGGGGAGAAGACATACCTCCCTGACACAATAGAGGTATGTCGGACAGATTATAAAAGTGTATATTTCAGCGTTCCTAGCGATCAGAAACATAAGAGCCACCTTCACAGAATGCAGCCTTAGTGCTGCTGAAGGGGGCTCTTTTACTTAAAAAGGCCCTGGGGGGTGACAGCTTCCCTTTAATCCGCTTTAGATTTTCCATCATTTTGGTTTTTACTCCTCACATTATCTGCGGTTTCTTTCTAGCCTCCCATATATTATACTGAGCCCTGATCCCTGTTCTGTCCCGTATCATTGTATCTGACCCCGCTTCTCCCAGTCTATGGTAGAATGTTCCTATTACCCTTGTTGGGTTGTAATGGTCATATTTTAGCCATTGAAATTTCAATATCTTAATAAATAGGACTGTTATATATATATAAAAAAGACATTTCCCAATCTTGTGATGAAATTCATATATTTTGTGTAATCATTACTTTACTTTTGCTCTTTTTTTTCTCTCTTCACATTTTCTACAAATCATTTTCAGAGTCAATTAAAGATGAGAATGCCATGATGTATTGCAATTTGAGTGCAATGTATGGAGGAGAGGTTTGTCTGTGCGGAAAATGCAGATTATTCGCCTGTAATATCTGCAGTAGAGGGTTTATATTTGAAAGTATACATTATTTTCTGGTTTTGTTTTTTTTTTTTCACATTCTGTGATATATTCGTTTTGGTGCAGTAGAATTATACAGAGTTCAGCAGCAGATGACGGTAAAATCACAGTAGGTTCCCCCAAAATAACTTTAGTTTATTGATACTACTTTATGCCTTTTTGCTTTTGTTTTAGGGTATCTCTAGCTTTGAATAATATTTTACAATTTATGTATAGAATAAATCTAAAAAAAGTGGACCCGCATTCACAATTCTGTAGGTCTGTAAACTGAAGACCCCTGCATTCACTGATTATAGCCATCTACAAATATCTGAAGGGATGTCACAGTGTAGAAGGATCATCCTTATTCTTATTTGGACATGGAAACACAAGAAGCAATGGAAAGAAACTAAAAGAGAGAAAATGCAGATTAGATATTAGAAAAAACTTTTTGACAGTGAGAGTGATCAATGAGTGGAACAGGCTGCCACGAGAGGTGGTGAGTTCTCCTTCAATGGAAGTCTTCAAACAGAGGCTGGACAGTCATCTGTCTGGGATGATTTATGAGCAGGGGGTTGGACACGATGACCCAGGAGGTCCCTTCCAACTCTACCATTTTATCATTCTATGAGTGTTTAATGTTCCGGATCTAAGAGACTGTGACCACATTTATGATCACATCTACTAGGAACCTCCATTGCAGATCCAACCATTATTTATAGGAAGAATAGCACAGCATGCAGAGCTATTTTTCTCGTCAGAACGATGGACACATGAGTGGAATCCAGCTGATCCCTTTATAAGTTGATAGGGTCCTCAGGCCTATCGATCTCCATCAGGCAACAGATTCTGAACTTCATTGAAATTTAATTTTTACTTGGCCAACTGAAATTAGTTAAAAGGGGTTTCCCACTTTAGACATTTATGGCATATGGACAGGATATGATGTAATTGTCATTTAATTGGGGTTCTACCGCTGTGACTCCAGCCTAGTGGTACAAAGGGCTTTTCTCTGACCCTGTATCTAGACTATACTAATGGAAAGGTCATTGTCACTCATGACTTACCCAACTGCTTCCTTCACTTCTATAGACTTTATCAATAGACAACCCAGAATGTCCCTTCCAACTCTACCATTCTATTAATCCCATGCACAAGCATGGCCATTCATTTCCTAGCTTCACCCAGGATGTGGACGCAGCCTGCCGCCACAGCTTAAAGAAAAGGCGCCAGAGAACCCCAATTTTTCAAAAAACTAATTGTCCCTGAATTGAAACCCCTACTTATTGATCAGCTTATATACACAGCTCTGGCAAAAATTAAGAGACCACTAGTGATGAGCAAGTATACTCATTGCTCGGGTGATCTCCAAGTGTTTTGGTGTGCTCAGAGATTTGGTTTCAGTCGACGCAGCTGCATGGTTTGCGGCTACTAGACAGTCTGAATACATGTGTGGAATTCCTAATAAACAGGCAATCCTCACATGTATTCAGACTGTCCAGCAAATCATGCAGCTGCGTCGACAGAAACTAAATCTTCGAGCACGCCAAAATACTCGGAGATCACCCGAGCATGCTCGTGAAAACCAGAGCAACGAGTATACTCGCTCATCACTAGAGACCACTGCAAAGATTTATAAAAATCAGCTTCTTTACATGTCTGACAGCCATTCCATTCCAGTGTCAGTTGAATTCCAACCAGAGTTCACCTCATTCTACTTAATGTGCTTCTGATTAGATGATCACCTGAACCAAATCTTATTTAACGAAGGAAAGTATAAAAAACACTGCTGTGGTGTTCACAATCCTCTTGTAATAGGAAAAGCTGGATGGCAAAACAAGTGCTAGTAATATCCCAAAAGTAATAGGAATGAAAAAATAGCTTTTAACCATGCCAAAGGAGTTGGAAAGAAAAGTATTGAGTGAAGAAAAGAAGGGCTCAATTCTGGCTTTATTAGCAGAGGGATACATTGAGCGTCATGTTGCCTCCATCCTTAAAATTTCTAAGACCGCAGTCCATTACAACAAGGTCAAGCAGCAGACATTGGGCACAACAAAGCTACAGACCGGCAGAGGGCGAAAACAACTCTCCACTGACCGGGATAACCGTCATCTTATTCGAATGTCACTCAGCAACCGCAGGATGACATCAAGTGACCTACAAAATGAATGGCAAATTGCAGCTGGGGTGAAGTGTACGGCAAGAACAGTTCGTAACAGGCTCCTAGAGGCAGGGCTCAAATCATGTAAAGCTAGAAAAAAAGCCTTTCATCAATGAGAAGCAAAGGAGAGCCAGGCTGAAGTTTGCCAAAGACCATAAGGATTGGACTATAGAGGACAGGAGTAAGGTAATCTTCTCTGATGAGTCTGATTTTCAACTTTGCCCAACTCCAGGTCGTCTAATGGTTAGACGGAGACCTGTAGAGGCGTACAAACCACAGTGTCTTGCTCCCAATGTGAAATTTGGTGGAGGATCGGTGATGATCTGGGGATGCTTCAGCAAGGCTGGAATTAGGCAGGTTAATCTTTGCGAAGGACATATGAATCAAGCCGCATACAAAGTTATCCTGGAAAAACAGTTGATTCCTTCTGCTCAGGCAATGTTCCCCTACTCTGAGGACTGTTTTTTCCAGCAGGATAATGCGCCATGTCACACCGCTAGGTCAATCAATGTGTGGATGAAGGACCACCACATCAAATCCCTGTCATGGCAGCCCAATCTCCAGACCTGAACCCCATTGAAAATCTCTGGAATGTAATCAAGAGAAAGATGCTTAAATTTTTGTGCCAAGAGTGGCATAAGGTCACCCAAAAGCAGTGTGAAAGACTGGTGGAAAGCATGCCAAGATGCATGAAAGCTGTGATTAAAATCATGGTTATTCCACAAAATATTGATTTCTGAACTCTTCCTGAGTTAAAACATTAGTATTGTTGTTTCTAAATGATTATGAACTTGTTTTCTTTGCATTATTTGAGGTCTGCAAGCACTGCATTTTTTTGTTTTTTTAACCATTTCTCATTTTCTGAAAATAAATACAAAATTTATTGCTTGGAAATTCGGAGACATGTTGTCAGTAGTTTATAGAATAAAAGAGCAATTTACGGTACATTTTACTCAAAAACATACCTATAAAGAGTAAACTCTGTTTACTGCGTCCCTTCAGGGATGATGTATTTTATACTTGCAAATATTTTACAGAATGAGAAATCCAGATTTAAAGAAAAATCCAAAAATGTTCCTCTATAAGCGGCCTTTGAGTCCTTGGCATAGTCTTTAAATGACTCTCATTATTACTGACATTGCACTTCTTTTAGACAAGACTTGTTCAGGCTACAGCTTACCCGCCATTGTGGAACTATAAATTCCAGGCAGCATTATTTCTTCTATCACCTATGAATATAACATCTATCTCTGATATTTTTTCTATGTTACTCATCAGCACCCGGTGACATGGCAAGCGTCCAAAGATGGCGATCGATTAATTGGCCGCGTCTTGCTAAACAAGCGGTTAAAAGATGGGAGTGTTCCCCGGGATTCTGGCGCAATGCTTGGACTGAAGGTAAGAGCCATGTGCAATAACCACTAAACCTAAATTCATCTCTCGTTTCTTTGTTTTGTTTCTCTTTCTGCACCGCAAAATAGTGCACATTGTTCAAAGAATTTGGCACCAATGCAAATCTGCCTGTTTTTTTGCATTTTAAAAATAATAAAAAAATAAATAAGAGTAGCTCAGTTCTTTCAATAATCTTTAAAATGTTGCATCAACTGTGCAAAAAAAAAAAAAGACAGTTTTTGTACTCCACTAGGCTACTGGAGTGCAATTACCCCCAAAGATTGAGAAATTTCGAAAAGTCTCAAATGATTGATTAGCTGAATCATCTGGATAACTAAAACTTGCCAACATTGTCATGCAAACCCAAAAAAGGACAAGGACAGAAAAACCTTGCATAAAAATGGTGCAAAAGTCAAAATCAATTTGGAAAACATAAAAAAGGGGGGAAAAAAAAGCATGGAATGTTGTTTTAATGTGAAATGAGCGCTGGAAACTGATTAGTTGCTATTAGCAACTGCTCCAGTTTTCCTTTGCGCCAGTGTTATTGCACCTAGCCGTCCCACATTCAGTGAGACTATCCCGTTACTGCAGAGGTTTTGTCCCAGCTTCTATACTCACCTCTCTTCTCTCCATAGCTCCTCCTCCTCCAGGGGCGGGGTTACTCTCTGCATAAATTAGATTAGTCACTTTTTTCCATAGAGATACATTGTGTATATATAAAAATGTATTTCTATTGTCCCTGTATACTGAGGTGAAGAAAAAGATTTTTCTTGTTCTTATAAAAATAGTAAAAATAAGAAATTAGAAAAACGTAACTTTCTCCTTTGCCTCAATGGGGGACACAGGACCATGGGTGTATGCTACTGCCGCTAGGAGGCTGACACTAAGTGAATACAAAAAAAGTTAGCTCCTCCTCCGCAGTATACATCCTCATGCTGGCTCTAAGCGAACCAGTTCATTCTTAGTGTCCGTAGGAGACACACGAGTCTGGTTTTCAGACTATTGTTTTTTGTTGTTTTTTCCTTTTCTTTTTTCCACCATGTAGATGAGACGGGCGAAAGACCCTATTGAAAGGGTCCGATCTCCCCAAACCAACAGCGGGCGAGTACGTGGAGTGTCGCCTCCACGTATCCTCTCCTGCGACGTGGGACACTATGCCGGACGCAGCCCTGACCACCCTAAGGTAGAGAAACCCTAGGCTGTACAGTGGCATATCATCAGTCCGTGCGGCCCCCACTGTATCACCTATGCTGAGTCTGCGGTGATGGAAGGAGGTGGACGGTCCCTCTCCTCATCCCCCATAAGGGAAGACGGATTCGGGGTGCCTGCACCGTCCTTTTGACAGTCCCCCTCCTCTCTAACCTGTTGCATGGACGAAGCATACGGATGAGGATGTGCTGGGAGGGCTTCTGCAGCGCTGCGTTCAATCTCCGGCAAGCGAAGGCACGACGCAGCAGGCGTCCTCATTTTTCTGGGTGCAGCCTCCGGTCACTGCAGCATGGTGCCACGGTGCCTCAGTGTCATGTGTGCATTGCCACGAAGATCGTCGCGGTTGCACATTTTGACTTCTCACAGCTGAGCTGCTGTTTCTTTGTGTTTGGCAGCTAGGGAGTTAATTCTGTCTGTGCTCGGTGCTGGGACTGGGTGCAGTTTCTCCCGGCTGCAATTGATTATTTGTTGATTGGTTTCCTTTAAATTCCTGGTTGTCTGCTTGGGGAGTTGCCAGTGAAACCTTCATGCAGACCACAGATAGGAATGAATCTGTATAGACTTTAGTTGTGAGCTCCTTAGTTGTTCTAAGCTCAACTTGGTTAGAGTTTATTTCCCAGACCATTTATGTTCCTTTGGTGTTTGAGTGTGTATGCAAGCGAGTGTTATCCTGTCTGTCTTATATGTCTAATCTGTGTATTTAGCTAAGATCAGCCCATATCCCTTTGGTGGTAGTCAGGATCCTTCTTAGGACTGATTACAGGGTTCAGGGTCTGATAGGAGACAGGGTTAGGTTGGAGACTTGGACCTCTGAACCATTATCAGTACCTCCAAGGTGAGGGATTAGTTAGGACCCCAGTTTAGGGTCAGGTTAGATCCCGGTCCACCTCTTTCCTGTTTCAGCTCATCAAGTCCTCAAGATTAACCCTGAGTTCAGCAGATATCGTGTCAGGTAAATCTATTCTATACTTACATGCTGATGTTGCTATACTAGTTGTTGTATAGAGTGTGGTTCCTGTATTAATAGTTTACTGACATTGTATACATATCATTAGACAGCGTGACATTTTCACTGGCCATAAAAATTATCTCCAGTTACCATGGATCCAGTAGCCCAGCTGGCTCTGCAGTTGCAGGGATTATCCATGGAGCTGACGGACATTAAGTTCAAAGTTTTGTCTCCCCTGGAGCAAACCAGAGTTGAACCTAAGGTTGCTCTCCCGGACAGGTTCACTGGTGGGCGAGACAAATTTTTCACCTTCCGGGAGGCATGTAAATTGTATTTTCGGCTTCGGCCTCGATCATCAGGGAGTGAGGAGCAGAGAGTGGGAATTGTTATCTCACTTCTGCAAGGGGACCCTCAATCCTGGGCATTTTCCCTTCCTCCGGGATCCCCGGCTCTACTGTCTGTAGATCAATTTTTTTCTGCCCTGGGATTGGTATATGATGACCCAGATCGGGTCTCTCTTGCTGAGACAAAATTACGTAAGATACAGCAGGGAGATCGTCCGGCAGAGGAATTTGCTTCTGAGTTTCGTAGATGGGCCACAGATACTCAGTGGAATGACCCAGCTCTTAGGAGCCAGTTTTGTCATGGGCTTTCTGATAAATTAAAAGACGTTTTGGCTCAGTATGAGTCTCCTCCTTCTCTGGAGGCTGCTATGGCCTTAGCTATCCGTACTGATAGACGGCTTCGGGAGAGGGGTGAGGTAACCCCACTCCCTGTTGTTTCTCCACCTACCACTAAAGTCCCTTATGTTGAGGTTCCCCTTGTCTGTTCGGATGAGCCTATGCAGTTGGGAGGGACATCATTTCGTAGGAGGGGATTGGCGGTACGCCGCAGGACTAGAAGATGTTTTTTCTGCGGGAAAGAGGGACATTTTGTTGGAGAATGTCCATCCCGTGCCTTGTTGAGCCAAAAGTCGCCGGAAAACTGTTAATCCCAGGTTGTGTGGTGGACGACAACCTGGGAGTATGTATTTCATCCGCCAGTTCTTCTCAGTTCCTTGTACCAGTGGAGGTGGTAGTTGGTACGAGAGTGGAGAGATTGTCTGTTCTTCTTGATAGTGGTTCCGGGGCTAATCTGGTTGACGCTCAGTTTGCTCAGGCTCAAGGTATGCATCTGAGTGTATTGGTCAAACCGATCCCTATATTCTCCATTGACGCCAGGCCTCTCGGCCAAGGTAGCTTTGTTCATGAGGTTCATAACATTGACCTTCGGGTAGGGGCAATACATAGGGAACAATTATCTTGTTATGTGTTGGAGGGTCTACCTACTCCCATTGTGTTGGGACTTCCTTGGTTGGTTAAACATAACCCTGTGATTAATTGGCAGTCCAGAGAAATAAGCCAATGGGGTGAGTTTTGCAAAAGCAACTGCATGAACACAGTCATCAGTGCGGTCGTGCCTAGTACATTGCCTCCTTTTTTGGAGGATTTTGGGGATGTTTTCTCTGAGGAGGGGTGTCAGGAGTTGCCTCCTCATCGCGTGTATGACTGCTCTATTAATCTCCTTCCTGATGCTAAGTTGCCTAAAGCTAGGTTGTATAATCTTTCTGGTCCTGAGAGGCAGGCTATGAAAGATTATATTTCTGAAAGTCTGGCCAAAGGGCATATTAGACCTTCATCTTCCCCAGTAGCCGCGGGGTTCTTCTTTGTGAAGAAGAAAGATGGAGGCCTACGCCCTTGCTTGGATTTCCGCGAACTTAATCGGATTACTGTTCGAGATCCGTATCCACTCCCTCTTATTCCTGATCTCTTCAATCAAATTGTTGGCGCCAAATGGTTTTCTAAATTGGATCTCAGGGGGGCGTATAATCTGATTAGGATAAAAGAGGGGGATGAGTGGAAAACGGCGTTTAACACGCCGGAGGGACATTATGAGAACCTAGTCATGCCTTTTGGTCTGACTACTGCACCAGCAGTATTCCAACATTTTGTTAATGACATTTTTCGTCACCTTGTGGGGCTGTTTGTGGTTGTATATCTGGACGACATTTTAATTTACTCGCCAGATCTTGTGTCTCATCAGGAGCATGTGAGACAGGTGTTGCAGATCTTGCGAGACAATAAATTATACGCCAAACTGGAGAAGTGTGTATTTGCCGTACAGGAACTTCAGTTTTTGGGTTTTTTGGTGTCAGCCTCCGGTTTCCGTATGGACCCTGAAAAGGTGAGAGCAGTGCTTGAATGGGATCAGCCAGGGGATCTTAAGGCTCTGCAGCGTTTTTTGGGGTTTGCTAATTACTACCGGAAATTTATTTGTAATTTCTCATCTGTCGTCAAACCTCTCACTGACATGACAAGAAAAGGGACGGATTTTTCTAAATGGTCGGACAAAGCTTGCCAAGCCTTTTCCTCTTTGAAGAAATGTTTTGCTTCGGCACCCGTTCTCATCCAACCAGATGCATCTCAGCCGTTCATTGTGGAGGTGGATGCGTCTGACGTAGGGGTGGGTGCTATATTGTCCCAGGGTCCGTCCCCTGGTAAATGGCATCCGTGCGCTTTCTTTTCTAAGAAATTGTCGTCCGCCGAAAGGAATTATGATATCGGCAATGGGGAACTTTTGGCCATTAAGTTAGCTTTTGAAGAATGGCGTCACTTTTTGGAGGGGGCAGTCCACCCGGTTACCGTTATTACTGATCACAAGAACCTGTTGTATTTGGAATCCGCTAAGCGTCTGAATTCCAGACAAGCTCGATGGTCGTTGTTTTTTACCAGGTTTAATTTTGTCGTCACTTATCGCCCGGGGTCTAAGAATGTAAAGGCTGATGCCTTGTCTCGCAGTTTCCCAGGGGCCAGGGAAAACGGATGACCCGAGTCCTATCCTTCAGGAGGGGGTGGTAGTGTCGGCTGTATTTTCTGAGCTTGAGGAGGAGGTGTTAGAGGCTCAGGGGGACGCCCCTGCAGGACCTCCAGGGAGACTGTTTGTCCCAAATCTGTTGAGACAAAAGGTTATTGAGGCACATCATAATTCTGCTCTAGCAGGACATCCAGGGAGTAAGGCTACTTTAGATCTCCTTTCTCGCCGGTTTTGGTGGCCTAATGCTAATAAAGATGTTATAACTTTTGTCACGTCATGTGGGGTGTGTGCTCGCTCTAAAACCCCTCATACCCGTCCGTCTGGGACCCTTTTACCCTTGAAACTTCCGGAGCGTCATTTATCTATGGACTTCATTACGGACCTTCCTCCGTCGTCAGGGAATACTGTCATACTGGTGGTTGTTGACAGGTTCAGTAAGATGGCACATTTCGTTGCTCTTCCTGCACTCCCTAATGCTAAAACTCTGGCGCAGGTGTTCATTAGGGAGATCGTTAGACTTCATGGGTTGCCTTCTGATGTGGTGTCAGATAGGGGGTCTCAGTTTGTGTTCAAATTTTGGAGGGCATTTTGTTTACGTCGGGGGATGCAATTGTCATTTTCCTCGGCTTTTCATCCGCAGACCAATGGTCAGACAGAGCGTCTGAATCAGAGCTTAGAGACATATCTCCGGTATTTTGTCTCAGAGAACCAAGAGGACTGGTCTTCTTTCTTGCCTCTGGCAGAGTTCGCTCTTAACAACAGGCGGAGCGAGTCCACTGGTAAGTCCCCGTTTTTTGGGGCATATGGTTTTCATCCCCAGTTTTGTACTTTCAATGGGGGGGCCCTTCTGGGGTTCCTGAGGAGGAGCGTTTCTCGTCGTCACTTGCTTCTGTGTGGAGAGGTGTATTGAATAATCTGAGTGCGATGGGGAACCGTTACAAACGTATGGCTGATAGGAGGAGAGTTTCTGGTCCAGATCTGAATGTGAACGATCTGGTATGGTTGTCTACCAGGAATATAAAACTTAAAGTGCCCTCCTGGAAACTGGGTCCTAGATTCATCGGGCCGTACAGGATCAGTTCCATAATTAATCCTGTGGCATTTCGTCTGGAACTCCCTCCTACGTTTGAAATTCATAATGTGTTCCACAAGTCATTACTTTAAAAGGTATGTGGCCACCAGTTCATTACCGTCACCTCTACCTCCTCCTCCTGGTGTGGTCCCAATTGGTAACTTGGAATTTCAAGTATCAAAGATCATTGGAACTCACGTCTGAATCGCCGGTCCCTTACAGTACTTGGTGCACTTTGGAAAGGGGGTATGGTTCCCAAGAGGAGAGGAGGCGTGGGTTCCTGCGTCTGATGTTAACGCAGATCGTTTGGTTCGGACCTTCCACAGAACTCACCCGGGCAGGCCTGGCCCTGAGGGTCCGGAGGCCCCTCGTAGAAGGGGGGGTACTGTCATGTGTGCATTGCCACGAAGATCGTCGCGGTTGCACATTTTGACTTCTCACAGCTGAGCTGCTGTTTCTTTGTGTTTGGCAGCTAGGGAGTTAATTCTGTCTGTGCTCGGTGCTGGGACTGGGTGCAGTTTCTCCCGGCTGCAATTGATTATTTGTTGATTGGTTTCCTTTAAATTCCTGGTTGTCTGCTTGGGGAGTTGCCAGTGAAACCTTCATGCAGACCACAGATAGGAATGAATCTGTATAGACTTTAGTTGTGAGCTCCTTAGTTGTTCTAAGCTCAACTTGGTTAGAGTTTATTTCCCAGACCATTTATGTTCCTTTGGTGTTTGAGTGTGTATGCAAGCGAGTGTTATCCTGTCTGTCTTATATGTCTAATCTGTGTATTTAGCTAAGATCAGCCCATATCCCTTTGGTGGTAGTCAGGATCCTTCTTAGGACTGATTACAGGGTTCAGGGTCTGATAGGAGACAGGGTTAGGTTGGAGACTTGGACCTCTGAACCATTATCAGTACCTCCAAGGTGAGGGATTAGTTAGGACCCCAGTTTAGGGTCAGGTTAGATCCCGGTCCACCTCTTTCCTGTTTCAGCTCATCAAGTCCTCAAGATTAACCCTGAGTTCAGCAGATATCGTGTCAGGTAAATCTATTCTATACTTACATGCTGATGTTGCTATACTAGTTGTTGTATAGAGTGTGGTTCCTGTATTAATAGTTTACTGACATTGTATACATATCATTAGACAGCGTGACACTCAGTAGCTCATAGCGGGGACTCCGTGCCAGGAGCCTTGTGGATAGCGCGTGAGTCTGTGTCCCGACGTGCGTCCCAGCGTCTCCCGCCGAAACGCTAGACCCCGGCTTCGGCCTGTGCTAGGCTGCAAACCGGATGTCCCGGGGACTGCCCACCTGTCGGCGCTTTGCAAAAAGGGCGCTGTCTTTTGAATCCTGGCTTCCTGATAGCGCAGGTCTTACTGCAGGCCCCAGGCCGTCTTTGGGACACAGGACCAGGGTAAGTGCTGCTGCCCTATACCCAGCCCTATACGCTGCCCCATTGTTCAGAGGCTGCGCTGATCCTCTCACAGTTACCTAGCACCTAGGAGGTACAGCATGTCCAGAAAGACCAAAACTCGCATGGTGTTGTTCACTATCTGTACCTCCTGTCGGTCTGTTTTTCCGCAAGTGCAAACTAAACAGATATGTGAAGCCTGCGATTCCGAACGCGCCCAGGAGCCCCTGCTGCAACCGTACCCAGTGTACCTAGCCCTCCTGAATCGGCTTTGTCTCCGTCGCAGTCCATGCCATCGCTAAATAGAGCAATCGAGTTACTTCAAACCCCCAACAGGGGTAGGGACAGTGGCGCGCCTGTCTTGGAAGGATCCTCCACCTCACAGGAGCCATCGGCTTGCAGGGGTCGCTGTCACTCTAGAAAGATGCAGGGGAAAGGAACCCATACAGCGTCTCCCAGGCCATCCGGAGCCTCGGCATCCATAAGCTACGGCTCTCACTCACCCTCACCAGCGTATTTTAGCGAGCAGAACTCGGATTACGATTTTGATGGGCCCCTTAATTTGGAGACACCCGGCTATCAGGAGACTGTTGATAGTCTCATTGAAGCTGTCAATCAAACCTTGGCAATTGATGATGAATCCACCATGGCCACTGGCCACAAGGTGTCATTTAAATGGGTCAAACTGCCGCATAGAGTATTCAGCACTCACCCGGAGTTTGAGGACATAGTGCAGCGGCACAGGGGAGCGAATCAGACAAACATTTCTCAGGTCAAAGGGTGCTTTAAGCAAGATGCCCGTTTGCTTCCGATCTCTGGAAAAAGTGGGCAGAACCCCCCCCCCAGTAGATCCACCCGTGTCGCGCTTTGCTTTCAGAACCCTGCTATCCTTACCTAACGGGTCCTCTATCAAGGATCCCACTGACCGTTTGATAGAGAGCCTTGCTCGTTCAGTTTTTGAAGCTTCGGGTTCAGCTCTCTCCCCTTCTTTCGCTGCAACATGGTGGGCTAAAGCCATGGTATCTTGGGCAGAATCTTTAAATAGAGCCCTGCAGGGGACTGACCTTCCTCCTGGTGTAGCAGGTCTTGCAAATCAGATCACTTTGCCGGAGACTGCTTGATCAATTCGTCCTTGGACACAGCTAACAGCGTGGCGTTTGCAGTTGCAAATGCCATCTCCATCAGGAGAGCTCTGTGGTTAAGGATATGGCGAGCAGACTCAACATCGAAGAAATCCCTAACTTCTCTGCTCTATCAGAGCGGCCGGTTGTTCTGTGAGAAGCTAGATCAGCTCATCTCAGACTCCACGGGGGGGGGAAAGTAACTTTCTCCCCCAACAGAAGGTTAAGCGACCGTGTCGTCGCCAACTACAGACACGCTTTCGGTCCTTTCGTAGCCCTGAGTGGGCCACATCGACCAATCCCGCTGGCACAGGTCTCTCCTCTCAGGACAGGGATCGTCAAATCTCATATACAGTAGGTCCAATCCGTTGGGGAGAAACCGTCCTCTCCAGTCTAAATCTAAGGGGTCAAGGTCCCTCAGATTTTCAACCAAATGACTCAAGGCATTTTCCGGTCAACACCAGCAAAGTGGGTGGTCGCTTGCTCAGGTTTCGCCACATCTGGCTCACTGTCGTGCGCGAAGCTTGGGTCAGAGATCTGGTGTCCTCTGGGTACAAAATAGAGTTTTTCAACCCCGTTTTGCGAGGGATAGCAGAGTATGCCCCGACGGGGACACAGAACGCAATGTGAAAGCGCCCTAATCCCTATAGGTGGCCGAGCCCAATCTTCTATTCTTTAAACAGTCGCCTGACAATGAACTGGTCACAGGATGTCCCAGTGCTGGCAACAAGTCTTTATTTTAACACCTTCATCACCCAGAGATTTTTGTTTTTGTGCTATCGTTTTTTTTTTTTTTTACTTCTCTCTCAAGAGCCGTAACTTTTTTATTTTTCCAGCAACTAAGCTTGTTTTTTGTGTAGGACAAGTTATAGTTTTGAATGACACCATTCATTTTACCATGTAATGAGCTGAAAAACAGTAAAAAAAAATTCCAAGTGGGGTGAAATGGTAAAAATAAGAACAATATCGCCATTGGTTTTTGGGTTTAGTTTATATGGCTTTCGATTGTGCAGTAAAAATGACCTGGCAACATTATTTTTAAGGTCAGTATGATTAAAGCTATACCAGATTTGCATAGTATTTTTAGTGGGTACAAAAATTCAAACTTTGTAAAAAAAAAAACATGTTTAATTGTTAGTGTCACCATTTTCTAAGGTCCATAACTTGTTTATTTTTCTGTTGGTGGAGCTTTTTACTGATAGTATTTTACGGTACATACAATGTCCGTATGGCTTCCGTTTTTAACAGATTCATCGGGCATATGGAACACTATATGGATGATTTTTCATATGCTCGTCTGAACTCTGCCTAATCTATAGGTGTGCTTTGTCTTCAATGAATGAAAGCAGAGAAGGCTCTCCGCTCTGATAGATGTAAGTCCTGAACTGGAGACCTCCTCTATTAACTCAGAATTCATTATTTGATTATTTGCAAATCCTACAACCCCAATGATGGGATTTTCTCTTCATCCTTTCAGTATGACAGTCACCAAATAAAAGTGAAGTTAAGTTATGGGAGAAGAAAGGAGTCGTCTTATGCCGCCCTAGGCAAATGCCTTACTGCACCTGACCGCTGGCCTGGCCCTACTCCTGAACTCAGAATGATATAATATATTGTATATATATTTACTATTAGTAGGTTCTGTCCACTATCACTTTCCTAGTATAGACACATTGGCTGCTTTTCAGATATGCAGCTTAGTTTCCTATAAAATACTATGGATTATGAAAGCTCACTTCTTTCTGAGCTTCATTAATCGGCTTTATACAGTTTGTTATTAATTAATAAATAAAATTATATTTAATTGAGATATGATGTTATTTACACAAAACAAGGTCAGCAAAAAATGCATAATGAGCCTTAAAAGGCATTGTGGGCTACATAATTGACATATGGTTATGTTACTCCTTAGTGTGACTTACTGAAAATTTAGGAGGCCCCCATTGCTTTATCGTGTATAGACCTCATACACCTGGTAAGCCGAGTGAACAGGAGCATATCTACCAATATTTGCTTCCCCATTTATAAGCCCTAACCCAGTCTGTCCAGAAATGCTGACAAAGCAATTTGGTACACCACATTTGAGATATATTTGTATGTGCCTAAGTCCATTTTGTCCCTTGTGTCTCACAACAATTCTGCAAAAATGGGACCATTGTAAGGTTTGAACAGCGGGCTATGTAGACAAACAAAGGTCTATAAGGTGCCCATACATATTAGATGAAAGTGTGCCTAACCCACAGATCTTGACATGACTGGCTAAAAGAGATGGTGCTATCCTATTTGCAGGACCAGGTCCAGTGGCCATGTCAGCATTGGTATTCCATGGTCACTGGATGGAAGCCTTTTGAACCACCTCCTTCATGGTGGCATCCCCAGCTTCTCTTTTGAATAGCTGGCCTATCGCATCGTCATTGTTGCGGTGCTATGCTCATGTGACATCCACCAAGCCGACAAATCAAAAGAAGAGCCTCAGATTCTGGCAGGTAGAAGGAGGTTCGCTGGATTCCCTTTCGGAAGTCACAGATTAATGTCGTGGTCGCTTGACTGCATCCTGCCAATCGACTCACACCATCTTTACTTAGCAACCATCTGATGTATATGAAGGCCTCTCAACTCTTCCCTGATAGATGATGTTGGGGGAGAGATGGATTTGTCGAATTTTAATGGCCTATCCTGTCATTTTCAGGGAAGACAAGTTGATACCAGGAACGTCTTTCTTCTCTTGGAAACCATGTGTATGGGGGAGTCATGAGAGATGGTCGTCAGCCATTCGTGTAGCAGCTATCTCTTGTGTATGGCCATTTTCAGCCTTCCAACAGTTGCCTTGTGGTGCTTCGGGCTTTGATTTTTGGAAGAGTGGCTTAATTATTCAATTATTTTCATTAATTTTTTTTATTCTACATTTGTTTTGCACCAAGTTTATGAAATATGAATTCCTTCTAATAGCGTTCACAAATTGTCACCTGTCTTACATTCAGGAAATGAGATTTGCATCAAATTTGCACCATCTCTTTTAATAAATCTGGCAAAAATTATGTAACTTTCCTAATCAGGCAACAGGAAAAAAAATGGAAAATGTTAGCACTAAATTTTTGCATGTCATTTTTTGCCATATTTTAGTGTCTTGGCTTACACTAAACCTAGCACCAATTATGTTATATATGTTATAAATGTGGCCCAGTGAGTGCGGTCTGTGTGGTGCTACTTTGGTGTTGTCCAGGCCATGTCCACAGGGGCTTGATCTGCTTCACGTTTTCTGCAGCAAAATTCTCTGTGGCAAAATTTGCACCAAACCATTTGGATTTTGTCTCAGCAATGCGACAGATTTCACCCTGCTGTAAATGTCAAATTTTTAGTGCCAATCAAGAACATTCACGTAGCAGAGTTCTGCTAAAAGACGGCTGCCAGTTTTTTGCCTAAATTTCTGCGACTATTCCATTGATCTGAATAAAATTTGCAAACATTCCGAAAATGTAAAGGTTGGGTGAAGCACAGAGAAAGGATAGATGATTTACCGTACTTGAGCTTTTGTAAGTTCAGGAAAGGGCTCAGGAAACTCCAGTAAAGGCCGTTTGCTCCTTTACTGGTTAGAGAACTTTTCTTCCTACTTGCTGTCCATCACTACTTGGCATGTAATACGTTAATAATGGTTATCGAAATGAAGTTTACTCTGAGAAAATCAGAACTGTGACTTTCGGCGCTCTCAATGTGTAGCACCTCCAGATTTGGCTCGTGAAGCTGTTACGATTCCAGGGATTCTCTTCACTCTGAATTTCTTTAGCACAAAATACATGTTCTAAAACAGACACATCCTCAGTCCTGAGCTGCACAAATGAATGTGTCAGTCTTCTCAGAAATAATTTAACACCTAGAAATATAGCATTTGAAGACATAAAAGCTTCGCTTGGCACATGCAATCTGCCAATTTTTCTCTTTGTTGCAGAACCACAGACCTTCTGCTATTTGATCTTTGCTTCTATTCATAATAGCCTCCTGCATCTCCCCAGGATTTCGAATTCTTTTATTGTCTATGCTTCCATATCGTGTGCTGAGAGGGTATTTTATGAATAAGTCCTGGTCTAAAAGTAGAACATCCTCAAGTGTCCCGGAGCCTCCAGCACTGCAGCTTTGGATCATGACCTCTTGTTCTAAATATATTTCCCTCTGAAATCTGTTCACTCTCTTTAATCATTGAATCCCTTGATATGCTAATAAACAAGCCATTATGTAAACCTCCAAGTTTCATTCCTACCTATACATCTGTACATCTTATTATATCCCTAGGTATATTGGTGTTTTTTGTGTTTCCCAAGGAGCTTAGAAGATTCAGGATTTGTTGTTTATAAGACACAGTGAAGTGTAAATCTCCCTGCTGTCCTAAGCCTTGGCATGACACAATCCATGTAGGAGTCCATATCCATATTATCGCTGTTACGAAAGAAGCCTAAAACATGATATTGGAAAGTCATATGTATGGACACCTCATAGAAAAAAAAACTCAGGAAGCACAGCAGAAGACTTTCAATTTTTGAGGTCAAGGACAGGAGACTAACAAACTGCTACCAACTAGCCTTCAAGGTCTACTCCACAACCCTAGCATCTTAGATATAGGTTAAATATACAACCCCTATTCCTAGACATTTAGCTCAATGAGAGTCCGATCTCTTAGGAGATGTTGACCTAAGAGACCCAAGCCCACCAACTATCATCAAACTTCTTCATGAATGTTAGTTTTCCTTTAACATATAATTTTGTGTTTATCCTAGGTTGTAGGAGGCAAAATGTCAGAGACTGGTCATCTCTGCGCTTATATCACCAAAGTGAAGAAAGGGAGCCTGGCAGACACTGTTGGAAGATTACGGCCAGGTATATATCTCTTATTAACCTTTTTGGCTGTTGCGTGGGATCATAATAAGTCAGTAGGAATACGTCATTCCTGGATAAGTCGGTGCCCGGATAGGGTCTCAACCCAAATCCAGGAATAGAAAAAATCCGGGGAAATGAAATGAACAGTTTATTATGTGGTCCAAACTGAGACGTTTCGGTCTAACACAGACCTAGATCAGACATGCACTGAAAATAATATTAATAGCAAGAAGTCACATCTAGAACAATACAAAAGCAAAATATGGAAGATACTGACATCATGGTATACAGAGGTAAATGATGCTCATGAGAACTATATACATATTCACCTGACACTTACGGGGTGTATATCGGAAGTAACGTCCCTGGCTGGCAATGAATGAATCTGTTTTTCTTCTGTTTCCTACTATTTTGCCTTCCCCTTTTTCAGTTTTTTTTGGGGTTTTTATTACCATCAGTAGTTTTATTTATAGTTATCATTTCACCTACATGTCAATTTCTTTATATTGTGTCTCTTTAACATAACAATAGTTGCCAATCACTTGCCAATCAGTGGCGTCACTTCTGCCAGAAGTATCGTCACGAACCTGCTTTGTTCTTTCCACGCCATCCACTGCCAACCAGCGACTCTACGGCCATACCCTGCTCTCCCAAAGCCATCCACTGCCAACCAGCGACTCTACGGCCATACCCTGCTCTCCAAAAGCCATCCACTGTCAACCAGCGACTCTACGGCCATACCCTGCTCTCCCAAAGCCATCCACTGCCAACCAGCGACTCTACGGCCATACCCTGCTCTCCCAAAGCCATCCACTGCCAACCAGCGACTCTATGGCCATACCCTGCTCTCCAAAAGCCATTCACTGCCAACCAGCGACTCCACGGCCATACCCTGCTCTCCCAAAGCCATCCACTGCCAACCAGCGACTCTACGGCCATACCCTGCTCTCCAAAAGCCATCCACTGCCAACCAACGACTCTACGGCCATACCCTGCTCTCCCAAAGCCATCCACTGCCAACAAGCGACTCTACGGCCATGCCCTGCTCTCCCAAAGCCATCCACTGCCAACCAGCGACTCTACGGCCATACCCTGCTATCCCAAAACCATCTACTGCCAACCAGCGACTCTACGGCCATACCCTGCTCTCCCAAAGCCATCCACTGCCAACCAGCAACTCTACGGCCATACCTGCTCTCCAAAAGCCATTCACTTCCAACCAGCGACTCTACGGCCATACCCTGCTCTCCCAAAGCCATCCACTGCCAACCAGCGACTCTACGGCCATACCCTGCTCTCCCAAAGCCATCCACTGCCAACCAGCGACTCTACGGCCATACCCTGCTCTCCTAAAGCCATTCACTGCCAACCAGCGACTCTACGGCCATACCCTGCTATCCCAAAGCCATCCACTGCCCTTCAATGACGTCATTACAGAATCCTCTCCGACACGTTCATTTGGAGGATGTCTTACAATTTACCCTGACCAGGATCTCCCAGGATCATCGTTGGTCAGTGCCTTACATGTTATTGCTACACTGGTTTTGACGATTTTTCTGCTGACTAGTCCTCTGCTTCTCATGTATAGGCTTATATGTATATAGTTCATCAGTTACCTCTGTATACCATGATGTCAGTATCTTTTATGTTTTGTTTGTATTTTTCCATATGTGACTCCTTGTCGTTTATATTATTTTCATATGTGTGATGTAGGACTGTGTTAGACCGAAACGTCACGTATCGTACACACAGTTTGGACAACACAATACATTTTTCATCTGATTTCACCATATCCCACATTCGAGTGCCGGATTCTTTCTATTGTTGTATAGGATCATCTGGAAGTTAAGAATATTCAAAGAAATATTCAAAGAAAGGAAGTTTTAGCAATCTATTATTTATGAAAACACCATGCTGCAACCATATTCTGAATTTTTTTTAAAAGAACCACAAAACTTCATTGAAAAAAGAAATTTGTCTTCTAAGGGTTGATCTTCTCAAAATTGTATGTCTAATATATGATGGAAATGAATAACTGTCACAGTAAATCTGGTCTGGAAAAGAGGGCGCTCAGTTAAAAAGGTGGCCTTTTAGAAAGGTTTCATTGCACTTTATACAAACTTTCCTTGCTAATGATGAGTGCTCTGTTGTGAATAAAATAGTCAGACTACTACTGTACCGTCTGTTGAACATTAGTTGTGTTGCTTAGAGTAGCTATCTCATTGGGATAAACCTTTTTTTAGGTTGAAGTATTTGGCGATCAACAGATCAAAAAGATCAACTTGGTGATGAGCTGAAGGATTAGCTATGATCAATATCAGGAACAGCTTGTTCAAGTGAAATATTGAAAAAGCAAAGAACTGTTTGACTTTCTTTCTATTTTTTGGGGGGAAATGTAATCATGCTTGGAAAAACCTTGCCCTAGCTCCGGGCATCTAGATAACTTTTCTTTCTTCCTTAAATTTGTGGTTTTGTTAAGTTAGGCCCAGTTGATCAATGGAATGTCACTTATACACTTACAATACATGTACGTTTCCTTTTTTAATTAAATAAAAAAAAAAAACAGGAGACTAGTGATGAGCGACGTACTGGATAAGATGTTATCTGAGCATGCTCAAGTGCTAATTGAGTGCCTTTGGCGTTCTCGAATGATATATTCGATTCCTCGCGGCTGCATATCTCGCGTCTGTTCGACATCTGCAACACATGCAGGGATTGCCTAGCAATCAGGCCATCCCTGCATGTGTTACAGCTGTCGAAGAGCTGCGAGACATGCAGCCGCGAGGATATTTTTTGTGCGCGCCAAAGTCACTCGGTTAGTACTCGAGCATGCTCGGATAACACCTCATTCGATCACATTTGCTCATCACTACAGGACATATGTGTCAATTAATTGGGAAAGTTTGGAGATGAGTGTCCTTTGGTGACATTCATTAGGTTCCCGAATTGTCATACCATTGCCATTTGGATGGACTAAGCAATGTTTGGGTTAGAGGTTTGGGGAGACAAAAACAATTTCAGATGTCCTACTGTATTTTTTGCAGAAATACCATTAGTTGGTTCTTGTAGCAGGTGATATCAACACGATCTCTACCTTTGCATCAACCAATGGTTGTCAAGCAGAGACAATTGTTCTCCCCATTGTGGTGTCACAATTTCAAATGGCAGTAGACTACAGCGTCATCCTATTAGGGGTCAGATCATCAAAGAGCCATTCACGTCATTACTACTCTCTCAAGAGATCCACACAGCTCCGAGTTGAGGGTTAAAATGTGCATTTGTCAGTCTGAATAAATCACTTTATCGCCCCTTACCGCAGTCATGTCATTCTCAAACAGTGAGCAGTTTGGGTCTGCGGGAATGATTTATGTTGCTAATTTCCTTTACAATTCTCAGTGTAAGGTGTAGCCAAGCTTATCTGAGCCGTCCGAGCACCGCGGTTTGTGAAGTCGTAATTTGCAGCACGTTTGGATGTTTCAATAAAGCAAGAATTATCTAATTTTGTAATTTTAGTAAAATGTCTAAAAATTATCCAGCGTCTTCATGTCTCACCTGTTCGTTAACTGTTAAGGTTAATTAAGGTAAGCGGCATATCTAAACCCCAGATGTCACCTGCTCATGTGACTTTGAAAATAACCACCCATAATAAAATTCTATTAGTGTGGCCCTAGAGAGTCCACAAATCTCAAGCGCGAGGTCTCACGGGAGGCCCTTGTCTTCACTGTATGAACTCAGCCAAAAAGTTACCCACTTGTCAAATGTGTTGAAAGTATTGCATTAAAAGGGACCGCTCAGATAAATTTGGCGATGACCTGGGTGAAAAAGGAGTTGGACTTCTTTTGAGTAAGGAAGGGGTTAATGTTTTCACGCCCGCCAAAGTCCGGGAGGTTTTTTTCCATGGTGCCGTTTTTTTTCCTCCTTTGTTGTCCATGTACAGATGCGGAGCTGTTTATGGAAAAAGGAGCCATATTATTATTTTTTTTTTATATATATATATTGCACAGCCTCTGTAACACCTAGCTTCTCTAGACACATAAGTATTACTTACAGATACAGAATCTGTATGTATTGGAAATGTAAGTCTTGGTGTATTATACAGACTGCGGTGCTTCTTGCTGATGGTCAACCAATGGTCTCGGTGACCACTTTTCTTAGTCTATTGATCCAGACATTCTAAAAATTAAGAACTCATCTAAATTTGTGGTTGCAAATAATTTCTCTGTACTGTCAACTTTCAATATCACTTTTTAGATGTTAGATGGGGTCTCATCACAGACCCAGAATGTGATTTACACATTTCAAGTAGCCTTCACACTGTCATTTCCCTTCAGGTGATGAAGTTTTAGAATGGAATGGGCGGATTTTACAAGGCGCCACATTCGAAGAAGTTTACAATATCATTCTGGAGTCCAAACCCGAGGCACAAGTAGAATTAGTGGTCTCCAGACCGATAGGGTGAGTAAATGTTTAAGTTATTATTTTTCATAGAAAAAAAGATGTACTAACATCAGCTCTCCAGATAAGGGAAAATACCTTAATTGAGGGTACGGTTCAAGGAGGCTCCAGACCGGCCTGTGGGCAATGAGAACAGCGTAAGATCAGATGAAATTTCAGCATCTGCAAAAATAGGGGGTAGATTAAAACGTTGTGTTTATTTCATATATTTAAAAACAGGTAAAAATTAAAACCATGTTGAAGGGAAGGAAAAAGAGAGAGCAAGACACCCAGTCAACGCGTTTCGAGCTTGACGCCCTTAGTCTTGACCATGAACATCAAGCTCGAAACGCATTGCCCTGGTGTGTTTCTTTCTTTTGCTGGAATTTCATCTCATTTTATTTTTCATGTTTAGGATGTGATAATAGTATTAAAATAACATGAACATGTTATTTTGATTTGCATGTGATATGGACCAAACTCAATCATTCCATACAGTTTGCATAGCGTAAAAGTGCCAGATACGAGAGACAGTCGATTTATTATATTGTTGATCAGGATGTATTGTGGACCGAAATCCATCCGTGTAAACCTTCCCTTATGATTTGTAAGTTTTCTCAGACCCTTTAAAATCAGTGGGGTCGTTGGTCGCTTCTGGTGTCCATTATTTGAATGATCCAACATTATCGTTTTCTGCTCTTGTGATGGCCCAAATGTGAACGCAGCCTCAACCATATTTAACTCAACAAAGCTTTTCACTAATAATGATGAGGACAGAGTTAAGGGGTATTCTCAAAGTCGTTCTTCAGGAGTACCCCGCTCCCCTGCCTCATGGTTTCTTTCTTGCTGGGGAACAGTGTGCTCCTGACTAAGTGATAATTCGGAGCAATGGCATGGTTGTGCCGCTGACCCAAAGTTTGTGCTCTCTGCCTCCACAACATTAGGGTAACACTGAAGATGGTCAGGCAGCTGTAAGTGCTTCACATATTGATAGGAGATCGACCACTGCTGATATTCTGTGCTACAAACAGGAAAGATGTGTATCTTTGTACAAACAGTAAGCCATAAAATTAAAAATCCTACCTCTCTTGAGAATGGAGAGGATTTTTCATAACAAGTAAATGGCAAAGTTGTTTTTACAAGCCCATTGCAATTTCCTCAATTTGTCTTCATGAGAATAGCCTTTTAAGAAGATATTACCATATGTTATATCTTATTGATTGGTTAGGGTCCAACTTCTGGGCTGTACATGAGCTGATTTAACACTAGAGTCCCCTTTTTTAAGACAAGTAAAGTTTATTGGGGAGATATAAAAGACCAGATACATTAGTAAAGCTGCTTTAAAGTCAATGAAGGGGGCTAAACTCAGAATTAGTGATATGACATCACCACCACCTTCATAATATATAAGAAATACGCCGCTGAGGTTACCGTACAGACTTAAAGGACCCCTGTGCAAGAAGAACATTTGGGCCCTTTGCGGTCCAGTAACTCATCATAATGCACAATTCCACCTGCTTTGGAGGTGGTAGTGCCCCCCTTACCTCTAGGGCCCCTATGCAGCTGCACCAATGATATGTCTGCCCCTGACTTACAGGTCAGGCCGATAGGCATTCAGTTGTGTTGCTGATATTTCATAGTTATTACTAATTTCTACGCTAAAATATCTGTATAAATGTGGTCTTGTATTATATGCTTGTACAAATCTGCAATGCTGCAATGCTTGATTGATGGAATTATGAACAGGACGTGTTATCACGGTGTAACCTTTCCTTTCAGAGATATCCCCAGGATACCTGATAGCACACATGCCCCCCAGGATTCCAGTAAGTTTCATTGTATTGTTGATCTTGGCCCCTGTATTTGGGAAATGCAGACAGTAATTTACCAGTCTCAGCCTTTCTGGGCCTGGTAATAGTTATAACTGTGGTCTCCGGAGCTCCGGTGCACCGCAGTAGTGTCATGTGGCCCAAGGGCAGCGTTTGAGACCCCCGAGGTAAACAAAGAGCAGCCCTGTTATATACAGTCATGGCCGAAATTGTTGGCACCCTTGAAATTGTTTCAGAAAATAAAGTATTTCTCCCAGAAAATTATTGCAATTATGGAGCAACACAAAAGGACAGAGAAAAAAGGGAAAATTGGACATAATTTCACACAAAACCCCCAAAATGGGCCTGACAAAATTGTTAGCACCTTTCCAAGATTGTGGGTTATTGTGGCGGTTATTTATTCCAATTGTGTATCAAATATTAAGTTGAGGGTGTTAACAGTTTTGTCCGGCCCATTTTTGAGGTTTTGCGTGAAATGATGTCCAACTTGCCTTTTTTCCTCTGTTTTTTTTTTGCTAATCCAATACACACAAAGGTAATAAACGTGTATAAAAAAACAAGTGAAATTGCAATAATTTTCTTGGAGAAATAATAAATGTCCTGGAACAATTTCAAGGGTGCCAACACTTTCGACCATGACTGTATTTCTTAAGGAATGTAAACATTTTTTATTTGACTTTTATGTAAAATCTTTTTACCTATTCCTTCTTTATTTCCAATTATCTAGCTTAGCCGACACCTGTAAGGTTAAGTTCCTACTACGTTTGTCATTGGTTTGGTCGGATCGACCATAAATATATCCATCCGGATGCCCATTCACTCCCATTCAAAGAAACAGTTGTATTGGAATTCATGGTTAACTACACTTTTCAAAACAGTAAAACAATATATATAATAATCTGGAAAGCACATTTTGGTTCACCCTCTCTTTCTTGCTTTTTTACCTATGATTATAAGGTTCTAGTTCCTTTGAATCCCAGAAAATGGATCGTCCCTCCATATCCGTTACGTCCCCCATGAGCCCTGGAATGTTGCGTGATGTTCCCCAGTTCCTGTCAGGACAACTCTCAGTATGTACAATTGTCATTTTTATTTAGGCTTTGCAGTGATGTTACTTGATTTCATAGTGTTGTGATCCTCATAGACTGAGACCCGTCCGATCCATCTCTGCATTCATGATCTATACCTCATAGTAGAGTAGCCATTAGATATGAAACCTGCTAACATGACTGATCGATGGCTTCTTTTTTTGTGATATTATTATCCTAGATTCTATTTTCAAAACCATCCCATGAAACCAAAGCTGTCACATTTACTCTATATAATTATTTTTTTAGGGAAGAAAACCATAAATAAAAGAGAACGAGCTCTACTTGAATAAAGCCATGGCTGACTCAACTAGGGCTTAAAGGGTTATCCCCATCTCCATATCTTGTTTTGATTCCCTTTGTTGGTTCTCTCCACACTTGTTTTCTAAGAAAGCAGAAGAGAGTCCTTGGTAACTTCTCATACTAGGCCAGTCAGAAATGGGAACCCCTCTCTAAGGGCCCATATTAACTGCATGGTCTACCTATTAAGGGATGTACACCCTCGAGAGGTAACTTTTCCCTCATTAAAAAAGTACAGTACCTCTCATTCACCCTTGATTTGCAGATCCTAGAAGATTGTTGTAACAGAAGTTTAGTGTCATGAAGCAGTAGATTAAGGTCTTTAGAGAAGTTGGTGGTCCCAGCAGGACAATAGGGACATAGCTGGGAGAGCAGTTCCCCGACTCCAATCCTCAATAGCCACCAACAGACCATGTTGTCAGGACTTATTTAGCATTGTCCAAGTAATAAATCCATCACCTGTGCAATACCAAGTATATCGTGAAAACATGGATCTGTTCTTGGCTCTTGAGGATCGGAGTTGGGGAACACTGCCATAGGGGGTGCCAACAAACCACGTGGCAGGAGAATTTCTGTACGGGGCTAGGGTAACAAACTGAATCCTTGCCCCATGCGATGGGATCGATATTTGGGACGGTATATCCATATAGTCCTTAGATTCATACTTCCCATACTAACCCATGCCGAGATATCATCGCCCTCCCGGTAGTCACGTCTTTGCTTTAGTTCGGACTTTCTGTAGGGTGTCAGGAGAGTGTAAGATTGCTCAGTAATGTTTGCTCATTGTACATTTATTACTTTGTAGACTTCCACCCACAGACTTTTAGTGCATTGCTTCTTCCTAGGGGACTCTAATGGGGTGAGATTAGGAAATGTTATATGCCTTCATAAACATTGCTCCTTTAGCCTCTCGTTAATTGCAGCAGTTTATCACTTACACTGAAGCGATGACTACATTTATGGGGAACTACTTGGCCAAGGGAACTCATTCAAGGTTAAATAGACACCTCCACTTATGGATACATAACATGCATATCTAATTAAATTCTGTGGTCTTTAAAAAAATAAATAAATATGAAGCATGAGTGAGCACGTCACTTGTGGGGGAACAGTGGTGCTGGGTTTAAAGGGTGCAGTAAACTTTGTAGAATAAAGGGATTGAGTAATAAATTAACAAAACAAATCTGACAGTTCTACAGTGTTAGGTGTCAAATCTTTGATGAGAACATGGGTCCTGAAGCCCTCTATATAAATGAAATGGAAGTGAGCATGTGCAACAATGGCTTCATTCACTGTCTGTCGGAGTGGTGTTCGCACATGCCCACTACCACTCCATTCATTCATGAGACTTTAGGACTCCCATTCTCAGCATCGGTCGGAGTTCTAACAGCCCGACCTCCAGCGGCATGGAGAGGATATATATGTCGTGTATGAAACAGCCCCATTAACCAATTTAAGAGATGTCCAAGTGATTCTCATTTAACTCTAAAGCCAGTATATTACATTCACAATTGTGTTCCCAACCCTACAGCAGGAATTGAACCTAAACTGAAGTTTCATAGGGATCTATAAGCTTCTGGACACGACCTTGAACCTGCAGTCAGGATGGGATTTGCATCCATATTACGGGGCTAAAATAGACCCCAAATATATCTGTTATCCACCTTTTGGGGACTTAAGAAGTTGTCCACTACTTGGACAATCCCTTCTCATACCCCATGCTTGACCCCGATAAAATAAATAAAGCTTATATTCACATCCCGTGTCGGCGGCGTCCCTGTGGTGTCAGCACTCGTGTTCCCAGGGCCCTTGTGTGCTTGTTATGACACGTGACCCTGGCGCCCAATCAGCACTAGTGTCACTGTCTCCGCCTTCAGACAAATCAAACATTAAGAGGAAGTCAGGGCTGCGGCTGCTCTCTCACTTCCTCTTGATGTTCGATTTGTCCAAAGGCGGAGACAGTGACGCCAGCGCTGATTGGGCGCCAGGGTCACGTGTCATAACAATCACACGAGAGCCCCAAGACCGCGAGTGCCGACACTGCTGGAATGGCGTCGGCACAGGAAAGGAGTATAAGCTTTTTTAATTTATTGGCACCAAACATTTAGATAAGAAAGGGTTATCCCAATAGTGGACATCCCCTTTAAATTCATTTTACTTAAATACTTGTATTTCAGGCTACAAATCATTTGATTTTACTAATAATTTTTATGAAAAATTTTGCACCGATCTCGTTTAGGTGTCTTCACAAATTTTTCTTTACAATTTTTTTTTTAAATACAAAAATGAAAAAATTACGTTTACTGCCATACCACAGGGCTGAAAATGGACATTTTGGGGACTATCATTGACACTTCAGATGCCTTTGAGTATTTTCTGTCAAACAGGCATTGGGTCCAACCACCAGGGTGTGCTTGGACAGGTTTAGTAATATAAATAGTAATACTAGTAATACTAAATAGTAAACATATTTAATAATATCTAAATAAAAAAAATATTTTGTGATGGAAAAGTTTAGTACATCTATGGAAGCTGAGATTCAGTCTAGAACTTCTACTATTTCAAAACAATCTTTTTATGTTTAATATTAAAGACATCACTCAAATGAAAGAGAATCTGTCAGTAGGATCAACCCTCATAAGCCTTCTATATGGGCATGTAGGTCATAGGAAGCTCAATTAAATGACACCCTGATATCTGTAATCTGATGTCTTTATCCAGATAAATCCACATTTTTTAAATTTAAAAATGAGCTATTCAGATCTATGGGCGGGTCGTAGATCTCCCTGAGAATCTCTCCTCAGGGCTTATTATAAATGAAAGGAGGTATTACCAGTGTGAGACCTGTGATAACTGATAGTCCGCTTTCCTGATCTACATGTCTCAAGGGTATGCCACACTGAACAATATCGCTAACGGGATCGCTAAAAAACGTCACTATTTAGCGATCCCGTTAGCGATGTTGTTCAGTGCGGCATCTGCCAGCGACGAGCTTCCTGCTGTGATCTCGCTCGTCGCTGGAATCGTTCCGGACCCTATTTTCTCGTCGGCGCTCCCGCTGGGTAAGTATATATCGCTAGTGTGGCACCTTTTCTTAGCGATTTAGCGGTACTTTTGTACCGCTAAAGTCGTTAAGAAGATCGCTAACAGCGATAGCGTCGTTAACTATATCGCTAAATGTGGCCGCACTTAGCGATATAGAAACAATCCCGCTAGCGATCGCATTAGTATGCGTCGTTATCGTGATCGCTAGCGGGATTGTTTAGTGTGGCAGTACCTTCACACTGGTAACGTCCCATTTAATTTACAATAAGCTCTGGAGGCAGATTCTCAGGGAGATCTATGTTCGGCCCATAGATCTTAACAGCTCATTTACATATTAGGGAAAATTGTGGATTTATCTGAAATAAAACAATGAATCGCAGATATTAAGGTATCATTTTATTCAGCTTCCTGTGACCTACACGCCCATATAGACTGCTTAGAGGGTTGATCGTACTGACAGATTCCCTTTAATGATGGCCTTTCCACCTATTCCTATAAATGTATTAATAAATCTATGACAAAGGAGTTTCCTGTATCCAATACTGAATTAATAATATTATAGCTGTTTAAATAAGTCTATATTTTTATCTACATTTTTCCTGTATTTTGCCTTCTGCCGTATACACTACCTTGGATTTACTAGCATTTTTATCGTCTTAAAATTTCAGAACTAAACTAGGACATTGCAATCTAATGTTATCTCCGCTTACTGATGTGTGCTTAGGTTATGTGAAATACAGATACCATATGCTGCTAACAGCAGGTAACATGTCAGAACGCCAAGTGCACGACCAGTGCCCATGTGTACTAGCTATAATTAGATATTATCATATTTGACATTTACACATCATTGAAAACCCTTTTTTATGAAGAAACGGGGCTAAAAATGGGCTAGAAGTAATCACCGGGAAGCAGTTTACTTCTTCTGTGCACAGAGCTTTTGACCACTTACATTATTTCAGGTCAGGATCAATGGAGAGTAATACCGCCATATAACTTCATTAATAATAGTGACATACTCTTTTTTTAAATAAAGCCACCACACCGTGTCAAAAATGATCAGCCTCATTTTTGTGTGTAGTTGTTACTGTCCAGTATACTTATATAAGAGGCTGGCAGCATTGTATCGCATTGTTATGATGGCTACTGCATGAAAGTGTTATTTGGTCAATGTGCACACTGTTATTAGGCCACCATGCGATGTGACACTGTATGGTATGTTTCTTCATGTGTTCCTACACTATATGGTGGGTCAACAGAAGGTAATGCACAGGGCGCCATCCAACGTTGGCCCAACCTTTAAAAGGTTATTAAAAAAAAACAACAAGTTATTCCTGATAGTAAAGGAGGAAACTTGCTAATTAGTGATGAGGGAACGTGCTGGGATAAGGTGTTATCCGCCATGCTCGGGAGCGAGTGCCTTCGGCGTGCTCGAATAATATGTTCCAGTCCCCACGGCTGCATGTCTCATGGCTGTTAGACTGCAGCAACACATGCAGGGATTTCCTGTTTGTTAGGTAATCCCTGCATGTGTTGTGGCTGTCTAACAGCCGCGAGACATGCAGTCCCGGGGACTCGGATATATTATTCGAGCACGCCGAAGGCACTCGCACCCGAGCGTGGCGGATAACACCTTATCCCAGCATGTTCACCCATCGCTATTACTAATCACTTGGGCTCTAGTCCTGAGACCCCCAGCAGTCCTGAGATTGCGGCTCTGGATCTCCTAGAGAGCTCGACCTCCGCTTCTTTCATTGTCTAGGGGACTGCTGGAAATAGCCGAGCACAGCACTCCGCTTTCTCCAGCACGTCCATAGACCATGAATGCAGCGGTGGCCAAATATACACAGCTCGGCTACATTCAAGGTAGGGATGCGGAGTCTCATTCTCAGGGTGCGTTCACACCACTGTACTTTCTGTCTGAATGCTGTCTGTCAAAAAAAAGCGTTGAGCACTTGGATCAATGTTATTTAATGGGGCAATGCTGATGAGCGATTCTTGTCACTCACCAAATCCGCATGTGATAAAAATCTCAGCGTGCGCTCGTGTCTTCTGTAAATCGGATGAGGCTCGCCCATTCAAGTCTATGGGTCTTTAGTAAAAACCTGTATGCCGTACGGAGCCACAGTAGCATCCGATTTTTACTGACACATTACAATTCTGTAACATCGGTTTGTAAGTGATTGCACTCGGTCGGCAAGTGAGAAACCAAATCTGGATGACTGATTTTTTAGATGTTCATGTGAACCCACCCTAAGAGTTACGGCAGCCCCGAGCTCAGGATGGCTGAGGGTCCTAGCAGTCAGACCCCCAGCGATCAGAAACTTTTCCCTTTCCATAGGGAATGAAAATAACTTGTGATTTTGCCAATAACCCTTTAACTGGACACTACATGAGTACTTACTTGCTAAGTCCCTACAACTAATGCCGTCCATTGCAGATATGGACAAATCCTATAGAAACTTTACACGTAGGAAACACTTGTGCAATGCATGGCACTAGAACCAGCGGGTAGATATCACTGTGTTGTTTTATGTCTATGAACTTTGGGGTCCGTTCCTGTTTTTGCCTTCCATACTGCATTTCCGCACCCATTCAGTGGTCCCCTCGGTGCTGATGTCTGAACCCCACCCCGCCGCAAAATGGAATTTGGACATATGCGCCAACGGGGCCATAGACTATAATGGTGCCGACAAAGCGAATGTGAGCCCTGTCGTGCATTATTTTTGGGCGTACAGCTGTAACCCATAGTAGACTGCATCTAGGTGTTCGCTTCCAGCAGTATACACCCCAAAAAAATGATGCACTTTGGAGCGCACCTTCGCTCTGTAGGCCCCATTATAGTCTATGGACCTGTCGACACATGCGCCCGAATCTCATTTTGCGGTCGTAAGCCCCAACGGGGACACTGAACAGATGCTAAAATGTACCCTAAAAAAACCGAGATGAATTGAGAATTAAAGGGACACTCCAGGTAAAACTGAGAGGTGTTATATTTAGTCCAGAGCCTGAGGGGTCGACCATGACCTATAGACTCTAAGGCTACATTTTCAACATGAGCTTTCGGTGCGTTTTTCCATGTTGCAGATTTTTTCCACCCATTAAAAGGTTACTTGCATTTTTCATAAATAAGCAACGTAAAAAACTAACCAAAAACTCATCGTGGGAACATGGCAGGATCAAAGAAAAAAAAATCTGTTATGCTCCGCCATCTTGGATCCGACACTAAATACAGTTTAGCTGGACTGTTCCTTTAAGAATACAATGGTGATTGCGCTCCTGATTGTAGAAGTGGCGTCGGTGAATCAATGGAATATTACCGCATTGTCAGCCAGCTCTAACTTTGTGCTTTTGGTGTGTACTTTGTTGCTCTTGATGTTGATTTCAATACTTGTGTTTTATTTTTGAATTATTTTTAATTTCAGCTTGTTGTCTTTTTTGGTTTTTGTTTTATTGCTTTTTTATTTTTTTCCCCTTTTTTTTTTGTTTAATTTCGCTTACCAGAGCCAAAGCCTTAATAGAAGAACAGCGCCTTTTGTTCCTAGGGTCCAGGTAAAGGCTTTTTTCTGCCTGACACTAACTAAAGCTGTGTGTTCATATTTTGTTTTTTTGTTTTGTTTTGTTTTTTTGTTTTAGTTTGGAAAATGCATTGGAGGAAAACTGCACATTTGGTTTGTTTTCCCCTCTCTTTTGAAGCGTGTTGCTAGCATTGTGCATTCTCCTCAGTAACCCACACGGTAGTGCATGAACATAGTAGCACATAGGGAAACTTTAAAGAGACGAGGTATTCTGTGGCTGCAAAAAAATTAGTTACTTCTGGCTTCAAATTACACGTTTTCTAGCCTTTTTTTCACACCAAATTTCAAATGTGAAAATTTATGATAAATGCTCTCTAATTCAGTACCTTTACCCCATTAAATGGACAACAGCGGCTTTCCTCAACAGTGGCGTTTTAACATATGGCCGATAGGTCTCTTAAAGTTGACCTATCATTTGCCGTAAATATAGATATATTTTTAGCTGATCTCAATGTCGCCATTCTCCTGATTCTGGCGTTCTTTTTCTTTTGTTTCTAGGCCTCTCCGTTCCTGAGATACGACCCTCTATTCCCTACATGTAAATCGCCTCCTTTTGTTTTTAGCCAAGTGGGCGTGTTCCACAACTGTTCTCTGCAGGCATCTTCTTGAGGACTATGGGTACCAAGACTAGTTTTACATGCAGTGCAGAGAGGGCCATATCTCAGGAACGGAGAGGCGTAATAACATAAGAAAAATGGCGCCAGATTCGGGAGAACGGCAGCATTTACACCAGGTAAAATAATCATACATTATTTTCAAGTGACATAATTGCCTTTTTCAGATGGATAGACAGTATTCAATTAATAAAACGTACCACCAAACAGTAATATATGATTACATTCCTCACACCAAGCGTAATAGGTCCCTATGACCCCTGATTGGGCACAAATGAGCTCGTAATACACTGGGGTGACGCCGCCCTCAGTTTGGTGACTACTTCTCACCATCTAATAAAGTCAGCTTTGCTGTTGCTACCAGAAGAAATTCTGCAACATCTAAAAAATCTTACAAATTCAGCTTTCCCACATATTTATGTCTATCCAATGGCCGATTGTCCGCGTGTATTTTATATTGATTTAGACAAACAATATGCTCTGTGTGACTGCAGACTTGTCAATCCTCGCACCACACGCACTGTGCACTGTGATGATTCTCCAGTGTCAGCGCGATATGCATATACCTGGACACATTCCGACTAGACTGTTAGACTGTTTCCAGCCCCTCTAGTCGTAATGTGGCCAGGAGAGTGCATATCGCATACTTGTGGTCGCATCACTGCCATTCCCGGTCACCAGAGGATCATCACAGTGCGCAGTGCGTGCAATGTAAGGATTTACAAATCTGCTGTTACATAGAGTGACTGCAGACTTGTAGATTAAGAGTGGACAAGCCTTTTTTTTCAGAAATGTCTACTGAAGCATCTAAAGAGTGCCTAAAGCACATAACAATTGTGGAGCACGGCATTAGTGCCAGTTTTTTGGTGAAATTTGAGACAGAATTTTGGTACAGTAGATTTCCTCAGTGCAGGACTTGAAGAGGTGGGGTATGAGTTCTCTTTTTGCTATTTTTTTTATTGAGAATGTTGTATAAGAAAATTACCTGTTGCTTAAATCAGGTTTTTATGTTGAGTGTATTTTTTTTATTAGAATTTTGATCACTTTTTAAATTTTTTTCCATATCACTATATTAAACAAAATCAGAAGTCTTGCAATTTTCACACTTGCCAATAGGTCTAACATTAGAGCCACGCTGTTCTTTTCCGCAGCCACGCAGACATGGTTCTGACTCATTGACTTGTACAGGAGAGTTTTCTACACATGCTCCGATCTGGGCAGTCGTCATTGTGTAAAGAGGAGGAGATGGGTATTTGTAATCACCTACTTAGTCTACAGTCATGGCCAAAAGTTTTGAGAATGACACAAATATTAATTTTTACAAAGTCTACTGCTTCACTTTTTCTAATGGCAATTTGCATATACTCCAGAATGTAATAAAGAGTGATCAGCTTAACAGCAATTACTTGCAAAGTCAATATTTGGCTAGAAAATGAACTTTATCCCCCAAAACACATTTCAACATCATTGCAGCCCTGCCTTAAAAGGACCAGCTAACCTCTTTTCAGTGATTGCTCCATTAACACAGGTGTGGGTGTTGATGAGAACATGGCTGGAGATCAATCTGTCATGATTAAGTAAGAATGACACCACTGGACACTTTAAAAGGAGGCTGGTGCTTGGCATCATTGTTTCTCTTCTGATAACCATGGTTATCTCTAAAGAAACACGTGCAGTCATCATTGCAATGCACAAAAATGGCCTAACAGGGAAGAGTATCGCAGCTAGAAAGATTGCACCTCAGTCAACAATCTATCGCATCATCAAGAACTTCAAGGAGAGAGGTTCCATTGTTGCCAAAAAGGCTCCAGGGCGCCCAAGAAAGACCAGCAAGCACCAGGACAGTCTCTTAAAAGTGTTTCAGCTGCGTGATCGGGCTACCAGCAGTGCAGAGCTTGCTCAGGAATGGCAGCAGGCAGGTGTGAGTGCATCTGCACGCACTGTGAGGCGGAGACTCTTGGAGCAAGGCCTGGTCTCAAGGAGGGCAGCAAAGAAGCCACTTCTGTCCAGAAAAAACATCATGGACAGACTGATATTCTGCAAAAGGTATAGGCAGTGGACTGCTGAGGACTGGGGTAAAGTTATTTTCTCGGATGAATCCCCTTTTCGATTGTTTGGGACATAAGAAAACGCCTCATTCGGAGAAGACAAGGTGAGCGCTACCACCAGTCTTGTCTCATGCCAACTGTTAAGCATCCTGAAACCATTCATGTGTGGGGTTGCTTCTCAGCCAAGGGAATCGGCTCTCTCACAGTCTTGCCTAAAAACACAGCCATGAATAAAGAATGGTTCCAGAATGTCCTCCAAGAGCAACTTCTCCCAACCCTCCAAGAGCAGTTTGGCGATCAACAATGCCTTTTCCAGCATGATGGAGCACCTTGCCATAAAGCAAAGGTGATAACTAAATGGCTCAGGGAACAAAACATAGAGATTTTCGGTCCATGGCCTGGAAACTCCCCGGATCTTAATCCCATTGAGAACTTGTGGTCAATCATCAAGAGACCGGTGGACAAACAAAAACCTAAAAATTCTGACAAAATGAAAGCATTGATTGTGCAAGAATGGACTGCTATCAGTCAGGATTTGGTCCAGAAGTTGATTGAGAGCATGCCAGGGAGAATTGCAGAGGTCCTGAAGAAGAAGGGTCAACACTGCAAATATTGACTTGCTGCATTAACTCATTCTAACTGTCAATATAAGCTTTTGTTACTCATATGTTTGCAATTATATTTCTGTCTGTGATAAAAACATCTGTCAAACACACTTAAAAACCAGAGGGCAGCAGATCATGTGAAAATATAATATTTGTGTCATTCTCAAAACTTTTGGCCATGACTGTAATATATTAGACTTAGTGGCCAGTGTGAAAATTTTTTTTTCTTGCAAGTATTTTTTCTTTTAACTAAAGATAAGCATACGGAACATTAAAAAAAATTAAAAAAGTAATACGGTACAATTCTAACAAAAACCTGATTTAAAAGAGAAGTGATTTTCTGATAGCACATTCCCTTCACCCATTAAATTTTGAAGGAAATATATATTTTTTTATTGGGCCATTTCCACTCTGAAACATCGTTGATGATTTTTATTTTAGGCAAAACCAGAGAAGTGTATAGGACTATTTGGAATATTGTTTTCGGTGTATTCAGACCTAACTTTATCTCAAAGACTCATAAAACTTTAGCATTATACGGCTAATGCACCACATAAAAGTTTTGGATGAGATGCTGGGAAAAGCTCTGTTTTTTTTTTAGTCTTCCAGAAACAGCGCCCCCTCTTGTCCATACCGGTGCCTGGTATTACAACTCGTCCTCCATCCCACTAAATTCTCCGAGTCTAATGTTTTCCTATCTTTATAATAAGCCACAGTCTCTTTAAAGCTTTTATTATTACCTACCGACAATCACAACATGCTTCCTACTGCATTTTCCAATATATACAAGCACCTGTAGTAAAAGATTAGCACATCAAGTTGTGCCTTATTCTAAACCAAAGTCAACATTTTACATTCAGTAGCTAAAATAGTGGAAATTGATGTCTCGATGTGAACGTTTAATAAAAATGATTTAGAAAAAACCCATAAGGCGTTCGTATATTTCATATGAATAAGGTACAAATTGGTTGCCTCTCTTTCTGAGTAATACGTTTCCTACCACTAGTCTATACTAATCCACTGCATGCTGCGTCACTGCCATTATTATGGTTTATTATATAGAATGTATGTGAACACTGTTTTATTGTGCTATGTACTGGAGTTAAATGTGAATTATTACTCTATAGGACTCTCATAGGAAGATTATTATACTGTACAATAATGTCCTCAGCAAATCAAAACTGCAGCTGTAGAAAGGTCCTGATGTATGTTCTGTCTCAGTGGGAAATCTACAAATGTATAGGCAATCTATTCTAGTGACAGATACACAGATAGATAGAAGATATGGGATAGATAGAAGGATAGAGAGAAAGATGGATAATGATAGATATGTAGATAGAAAGAAGATATCAAGAGAACTATGATATACCATGGACTTCCATAACGCCCACCCTGGTTATGCCCCATCCATCATTCCTACAGTCCCCTCCTATCATCCCAGAGTCCCTATTCCCTAATGTACTGTCATCCTGGGACAGTCTAAAGTAAGGGATAGGGGCCTCAAACTGTCCCTGGGACCCTAACTCTCCCTGTCCCAGGGGTACTCTTGAAGGTAGAGAGGCCTGGGTCTCCGACATTACTGTGCTCCTTTTAAACGCTAATCTGTCCTCTTCCCCACCCCATGAAGCATGGGACAAAAATGTAAGGTAAAAAAAAAACACAGACAAAACAGGGATAACAGAAAACCACCATCATACAAAAACACTAAGCAACAATAGAGAGCAGGATAGGGAAATGGAGGAATAAACTAAATGTGGACAGGGACCAAGAGATAAACACTCACATACTACAGCAAACACAGATTACTACAACTCCCACTCCAACTACTCAGCTCAGCACTTAGCACAGGAAGAAGAATCTTTCACCGGCAAGGAAGAAACACCCAGAGCCAGCATGTATACAGGTAGTAAATCATAAGCAGTTGCTGCTGAGAACAATCAGACTGTTATGGTCTCAGCCAGCTTGGAAAGTCTCTTTAACCCTCTCAGCACTGAAGGAAAGAAAATCCATTTAAAATAGGACATGAATTACACCAACTCTAAAGAAAACCTGAGATTCATTATCCGATGTGACCTACTATCTCCAGGTCTCCCTGGGGGATGTGACACCCTTGTGACATGTACACTTGCTTTGGCACAACTAGTATGTATTTAGTCCAGCCTATAAATCTTTTTTTAAATTTGATAGATGAGCCAATGAAACAGCTAGATAATAGATAGAAAATTAATAAATGATAGATAACTAGACAGAAAACTGAAATAGATAGATAGATATACAATAGATAAATGATAGGGCGATGATAGATAAAGATGATAGATAGATAAATAACAGATTGATAATAGATGGATAATAGATAGATATATAGATAGATAGATAGATAGATAGAAGAATTGGATAGATTAAATAGATAGAGAGCTAATGATTGATAACTAATGCTATGGAGAATTTATATCAGAACGTCAGTCCTCTGTAAAACACATTGAGGGTCATAAACTATTAGTACATGCGGTACCTACTGTAGCTGGAAAGCTTAAGCCACATACAGGAATGGCAAATTCACTGCACATTTTTAGCGCACACAGTGTAAGAAAGCATGTTTATTGAGTCGTGTGTGTATAGCTCTTAGGCCTCTTTCACACTTCAGTCGTGCGACGTCAGTCAAAATCCGTCAAAATGTGAAAAAAACGGATCCGCCATTTTTTTTTGGCGGATCCGTTTTTTTCCCATAGACTTGCATTAGTGACGGATTTTGACGGATGGTCGTCCGTTAGGTCCGTTTTTGGACGGATCCGCCAAAAAATTGGCGTCCGTCATTTTAAAAAAACGTCCAATGCAACGTTTTTTTTGACCGCCAAAGTGGCGGACAACGGCGGATCCGCCGCATCCGCCATTTTGTATAATGGCCACCTATGGGCGGCGGATCCGCCAGCATCCATTTTTGACGGAATCCGCCGGCGGATCCGTCGCCTCTATTGAAAACCATAGTAAAATGCAGAAAACAGTGTCCGGGGTGTCTCTCTCTCTCCTCTCTCTCTCTCTCTCTCTCTCTCTCTCTCTCGTCAGAAAACTGACCAGTTTTGCATCCGTTTTTTTAATTTTCTGACGGATCCGCCATTTTCACGGATGGGCGGACGTCACACAACGGAAGTGTGAAAGAGGCCTTATGTAGATCTTTGTGTCGCCATGATTACAGATCACAAAGAAAACTTGTGTAATCTATTCTCGTAGTTGTACTCTCTTCCTTCTGCCACCTAATTCTTACCATCTAGTTTACATTTGATTGGCTAACAAAAAGTAGAGGTCAGATTGATAGTAATATAACTGCGTGATCAGACTACACAGGGTTTGTTTGTAGTCTGTTACCTTGGAAACACATAGATCTACATTGGAATTGCATTCACAAAATAATAGAAGATATTTATTTAAAACTATTTGCAAAGTTGCTTGATTTTTTCAGTTCAGATGTGTTGGGACAAACAATAATTGCCAAAGTGGGCTGTGAAAAGTGATACAATGGGAAATGGTGTCTATGTTGTATTGATTACACTGATGTAAAAATTTTAAAGGGAGTCTGCTTAAGCTGACAGTATAGACTAAGCATTAAAGGATATATAGCCCCTATAAATAATTGCATCTTTAGTGTTCTAATCACTGCCTCCGTTCTGCGGCAACTGAAATGTAATCAAATATGCTAAATAGTGTGCTCGGTTGTTAGGCTCACCTAGTGAGGTGGATCCCCCAAACCCAAGGTCCAGGTGGGCACATGGGCCATTGGCATTGGTGAAGCAGGCTGGAGAGGCATACGGGAAATGGATAGGTGAGATCTTGGAAGTTACTGACAGATAGCAGAGGTACTGGAAGCCGCAGGCAGACAGGTAACTGAGGTTGTGGAACCTGCAGGCAGATAGCTAGGGTACTGGAAGCTGCAGGCAGACAGGTAACTGATGTACTGCAAGCCACAGGAAGACAGGTAGCTGAGGTACTGGAAGCCAAAGGTATACAAGTAACCGATGTACTGGAAGCTGAAGTAGTGGAAGCCGCAGGCGGACAGGTATCTGAAGTACTGCAGTCCACAGGCAAAAAGGTAGCTGAGGTACTGGAAGCCGCAGATGGACAGGTAACTGACATACTGGAAGCCACAGGCAGACAGGTGACTAAGGTACTTGAAGCCACAGGCAGACAGGTAGCTGCAGTACTGAAAACTGTAAGCAGCCAGGTAACTGAAGTACTGAAATGCTGCAGGCAGTCAGGTAACTGACATACTGGAAACCACAGGCAGACATGTAGCTTAGGTACTGAAAGACGCAGACAGACAGTTAACTGAGGTGCTGAAAGCCGCAGGCAGATAGGTAACTGAGGTACTGGAATCCACAGGCAGCTGAGGTACTGAATGCCACAAGCAGACCCGTAACTGAGGTACTGAAAGCTGCTATCAGACAGGTAACTGAGGCACTGGAAGCCACAGGCAGCCAGGAGACGTCCTTTTGACCGCAGACAGGGAACTGTGCACCAAGAAACAAAGTCTTAATACCAATATACTGATGTGTGTTCTGGTGAATCTTTTATAGGCCCAGGCACATGGTCACATGGGATCACGCCGGGCCATATGCAAAGTTGACTTGGAGCACAAGAGAGTTTAGTGAACCAGGGTGAGGGAAGCAAAGCCCGGATTTGAGAAATTTGCATAACACCGGTGCACCCTTGGTGTGGCTAAGAGGCTCAGTGCACCGATCCGCCCACTGGTTTTGAATGTCCCTGTATCCCTCACTGGTGATTGACAGGACTGGTTTACCTAGAGACAGCACTGTATGTTGAGAAAGCTCAGGGCAGTGCTGTCAGTCATCAGTGAGGGAGGTGAGGCATCCAAAACCAATCGACGAAACAGGACACAGCCTCTTAGTCACATCAAGGGTGCACCGAGCGGCCTAAATAGGATATCTAATGAAACGTCAGTTTATGCAGAACATAAACGGCGATTAGACACTAAAGGTGTGTTATTTACCGAGGCTTCATGTCCTATAAGACTATGTGCTTAGTGTCAGACTCCATTTATTAGGATTCATTGTCGGGAACATAGTATATTTACGAAAATTCAATATATCAAATTATTTTTTTCTCAAGGGTTTCATCCCCGCAATACTCATAAGGTCACTGCATCCTGCTTTGCCACTTTTTCATGACATTGTGTACATGATTGTTTGTTTTTATCTGTTACGAAACGACACATTGCATGCCTTTATCAGTCACCTTTCAGGCTTTCCTTATGAAACGCATGCAAACTGTCCATCATTTTAACATTCACATTAATTTTAATGGAGAAAATACGGAGAGTTATTAGAGGGATGCCCCATTCAGGACCCTGATAATTTAGCAAAGAGGACATTTCTTCTTATTATACCTGTGATTGCGCTAAAAGGAATCCAAATGTTACTTTCCTGCCCATTGTAGAGCTGATGGCTCCTGCTTCCACTAGCAGGACTACCTGTGATGAGCTTGTGATGATTCCAACAAAAGGATAGTCCAAAGTAGACACCCCTTTTAATATAAAATGCATATTATCCGCATACAGTAACATCTCTCTCTCCTGTGATGGTGAAACAAAAAATTTAGGGAAAAAAAATGAGGCTTAGTTTGCCCTGTTCTCTATAGGAGGCAGCAGCTTGCTGATGTAGAAACCTTCCACCGCTGCTTTTCTCTATTGGGGAACTGACAAGCTAATTCCCATTTTTCAGTGGACTCAAACCGTACAGGAGGTGTCAAGGAAGATATATTTTCTTTGTGAAATATTTTTCTAAAAGTCGTGCAGATGAATAAATAGGTAAGTGTTCTAACTATGTTTGATTTCCTCCTTCATTTGTAAATGGTCCTGTACTTTTAGACAATTTGATCTAGTTTAAAATGTATTGTGATACATGAACACCATGTACATCACTTTATTTATAAATTATGTTGCTCTATCCTCAAAAAAAAAATCGTCAATACGGCATCTCCCTCCTAACTTGTTGCCAAGTGTCATACGAGACGGGAAGTGGGGTTGGTCTTTGTCCCTCTGCTCCTGCTCTCCTGCCTTCAAACTGCACACAGACATAACAAGTGGTCTTTGTCTCTCTGTTCTTCTCTCCTGTCTTCAAACTGCACACAGACATAGCAGAGAGGCGGTCTTTGTCTCTCTGCTCCTGCTCTCCTGTCTTCAAACTGCATACAGACTTAACAGAAGGTAGTCTGTCTCTCGGCTCCTGCTCTCCTGTATTCAAACTACACACAGATATAACAGAGGCAATCTTTGTCTCTCTGCTCCTGCTCTCCTGTCTTCAAACTGCACACAGACATAGCAGAGAGGCAGTCTTTGTCTCTCTGCTTCTGCTCTCCTGTCTTCAAACTGCACACAGACATAACAGAGAGGCAGTCTTTGTCTCTCTGCTCCTGCTCTCCTGTCTTCAAACTGCACACAGACATAACAGAGAGGCAGTCTTTGTCTCTCTGCTCCTGCTCTCCTGTTTTCAAACTGCGCACAGACATAACAGAGAGGCAGTCTGTGTGCAGAACAGGCAAGCCATTGGATAAGGACAGTCAAAATACATACTGAAAAGTACAGGAAAAGAATTTCCAGCACATGGAGTGCTGGTAGAATACTACTACTTATAAAAAAGAGTGGATGGAAAGTGGCAGAGCATGGAAATCTGGATAGTTCTTGGAAATATTAGACTGATATAGGCAAGACAATTCTTTTACACTCACACTTTTACCCTGTAAGTTCAGTCCCGTTTTTAATGGTAAATTCCACTTTTAAATAACATGTTACATGTCAGTAACTTATACTTATCTCTAATTACAGAATCGTTCCTTCTATATTCACATACAGAGCTAAATTATGAATTCTAGAACGTTATTTTTTTTAATAGAAAGTAAATCATTATGGCATATAAACCCTTAATTTGCTGCTTGGTCACATGTCCGACAACATAAAGATATACCGTTGTCTGTTTCTAAGGGCAACCGGAAGGATTTGTAAAGCAAATAAATATAACTAAAATTCATAACAAACAAAAAAAAATGTTTAAAAAATTTTAATTTTCTGTGAATTTAACCCTTGAGTTGTGTAAAGGGAGCATTGTAGATAGGCAGCTTTCTTTATGCGAGCAAACTAAATGAGACATTAATAAGGTTTTATATACTCTACATTGATGGTCTATGCTAGTAATAGGCCATCTATGCATAATGAATCCAATTAATAGGATCTGATTCAATTTGCAGTGGCCACCAAACATGGTCCAGAGGTGTAACTATCAATATATTGAACACCCCCTTTAATGTCGACTTACAAGCCCATATGATTTATTACAGGGGATAATTGCCAATTCCTGGACAGTCTGTAAAAATTAACTTTTCCATTGTCCTGGGACAAAAAAAAGTACCTCTGAATTTTTTTTTAAGGCTCGAAGATCTTTTCTAGATTATTATGATTGTAAATAGAATTTTAAAGTGTAATAGCTGCAAACATCTTCATATCAGTATTTTCTTCTATGGACATTTATCATCTTAAATATAGTTTTCCAATGTCTCTGCTTACAACATGTTCGCTGGATGATTTTTAAATAAATTGTCCCGAAGAAAAAGGAAAAAAATAATTGTAATTGCTTCTCTCAAAACTGTTAAATATTCTCTCTATTTCCAAAAATATCTTAAAATTTTATAAAATATAATTAACAAGATATCTGGCTTCTTCCCACTCAGTATTATCTAATTGTACAGATACAAGCCTTAATTAGTAGCTAATGCACAGCGCTGCCCTAGATATGGAGGTCTGGCTTATTTCGAGCATTCCCATTCTCTGCATTGTAATTAGAGAGAACGTTTGGTTTCAGGATGAAAATGGAATATGTTGTAAAGTACTGGTAAAATCACTTAGGAACAAAGCCGCCGTGTAATTTGTTATCACGTCGTTCCCCTGTATGCGGAGAATGCTATTAATATGACTCTAAAGTTTCCTCGAATGTCAGAGCAGGGGCGAAGCTAGGCTTGGACTGGAGAAACATGTGCCATGGGTACCCAACAAGCCACTCTGCCTTGGCCATGGTTTTTAGATTTAAGGCTAGGGCAGAAAATTGAGACTGTGCTGACGCCTAATATTGGTTCCATTCCATTCACAGCAGCCACCTGACTGGGGGCAGGAGACCCCTGTACTGTGCATGTGCCATAAATGTTCAAGAAAGAAATACCCCTCTAGTGGCCTTTATATGTCTCGGAAACACATTATAGTTGTATAATAATTCAATGTGTGCATCATAAAAGAGAATAAGGAGTGCCACCGTGAAGTGCCACCATGAAGTGCGAAGCCTCAGTAATCCGTTGTGCCTCCATAGATCTTTCTCCATAGATCTTTCTGCACACCGTTCTGCTGTGTGAATGATGCCCAAATACATCCCGGGCAACTTCCCAGGAGGATATTGATCTTAGCACACAAAGCATACCACCAAAATTTCCTTGTCCATGCCATTCCTCCTTTCAGACTGTACTTCGTCCACATCCTGAATGTGTGTGCAGATGCCAGTGTTCCACCATAAGGCTTGGGTCACACGACCATGTATTCTCTCATCCGAGAATATCGGCCTGATTACGCTAATCACACTCTGATCAAACTCTGACCATTTGCACGGCTGTGGGGAATAAAAAAAAATTCTCCATCTACTCCATTCTGCCAGTCCATGAATATCGGACTGCACTTGGATTCATAGACATCAATAGCCGAGTGCGATCCGACATAGAATCATAGAATAGTAGAGTTGGAAGGGACATCCTGGGCCATCTGGTCCAACCCTCTGCTCAAAGCAGGATTCTCTAAATCATCCCAGACAGATGTCTGTCCAGCCTCTGTTTGAAGACTTCCATTGAAGGAGAACTCACCACCTCTTGTGGCAGCCTGTTCCACTCACTGATCACCCTAACTGTCAAAAAGTTTTTTCTAATATCTAATCTGTCTCTCCTCCCATTCAGTTTCATCCCATTGCTTCTAGTCTTTCCTTGTGCAAATGAGAACATGGGATGCAACTCGTGCACACTGCCATTTCCTTCCTCGGTCGTCAACACGACAGATAGCTCTTGTCCAGTTTTTACGATCGTGTGCACGAGCCCTTATACTGCTGCTTTCCAGGAGGTTTCAAGAGGCTTCGGCGGCACTAGGGAGACTTGAGAACCTGTTCAGAAAGTCATCCCTCTCTCCGGGAAAGATAAAGATCACACTTCTGACTTCTCAATGCAAATCGCCAGAATAAACTAAGAGGGGAATTAGGATTCCAGCTCTGGAGTATAATACAGATTAAAACCCCTCGATCAGTAGAAGATAACTGATGCGATATGTTTACGAAGTTACATTTTTTTTATTAATGTAGATGTACAGTATGTGGAAACTAAAATGGCGCCATGCCCTCAGTTTGTTAGCACCTTGTGCTGTTTAGTCACACACTTTATGAACATTTTATAATTTCTGTCCTACTTATTAATTACAGTGTATAAATCATTTTTTACAACAAAAGCTTATGGTAAAATTCAACAATCTATTCCCTGCCAATTCATGGAAATGACAATGGCGGAAGAGGGTTTTGCAAGAAGCAGTGACGTGTCCTGTGTAAACGTAATGGCAAGCATCATCCGATGAACGAGCAAATTGCATGTTAGATGGTTCATCCCAAGTTAAAATCCTCATTCTTGGTTGAGCATTGTCCAGATGATGTGCTGCCGATAACCATGATACTCTTTGCCCAAAGGGCCATCGTATGAGCGTCACTATGAGCATAGAATTTTGGTCGGCCATTAAATAATCGCCGATCGGCTTGTACGTGGCCAATCAGCGGGTTGTTTAACGGCCACTATTGGTTTTTCTAAACGGGTCATTAAGGAATAAAGACAGTTGTAGGCTTTTAGTAGAAAGCGTTGGGTCTCTACATCATATAGTACTATTTTGTGTAAAGCAGTGATCTGGTCACCAATATGATCATTTTTAGAGAAGATAAGTGCAATATCCTAATTCATAGAGGTTGGAGATCTCGTTGAAAGTTCTCAGTCCCAGTGCAAAGTCTCTACCTCTACCACCTGATTGCTAATGACCTGCCAATATTTTACTTCCGTTCTCGATGTTTCCCTCTGAACCCAATTGCGAAAACGTCTTGATGACCAACACCACTATATAAATCCAGAGAGGGAGGCCCAGGCTGAGAGTTGTAGAAAGGACCACATGTCACCAGATTAGTATTATTGAGTTTCGTGAAGAAGACTTGCTGAGCATTTCCATATAAAGTTGCCCTGATATTTCTGTTCTTTGATCGGCCTACATTTGCCATTCTATCTTCATTCAGCATGAAGCATATCTTATGTTTTTGTGTGTATGTAGCACAAGAGCCGCTGTTTCCCCTGAAATAACACTCGTCATTTCTCTTCTGCAGATAAAACTCTGGTATGACAAAGTTGGTCATCAATTGATTGTCACTATATTAGGAGCTAAGGACCTGCCATCAAGGGAAGATGGGAGACCGAGAAACCCTTATGTTAAAATTTATTTTCTTCCGGATCGAAGGTATGTAAAAAAACTAATGGGGTAAAGGGGTTGAATACTATTAAAAGGGTGGGACTGGCTTTTTCTTGACATAGCACCACCCTTGTCCATGTCAATGTTTGGTATCAGCCCTATTCAGGGTCAAGGTACTCTTTATAATGAACCCTTTTGGGGCATGTTGAAGAAAGTGATGTCAGTGGCAGCGCTGAATGTTGTACTTTAAAGGGGTATTCAGAGAATTGAAAGCTACCACTATCCTTGAGATAGAAGATATTTCCTGCAACCTCGGGGTTCGACTGCTGCAATCCTCGGCTATCCTGAGAATGGGGCTCTAGATCTTTGCATAGCCCCATCTTGAATTGAACCATAGTTGTGAATGCTTGACCTCCCCGCCATTCATTGTCTACGAGACTGCCGTAGAAAAATGACTAGGGATAAGGCGTAGAGAGATAAAAGTAGATATGAGCTCACCATTCAATCCAGAGTAGAGTTGTGGCTGTTTAGTAGACCCCATTCCCATGCCAGCTCTCAGGTGAAGGCAGTACATGAGAAGAGTGCTGTATACCAACACTGATGTAGATTCTTAATCATATCCATATATTATGGATAGGGGATTGTTTTCAATGCTAGTAATACACCTTTAAGGGGTAAACATTTCAAATATCATTTGATAAGAGTCATAGATAAGTGAAGGAGTGGATATTTTATTTCATGGTATAGTTAATTTTTTCACCTGGAGGACCTGGCCTACATGGACACAGTGTAATACCGTATTTCTCCTGCGGTGGTGCTGCAGGAGAAGTGAACGCTTGCTGTTAAGTTGTACCAAAGATTGCAGATGATCATCGTTCTCCCAGCAGCAGGACATAGCTTCGTTTATCATTGGGGAAGGGCAATAATGGCTTACCAAAAGCTGACAACCCCTTTACTTTATCTACAAAGAAATATCAATAAATAATTAGGGGAATCTTTGGCTATGAAAAATGTATTTGATCTACTATAATGTCTGGATAGCAGAAGAGACACAAATTCCCGGAAAGTGATGGTTATCTCTGAACTGACTTTCATCCCCTCCTGCAGTAAGTCTGTATGATAATGAACCATCTGGGAGTCCATTGGACTATTTCTCTGATCTTAGAATTGTGGGTGATGATGCACGGGAAAATGAAAGTGAGTTCAGATATAAGAATGACATCCTGGGAATCTGTGCTCTCTTCAGTTATCCATGCCTTATAATATTTTAAAGAAGTCCTCCCAGCAAACGTTTTAGTGCTTAAATCTGTGTAAATGTGTAAGTAATATAATCACGGATCGCTGTCTTCCCCCGTTTCCAGCGCTGCTCCTTTCCTCTACTAAGTCAGCTATTCCAGTTTGCTTGATCACACTGTGCTGGAAATGGCTTTCATCAAGTAAGTCTACTGAGCGACAGGACATTGCTCCATAGACTTAGGCTATGTTCACATGTTGCATTTTAGCTGAGTTTTTTCCACAGACAAAACCTGCTCTCTTGGCAGTAAAGAAGCTGCTTACAAAAAGCAAGTTTTGGTGAGTTTTTGCTGCGTTTTTGTTGTCTCTTGTGCAGGTTGATAAAGTTTAGTGGCTCAAAAAAAATCCTGATTTAACTTCCTTAGTTTTTTGCAGCAAAAACTGATACCTGTGTTTTTTGCTGTTTTTTTGCACTTACCTATTATTTCCTATGGGTGAAAAAAAACACTGAAGGAAGTGACATGCTGCAGTTTGCAAAAACACAGCCGTTTTCCAAATCAGTCAGGAAATTAAAAGTAATCTGTGTGCATGAGATTTCTGAAATCTCATAGACTTTGCTGGTACTGTAAATGCAGCAGAACAAAAAAAGCACTGCAAAAACGCAACATGAGAACATAGCCTTACATTGCAAAAGCGACTTCGGGCTCAGATAGACCACAGTGTGAGCCGACAAGTCAGAATAGCCATCACATTACCCAGAAGAGGATCGGAGCTGCGCTAGAAACGGGGAAAGACGTAGATCAGTGAGTATATTGCCGCACTTACACTACACTTTATATGCTTTCACATGGGTTTAGGCAATAAAACATTTGGTGGGAGATCTTCTTTAATAGTGTTTTTCACACTGGAACCGAACAGTTGGACAGGCACAATGGTTAGGTACCTAGATTATTCGCCCGAACCATCTATACGTCTATATATCGTCAGTTTGCTTTAGAGTTGGAGCTACAGAATATGTTTTCGATTGATTCGAACCAACATAAATTTTGCTGCATCCAATAGAAATCACTCAGCATTATTATGTATTTAATACCAGGCTTTGTGATTGGTTACAGTGGCGTATTTCAGCCTATGAGTAGTCCCCACTCCTGTACCACCCGCCGTCCAGTGTTTATTGCTTCTTTCCGATAGAATTTCATTAGTGCGCTGTTAATGAAGGGGATATTCTCAAATAACAGCTAACTTTTAATTAGGTTTCATATCTCCTATTGAAGGTCATTAAGGTATTTTAATTGCAGATAAGAATTATAAATTTACCCTCCTCTCATTAGAGGATTCTCGTGTAGCATGTGCCAAGGGCCGAGATTCCTATCTCCTAATAAGTAAAATATGCCGATACTTTTAATGAAATCCTGCTATTACTAGGATTATGTGTGCAAGAAAAGGGTCAGCTGAGAAGATCTAAAACATAAACTACCGTGCGATCAAAGGTCTCATTCATTATTAATTCTGTACCCTGGCCTTAAAGGGGTTCTCCTATATAGCTTAAAGGGGTTTTCTACTTAAAAAAGTGGTCCTCAAATGCTAAACTCTTCTAAAATTACGGATAGTATCTCTCCGAGTCCAGTGCCGCCTCTCAGCCGCTGCTTCTATCTCAATGTTTTGGCTGCACTGAGATATAGCTCCCATCACCACTGCAGCCAATCACTTAGTGCTTCAGCCATACAACACTGGCTCTCTACCACTGCTTCTGTCTTAGTGTTTTGGCTGTAGCGGTGACATCACGTCGACAGTGCACGTCCCCGCTGCAGCCAATCATTTAGTGGTTCAGCCATACAACGCCAGCTCTCCACCTCTGCTTTGTGTCTTAGTGTTTTGGTTGCAGCAGTGATATTAAGTCTACAGCTCTCATTACCACTGCAGGCAATCACTCAGTGCCCTGCTGCTGTGCCTGTCACCTCCGGCCATCTTCCCCATGCTTTTTAGATTTTATATGAAAGACGTTCTCCAGCATGATCAGAATAAAACGTCACATTTATTGTAGATGCATTAAAAAGACATATAGTGGACACACTTGGAAGTCCAAGGGGACTAGCAATCGACGCATTTCGACCGGGAGGTCTTAATCATGGTCTTGTGACTGAATAGTAATAATAATTACTGGAGCAAAAAGAGTAAAAATCTAAAAAAGATCTTTTATAAGATCCAATAATATGGTCATTCATAAATCACAGTACAAAAACTTGAGGTGGCAGGATCCTAGGGAACTCCTAACAAGATCACCTCTCCAAAATGGGAGAACCTTAGGACCCAGCGAAACCGAATGTAAGAAGGACCCTATCGCTGGCCCATACCGAAAACAAGTCACATGAATACGCACCAACCTTCTTAGCACTTCAGGAGTGTAGCAAACCCTATTAAGGAATTTAGATTAAATAAATTAATCCATAGTGCTCATCACTGAAAGATAAAAGATGTCCCTGCCTCTTTCCATTTCTCCTTTGGCAATTCAGGTACATGAGTTTTAACAAATGGCTTGACAGAGAAGGCCTGCAATAGCGCATATGCCTGGGTAAGGGGCTTGGGTAGGTCATTAGTCCCCAATACCATTTCAAACCTTGAAAAAACAATAGACAATGGGGCAATGCCAAAATTAGATCATACTGCATGACCCAAAAAGCCACACTAAGTAGCATAGATGGCTAAAATCAGGATTGACCCATGGTGGCACCCTAGGCAAAACCATTGTTGTGTCAGATCCCTCAACCAGATCTTCCACCAACATCCAAACCCTAGCCACTGTTTTCACTGTTACTGGTACAGGTGATGATGAGATATATCTGTATAACAGGTAAGTTAGACCTTTGTAACGCCCTCTAATGCTGTGGCAGAATTACTCATGGCTATGTCAATCCACCAATGGATATAGACCAGCTGTGACCCCATAAAGTAATGGTACAAATCGGGAGCTGCTAGACCTCCATTGTGGGATTGGGCATTTTTTATTTAAACTCCTGATACTTTTTTTGCTCTTGGAGATAAGCTGCCACCGGTGGGGTCAGATGGCGGCTCACTCTCTCCCCTGCAGAACACGTTATTCCCCATCAAGTCTAGTCTTCATGTGTATGGGGGACTAAGGGGATATACTGTGGTATTCGGCCAACAGGTGTCTGATGTGTGGGCATCTTCCGGAAAGTTATGATGTTTTCTTTGATTACTTTACTTCTGTACTTATAAATGTAAGACAGTAAATTTATGACATCTTGGTATTATGTTTTTTAAAGTGACAAGAACAAAAGGAGAACAAAGACTGTGAAGAAAACGTTAGAACCCAAATGGAACCAAACGTTCATTTACTCTCCGGTTCCCCGACGAGAATTTAGGGAAAGAATGTTGGAAATTACACTTTGGGATCAAGCCAGAGTTCGAGAGGAAGAAAGTGAATTTTTAGGAGAGGTAATGAGACAAACTTCTTGATAGTTTTCTTATAGTAGAAAATATAAAATATTTGACATTGAATTATCTGGATGATTTTCCGGACTTTTCCTACAGTCTTCATGCCCATAGGTACCCTTGGGTTTCCCATCTTTTTCACTTGTATAGCTGAGTGATCTCTGGGTATTTTTATCTCACCACTAAGGTAGACAGGAAAATGTCAAATGTTCCATCCATCACTTTTATATTGAAATCAATGGGGTGATGCATGGAAATAATGGATGTCGTCTGTGACGTCTGGTGATTCGATCCACCGCATCTGTTGTTTGATGTAAAAAAAAACCTTAAATGGGATGATAGATGGGATGACAGACGCCATTTACAACAAACAGGAAAACATTACATGCAACATATTCCTGTCCATCATATCTGTCACCATGTCAAGTAATGAATAATTGGAAGACATTTTCCAAAGGAAATAGAATTTCCTTGAAATCAATGGGAACTGTTCTGACTTCCATTCTCAACACATCTTAACATCAAAGATGGTGGAAATGGAAGTGGACAGAGACAACAGAGAAGAAAAGAACACTAGTTCCAGCCTAACAAGTAAAATATGAATGTATGAGAAATTGTCAGCAGCCATGAATCTGCTGCATTGTATATAACCACTCGCCCATGGTAGAATTCCTAAAGTTAAAACTGTGTGCCTGTGCTGAATTTGCCAAAGCTTGACATTAATTGGGCTGCTATTTGTGATACTTTTACACACTCTTATTTGGATTTAATTACATGTTTTTGAGTTTTCGAGCAAAGAGCCAATAACCTAAATAACATCACCTGACAAAGAGTAAAGTTGTGCGAAACATTGCACAAAAGAGCCGAGCTCTACTAAACCCATAATTGTAATCCTTGAAAAGGGTGATTTGATGTATGTACTGAAGAGTTTTGGAACAAACTAAAGGTTCTTATAAACTATCCCCCTTCCCGACTCCATCAATCAGTGGTGCAGCAACTACTTATTACACATTACTCATACATTCTGTATGGATCTGACAGAAAGAAAATGATAGCAAACTTCATTACAGACTCTATGTATGAAGAATTCTTTTTAGAGAAGAATCTTTCACTCATATCATTTTTTTTAAAATAAACAATTTATTTTCATGTGCTGTGTACAACAATATGCCATGTTGTTTCCTGCCCATAGGTGTGCTCTGAGGGAAAGGGAATGTCATCAGTATTTCACCCCCAAACTATTTAAATGTAGATATTTCAAAGACAAGTTCAGCAATTCCTTCACATGGCCGGTCCATTCCTCCACTCCTGAGAAACCAGTGTTTTCATTTATAAGCAAATGAAGTGGAAGAACTATTTGTAGATCTGAAGCCTCTGTCACTCCAGCTCTATTCCCCGCCCAGCGCCTGCTTGACTGACAGCCTACATGCTCTGTGACATCAGTCAAGCAGGAGGAGGCAGCTTTGGATAGGAATAGAGCTGGAGTGACAGAGGCTTTAGATCTACAAATAGGTTCAGCCTCATTTGCAAATCATTACAAATGCTGTTTACAGTGAGGACAATAAGTATTTGATACACTGCCGATTTTGCAGTGGTCTCTTATTTTTATCGTAGGTACACTTCAACTGTAAGAGACAGAATCTTAAAAAAAAATCCAGAAAATCACATTGTATGATTTTTACATACCAGTAATTAATTTGCATTTTATTGCATTAAATAAGTATTTGATACAATAGAAAAACATAACTTAATATTTGGCACAGAAACCTTTGTTTGCAATGACATATGTCAGACATTGCCTGTTGTTCTTGACCAAGTTTGCACACACTGCAGCAGGGATTTTGGCCCACTCCTCCATACAGCTCTTCTCCAGATCTTTCAGGTTTGGGGCTGTTGCTGAGCAACATTGAGTTTCTGCTCCCTCCAAAGATTTTCTATTGCGTTCAGGTCTGGAAACTGGCTAGGCCACTCCAGGACCTTGAAACACTACTTACGGAGCCACTCCTTAGATGCCCTGACTGTGTGTTTTGGGTCATTGTCATGCTGGAAGACCCAACCATGACCAATCTTCAATGCTCTTACTAAGGGAAGGAGGTTGTTGGCCAAAATCTCATGATGCGTAACCCCTTCCATCCTCTCTTCAATAAGGTGCAGTCGTCCTGTCCCCTTTGCAGAAAAGCACCCTAAAAGTATGTTTCCCCCACCATGCTTCACAGTTGGGACGGTGTTCTTGGGGATGTACTCATCCTTCTTCCTCCATACATGGCGAGTGGAGTTGATACCAAAAAGTTCTATTTTGGTCCCATCTGACCACATGACCTTCTCCCATGCCTCCTCTGGATCATCCAGATTGTCATTGGCGAACTTCATACGAGCCTGGACATGTGCTGCTGGAGTAGGGGGAACTTGCGTGCCCTGTAGGATTTTAATCCATGAGGGCGTAGTGTGTTACTAACGGTAATGTTTGAGACTGTGGTCCCAGCTCTCTTCAGGTCATTCACCAGGTCCTCCTGTGTAGTTCTGGGCTGATTCCTGACCTTTCTCAGAATCCTCCTTACCCCACGAGGCGAGAACTTGCATAGAACCTCAGACCAAGGAAGATTGACAGTCATCTTGTGTTTCTTCTATTTTCTAATTGTGCCAACAGTTGCCGTCTCACCAGGCTACCTGCCTATTGTCCTGTAGCCCATCCCAGCCTTGTGCAGGTCTACAATTTTGTCCCTAGTGTCCTTAGACAGCTCTTTGGTCTTGGCCATGGTGGAGAGGTTGGACTGTGATTGAGTGTGTGGAGAGGTGTCTAACATACAGGTAACAAGTTCAAACAGCTGCAATTAATACAGGTAATGAGTGTAGAGTAGGAGGGCTTCTTAAAGAAAAACTAACCGGTCTGTGAGAGCCAGAATTCTTGCTGGTTGGTCGGTGATCAAATACTTATTTTATACAATAAAATCCAGTTTAATTATGTAAAAATACAATGTGATGTTCTGGTTTTTATTTTTAGATTTTCTCTCTCTCTCACAGTTGAAGTGTACCTATGATTAAAATTACAGACCTGTCCATTCTTTGTAGGTGGGAAAACGTTCAAAATTGTCAGTGTATTAAATACTTATTTTACCCACTGTACATCATATATTTGATTGCAAGTCTATTATTGGTCTACTAATGACTATAAATAAAAGATATTAACACCTACAGCAAACATTTTCTTTACTTAAATAATTGCATTTTTGTATAAAAATCCTTTTTAAGTAATGTTTTATTAAAAATCTCAGACTGCTTGGCTTCTACAGCCTCTTTGTATCATTGTACATAGCAGACTGCAAAACCAGTTAGAGAGTGAGCGCATCCTGATTGCAGAGTTTGGAATCCTTATCTCTCTTCTCCTGAATTCTTCTACAGGTGATTTATGACCGGTTGTTAACTCATTCTGCAGTTTGCTATGTACCGTGATACATAGAAGATATAGAAACCAAACAATCCCACATTTTTATTAAAACCATATTGCAAAAACAATTTTTATAAAAAAAATATATATTTGCTTTAAATAAAAAATAAATTCTTGGAAAGCTCATTGACAAACTTTGGTTTCCCAAGGTCTATTCTTCAGAAAAACCAAGACTTAAAGGCTTGAGTGCAATTAAATTTTCTTGTTTATTTTTATAGTTTTAAAGCCTATAATTCTGACAAGGTTGCATGCCTATGTATTATGTGTGAAGAAACTTGGAGCTTGGCCTAGAGACGCAAACTTTCATTGTTTGCCCCAAGAAGAAGCTTGGGTTATTGTATAATTGACAGTTCTACTGCTTTAGCCCCCTGATACAAATTGTCATATACCTTTACCCATTTTGCTCAGTTTTCAGTTGTCATTCTAGCCAAAAATCATAAATTTACATCACATTAGACATTTTATTGACATTCGATAGACGAAGGTAGACAAGAAGTCAAATTCATCTCGGAGACTGACGGCAAAGTGGTGAAATTCCTCCAAGCAGACGTGCCATGATGTACCTGACACAGGTCATCGTTACGATTTTTGGGAGAAGACCTACAACATTCTTAGTAAAGGAATAACTAACATTTGGTTTATTATAACTCCTAAATAAAATAATTGAGATAAAGGACGAGCAGATAACATACATATACAGAATACATACTTCACCGGTGTAGTGATAGACGTTGAGTAGTGATGAGCGAACGTGCTGGGGTAAGGTGTTGTCCGCCATGCTCGTGTGCTGACCGAGAGTCTTCAGCATGCTCCAAAAATACGTTCAAGTCCCGTAACAAACAGGCAATCCCTGCATGTGTTGCACCTGTAGAACAGCCACGAGACAGGCAGGTGCGGGAATGCGAACATATTTTTCCAAAGAAACTCAGTTGGCACCCAAGCATACTTGGATAACACCTTGTCCGAAAAAGTTCACTTATCACTAACATTGAGTGATTATATCGCGTTCTAAAATAATGTGATTAAAATACCGTTACTACAATAACAAGTGGGTACCTGGTGGCAAAGAGAGAGCACACACACATAATAACATTATATCAATAAAATATGTACAAAATACAGTAATAATGCTGTAGAACCATCAAAAAGAGGATAAATGTAAATGTAAGTAAACATATCTCAAAATTATAAAAAGTCTATGTAGTACCCAGTAGTTATACACAGGAGAATGGATGTTAATCTATGAAGTGCAATGTGCTGGTATAATACAATTTATGCCTTGGCCTAAAAGGAGTATATAGTCATTGACAGGTGAAACTCTCTTTCCTTCTCTCTCTCTCGTCACCTTAATGTATTTACTAATTATTCTTTTTTTTTAAGTTTTATTGTGTTTTTACTTGCAGTATGGAGGATTAGTAAATTGATAAATGCTATTACATTGGCTGTAGAATAATTGGGAGTTTGTATTGTTACTGGTCGTAAACCAGTTTGAGGACGATTGGAGATGTGTCAACCTGGAGTTGGGGGATGTAGTACGAGTGTCACGCGAAATGTGCTTGTCATTTAATCTGGGCTGTGAAGTCCACTCCGACTACGACTTCAACTCCTCAATTTCCCTGTCTCCGACTCCCGACTCCCACTTCCTCATACATGGCTCAAGTGACAAGTTTACTGTAGTAAAATAGTAACATCAGGCTTTTCATCACCATTATGATACAATAATCAAGCTATTTACTTGCCTTTATCCCTTTTTCCCCTTCACGCTAGCAGTTCTGAGATGAGTGCAGGCATTCCTTCCCAGTGCATTTTTCCTCTGATCTGCAGAGGAGAAGCTTCACTAGCCTGTACAAAAAGTGCAGCACAGATTAATCTCAGATTCATCTCAACTAAAAGCCGAGATCCTTTTATCAGAAACAGAACAGACATTTAAAGGACAATTCATAACTTTTCAAATCCCAAATTCTTATGGAAAAATATTCAGCACACACTGCTTTGAACTACTGCACCCAATTTATTATATATTGTCGGAGTCGTCCATTTTATACCATCTCTGACTCCGACTCCTTCAAAATGGACACCGACTCCAACTCCATGACTCCAGCTCCACAGCAATGCAAAGTGTTTATACCAATGGTGGAAGATTGATCTCCTTGGCAGTTTGCGCCTCCTATTCTTTGCTTGATTCCCAGAAATGTAAATTTCCTCTGTGACTGATCTGCAATGTATTTCAATTGGTAACAGTCTGTTATTTTTCTCAATAAACCTAAAAGAAATCACCAGTAAATGAAGATCCTGAATTAATTCTATCCTTTCAAGTGTTATGAATTTTTAAGTTGCTCAGCTTTCAATTTTGTAAATTAGGGGCCGTATAAGGTACAGATCCAAGTTCCTCATATAGCCAAAGATAAGTCCTGCAAAGTCCCACAGAAGTAAGATCTTCCCAGTGATTGGGGAGGATCTGAAGTGACCCTTCACGGTTGACCAAGTGATTTCCAAATTAATTCACAGGACATTGCCGGCAATTGAGAATGACCAGACGGAGACGTGTCTCTGTTTGGGAGAATCAAGGCAGATTCCTACCCCATTTGTTACGTCATCTCTTTTATAGTATTTAGCAAGTTGTACTTCAACCAATAGTATAAAAACACACTTGTAGCACTTAACCTATGAAAATACAGAAAGACTGGAAACTACATATATGTCCGTATCTATGTAGCATAGAAAAGAACAATAGCATATTCATTCTTCAGAGTATTATACATTGATACACCCCAAGGTCTCATATCTTGTCCAAACTAGAACAATCTGGTTTTATTACCACCGTGAACTTTACTCTAGTTACAGAAGAACAATTTGGCTTTATAACAGCCAGGAACTATAGCCTAGTTACTGTAAGTAACAGAATTTATCTCATAAACGACAAGATGGAATTACAAGCACGAAATGGTTTTGATCTTGGTTTAACCCTTCACACCAGTAACTCAGAAATATTACTGTATTACAAATAACCAATAAAACAGTCCGAGAAAGTCCAAAAATCTTCCGTATCACAAGAGTTGCCTTTTTGCAGTAGCTGGGAGCCACTGGCTGAGGATCACTGTGATACCGGATGATTTTGAGCTTTTTTTTTTTTTTTTAACACTGAAAGAATCAGATACAACTAAAAAAAAAAGAGCATATAGCTCCTTGTTAGAAGAAAAAAAAACAACTCCAGAACTTTTTTTTGGGTAAATTCTTTGATTTTTGGTGGAAATGTCATCACCTTTAATGGTCATGTTTAATATTTTACTACTTTTCTTTATGTTCTCATGCTGTATTTCTCGTCCATACCGGTGTCTACTGACTGCTTATTTTAATTCTTCCCACAGATTCTAATTGAATTAGAAACTGCACTTTTAGATGATGAGCCACATTGGTACAAGCTTCAGACGCATGATGTGTCCTCATTGCCACTACCCCACCCGTCCCCATTTATGCAGCGGAGGCAGATGCACGGGGAGAGCCCAACTAGAAGATTGCAAAGTAGGTCTTCAGGAGTAATTAGTGCATGTCTGCTACCTAGAGACCCATCCTTGACATTGCTTTTTTTGATTAAGGAAAAAGAAATCCTGCTTTTCTTTGATATGCTAATTACACTTTTTTTTTTTTTTTTTACTCTGAGCTAAAATAATGAACAAACGTTGGAGGGAAATGTATAATCCAAGAATCAGGGGTATTGAAACATCTTCATGTTGTGGTTGAGCATTAAAAGTCTAAAGTAGATAAATGTTGTCTGAAGATGTCGTCTAGTGGACAAGCTGAAGTCGATCCCTTCCTCGGTAACAGAGTGGATGTTAATATGCCTCATCTTGAGAGTTGTCATGAAGAATCTGGTTTCCCTCTCCCTTTTGTTGATTGTTGGTTTCGGTGCCATAACTGTTGGCAAAACGCTGGTGTTGGCTGACGGCTATTTTAGCATGGCAGCTTCTAACCTAAAAGCCGACCGCGTAGTTACTATGCGGCCTCTGGAGAAGGAAGTCCAGAACATATCGGACATAGGGATCCTCTGTACATATAAGTCACCCCTTCCTTTGTGTCTAGGGGCATGTTATTTTTAACCAGCACAAGGAATCTTTCCTTTGGAGACCACTTCAGTCCCATATATACCACTGTCCGACCCCTCTCCACAGTATCAGCATGATGACTAATGGGCACTCGCCTGGTGGTAGATCTTTGACGTAAAACCATCTGGCCAAGTAATACATTCAATTCTTTTCGAGCAGTTTCCCACCGGAAGTCCAGCACTGCCTCTGCGCTGCTACCTCTTGATGGGCTGCAGCGGTGGTATTGTGCACATGGCCACTGCAGCCAAACACTGGGCTCAGAGGTTCTTACCACCTACATCATGTGCATTGCAGCTGTGACATCACCGCTGCAGCCTGTTAACGAAAACCGTGGGCAAGGGCAGGGAGCCATCACTATACCTGTATACTGTAAGCAGCTCTCATTTTCTCTAGCACAAGCTGATGAGCATAAAATTATGAAAGTGGAAAAGCCCTTTAAGCACGCAGCATTTCACCGCGTATGTGCGCTGTGACGTAGGGTATCATGTCTGTGTCACACATCCATGCATGCTTTTCTTTACACGAGTACATTGAATAATTACAACTTTGTGACCTGGTTATACTGGGAAATTCATCTAATCTGCCGCACCGTTATCATCCAGTGTGAACAGGTCTATCACTTTTCATACATATTCCAGATTTAGAAAGTGGTATAATATATGAATATTATATTTACCTTTTATACTTTATTTATTTGTTTCTCTTGTTTTTCTAATTCGAGGGACAGATCTCTCCTATTTTCCTAATATATCTTTAGGGAGGTTGGAGGTTTGTTTTTCCGATACTGAGTTACTAATCCCCTGCATAGACATAGATATAAAAGAGAACATACAGGCTGCCTACAGCCACCACTAGAGGGAGACTGGGAGCTTAATGTATACAGGTATATTGTACCGGTCTTGGCCCTAAACACTATTAACCTGGACATTTAGGGTTACTCTGCAAGTTACAATGATGTCTGACTGCCTTACTGAAAGAAAAATGTCCTCCGCCGGCTTTCAGTCATAGAGGTGCACCTCAGCCGCTACAGTCATCACTCAGTACACAGTGTCTGTAAGCTCTCCCAGGCACTTTGATTGACAGCTCTCTGCAGCACATCTGTGCACAATGGTGTCTTGAGCGATGACTGTAGCCACTTCTTGCCCGCCTGTATGACTGAAAGCCGTGGCTTCTGGGAGGAAAATAACTTCATTTTCTCCCAGTAGCCACGCTATCAATAAGGTGACAGGGCAGCATTTTGACACTATTAACCTGCAGATTAACTCTATATCTGCAAGTTTGTAGAATTTGAGGATATGACAAGTTCCCTTTAAAGTCAGTAATAATGAAGTATACATTTAATTTCTAAGCTCCGTCTACTGGCGGCTGAAGGGAGCCAGCCTGTTATCTTTTACATCTACATCTGTGCAGGGGAATTAAACAGACTGTGATCACTAAAGAGATATTAGGAAATTATAAAATTTGGACATTCGCTTTAGCATTTACTTCTACTTGCAAGAGTCCTTAAATAAGCACTCTTGTTAAAATTTATATCCTCGCGATCTTCACATTATACAGCACTGTGTACTTACAATTGCTCATTTTCCCTTCTACCCAGATAATTCTTCAGTTTTCTATTAGGTCTATGACATCACGTGATTAAAAACAGACTAGCTGAATCCTTCTAAGCTCAATGTAGAAACAGGAGGTTAATTTTTCCTGTATAAGTCACTACAAAAGTCTATTTCGGGGGAGGAGGGAGCTGCTGGGTCAGGAGTTAACGAGGGGACGATAAATGCAGGGACAAGAGACTTCCTGTTTCTTCAAACAGAAGACTTTTATGGGTAGAAAGGCAAAATGAGCAATTGTAAGTACATAGTGCTGTATAACATGATGACTGCAATATATTAAGAGGATAAACACTTTCATGGGAGGAGGAGGAGGGCTTCTTTAAAACAGCCTGCAAAAAAACTTCTTTTATGCAGATTTGCATAACCTCCACCACTGTTTTGATACAGGTCATACGGGAAAGTTTTGTAAAAATATGGGACTGTTGACAGGCATGATGTGATGGCGCTCTGCAGCTTTTAGTGTCACTTGACAGCGTCCAGTCCTTGCCCTGCTTGTGGCACCGCACGTCTCTGACGATACCACGCATATGCAAAGGCAATTTTGGAGCTGGATCCTTTAATGATTAAAAGGAACCTGTCAGTCAATGAATTCCACCCAAACCATGGGCAGCGTAAATCAGAGCCCGGCTACGCAATAGCTGCCAGAGTTTCAGAGAAAACTTAAGACAAACTCCGATCACTAAAGAGATATTAGAATATTAATCAGTTGGTATGGTTTCAGAGAAAAACTAATCTGGCTGCAACTGCACAGACAGGCTCTGATTTATGCTGCCTTAGGAGAGCGCTCTAATCCTAAAGAATGAAAATCAGTTCTCAAGGAAACAGAATAAATAATATATAAAAGGTAATTATACTATATTTAATGCTACAATCTATAATTTGCCTGTAGAGTCCATTGATGATCATGTGAAGATCTGGTACATGCAGTCGCAGTGCTCATTGGTAGTCTGGTCTGTTATAAGTGATCAGTTCTGCATGTATCATCCAATCACATTCACAATGTGTGCTCTCAGGCAGAGGAGTAACTGGGACCCTAAATCTGTTGGAGCCCCCTACCTGCCACGTGCCAGCTATAAAACAGATGGACTCTTATTTACATACTTGTTAAAGAATAGCTAAATGTATTCATTTATTAATAATTTTGCACAGCATGGAAAGTTATCAAACCTTGCAACTCACTATCGGATTTGTCTTCATTGTAGTGAAAAAAAAAGTGAACTTAAGTGGCTTCTAAGCTCCTGCTTTTCCCCAGTCTTTTTGCCTTCAGCTGTATTGATATGAGAACATTTTCATTTGGAGTACAGATTATGGCAGTGATGGGTCAGATCAGCGCTGGTGTGTCACTGACCAGTCACTGCCATCAGCTGTACTCCAAATGGCTACGTTCTGGTATCAATGCAGCTGAAAGCCAATAGACTGGGGAACGGCAGGGGTTTGGAAACCACTTACATGCAATTAGCTTTTTACAGGAGTAGAAACAAATGTAATAAACTGATTGGCAAAGCTTCATAACTTTCCATACGTAAAAAATTCTAAAAAAGGAAGTTTAGTTACTCTTTAACATTTAGGGACGCCCTTCTGGGAGGGTATTAACAGTGGCTTGTATAGCCACACTCCCTCTAGGCCTCTTCCATGCCCCTGGATGTGCATTTGGATGTTGTTCTCCTTTTGATGACGAGCATCTTTCTGGGGCGTTTCGTGAGGTTTTAGCAACACCTGGGAGATATACCGGGTGCTGAAGAGTTCTCCCCTTTTTCTCGGAGCCTCCTGGACATTCCGAGAGAGTTCTCATGTATTCTTATATGTGGGAGGGTTACCCTGCCACTTGTGATGGGCGAACGCCTTGTCCGAGCATGCTCGGGTGTTATCCGAGTATCTTGGGCATGCTGGTATATTATGTTCGAGTCCCTGCAGCTGCATGATTTGCCACTGTTAGACAGCCTGAACACATGTTCCCTATCAAACAGGCAATTCCCACATGTGTTCAGTCTGTGTAACAGCCGCAAATCATGCATCTGCAGGGACTCGAACATAATATATGAGCACACCCAAGATACTCGGATAACACCCGAGCGTTCTCGGCCAAGACGTTATCTGAAGACGTTCTCTCACCACTACCTGCCATGTCTTTACCCCATACAGCTACTCCCCTGCTCTCGGGCACCATACAGTCAGATCATTGATCCCTGTGGTATAACTGCTTGCTGTAAACACTGGTGCTTGCTTTGATGTGCTTGTCAATCAAGTAGCAGTATCGGTGTGCAGCACAGCGACAGCACGTTTACTATAGAGACCTGGGGTCACTTCTATTCCATTGACTGGTCCGCAGTAGATGACATTGTTTTCTTGCCCTTAGATCCCTGCTATTGACTGTGTTGATTGACTTGGTCTGAGCTCGCCAGATCAGCTGTCATCACAACCATCGTCGCTTTATTTTCCATTCCACAGTTTTAGTATGTACACAGCTAAGCTGCTGCATAGAGCAAACTTACATGGGACTGCATGCTTTATAGAGTGCAATTATTTTTATTTACCATTTTCAGGAAAGCTATGGTATGTAGCGGAGATATTTACAATCAAATTATTCCAAAATTCCTAAATTTACCAATACAAAAACAATGAGGAATGGTTTTATAATGTCCAAAAATGTAATGATAGAACTTACATATTATTACTAGAATTCATTAATGATATTTTATCTCTCCGCCACATATTTGATTTCATATTGATCTTCCCTTGACATCAGTTCATATTAATATTTGTTTTCCAGATAGAGGCCCATATTCATATAATTCAGGTAACTCCAGCATGCGAGAGGTCATTATGCATGTCATCATATGCACAGTATGGTATAACCTCAGCAAGCTGCCATTTTATATCATACGGTGTCCATATGCTCTATGTTATTGTCAGATTCCTTCCTTCCTATAGTTCACCTTGCTTGCTTGATGCCTACATACCCAAGTACATATGTAGAAAGTTAAAATGTGCATTTTAAAGGAACACTCAAAGTAAAATTAATCCACTGCCTTATCCTCAGGAGGCTCTTAGGGTATGTTCCCACGGTCAGTACGGTAAATGCTGCTGGTTAGATGCGGTGTACTTGCGCAGCGTCCAACCTGCAGCGTCCAGATGTTACAGCGTAGTGGATGGGATTTCAAGAATGCCCACTATGCGTCCAGAGACACCCGTGGCTCACCTGCTTAGACGGACATGTGGCGCGTCTTTACAGACCGCAGCATGTCTATTTATCTTGCGGAAACGCAAGCCTCCGCAAGATAAATTTCACCCGTACAATGTATAGGACGTGGTGAATCCATACAGTTCAATGAACACATGCAGATTCACCTGCGTTCAATAGCTGGCAGCGCTTTGGACACAGCGGGCATGCTACATCCAAAGCGCTGCCAATTACTGAACGTTTGCATCTACCCTTTGGAGGCGGGAATGACACATGGATTTATCTGCCCTCTTTAGAACCCGTACCCCCCCGCTCATGGATTTATCCACCTCCTTAGAACCTGTATCCCCCGCCCATGAATTTATCCACCCCCTAAGAACCTGTACCCCCCCGCCCATGGATTTATCCACCTCCTTAGAACCTGTACCTCTGCCCTTGGATTTATCCACCCCTTTACAACCTGTATCCCCCGCCCTTGGATTTATCCATGCCCTTAGACCTGTACCTCTATCCCATGCATTTATCCACCCCCTTAGAACCTGTATCCCCGCCCATGAATTTAACCACGCCCTTAGAACCTGTATCCCCGCCCATGAATTTATCCACCCCCTAAGAACCTGTACCCCCCCGCCATGGATTTATCCACCTCCTTAGAACCTGTACCTCTGCCCTTGGATTTATCCACCCTTTACAACCTGTATCCCCCCTTGGATTATCCATGCCCTTAGACCTGTACCTCTATCCATGCATTTATCCACCCCCTTAGAACCTGTATCCCCGCCCATGAATTTAACCACGCCCTTAGAACCTGTATCCCCCGCCCATGAATTTATCCACCCCCTTAGAACCTGTATCCCCGCCCATGAATTTATCCACCCCTTAGAACCTGTATCCCTGCCAATGAATTAACCACGCCTTAGAACCTGTATCCCCGCCCTGAATTTATCCACCCCTTAGAACCTGTATCCTGCCCATGATTTACCACGCCCTTAGACCTACATCCCCGCCCAGGGATTTATCCACCCCCTTAGAACTCCTAAGTTATGCAGAGTGTTCATTTAAAGGGCAAGTAATCTAAAATGCAAACTAGTGGATATCTTGTAAAATCTTGTAATAAAATAGCAGTATCTGATGGCTTCCCTTCTTTCCTTCGATCCCTGATCCCTTTCATCTCATGCTGGTCTTTATCAATATGAATTGCAATATGTTATAGATATTAGTGATGTTCAGGGAATCCATTCCTGTTGGACACAGACAACATCTAGGCCCCAAATTTTACGTCTCACAAGGAAACACCAGAACCAGTTTTAATATGAAGCCAATTAGTTTCTCAGTATTTTGGGAGTCTATGGTAATAACGAACAGACTTCTGGGTAGTCATTGTCCAATGACTGCTGTGTCACAACGGTTACCACTAGATAAGATTACTTTTTTACATTATAAGCCTAATGGCCCATTTAGACAGGCCGATGCAAGCTGTTAAACGAGCCCCAATGGACGATCTGTTTACACAAGCTAAAAAAGCAATAAATAGGGACAGGACAATCACTAAACGATCTTTCTGTCTCCATACAGTATCTAGTTCTCGGCAGCACACCTCCTGTTTACACGGGACAATGTGCTGCCAATATGGATGATTTCTATGCATGCATGAAAACCGTTGCATCTGACAAAAGAGCAATCGCTCGTTTGCCTATCTTGATGCTACAAACACTCGATTATTGTCTGTGTAAATGGGATCTAATCTAAATATCTGATAACCTATATCTCAAAGAGGTGCAAAACTCAAACCATTATCTCAACTAATCAAAGAGCCAAACCAAGTGGTAGATTGAGCATGTGCAGTCACATCTCAGTTATAATCACCACTGTACTGAAGTTCTGGAATATTACAAGTAGTAGTAGTTATAGATTTCCTGTGCGCCCATTGGTTTGTAAAATAGACCACTATTGGGCGTACACTTTTTGTGGATTCCATTGCAGGTATGCCCACTTCTCTCCTTGGGACCGATTAATTCCTGAGATTAAGGGGGTCCCATCTGCTGAATAAAAGAGTCAATTGTAGGAATAAAAAACACACAAAAAAAGAAAACTTTCCCTTTCAGTCATGTGTCATAATATATAGCGGACAATTACCTTTCTAATTAATTAGTATCATGTTAAAATAATAGGTGTATAACAAAAGTATTAGAACCAACACACCATGGCAACATGCTTAGTACTAACAACTGAGACACACCCAATGCAATAAATACCAGCAAACAATATATGGTGCACTCACGTCTCATAAAACTATCATTTTTATTGAAATTATTAAAAAAAGTTTAAAGGTAAAAAAAAAGCAGAGTAACACAATGGAGGACCACATGTATAACATAGATATACAGGGTAATATCTGTTATTTAATATACAAAGTATTCTTTTCCAATAACTATAGTTATACTGTTTATAGCAGATGCTTGTCAGTGCCTACAGATTATACCACAGTGGAGACGTAAGTATTCAAAATAAACAATAGTAAAGCACTTACATTTTATAATGAGAAAGACTGATATGACATGTGGTCCTGGCGCCCCAACCTGTGTTTCACCCTGGCTTCATCACGGGGCATGTTCCCCTGATGAAGCTAGGGTGAAACTCGCGTTGGGTCGCCAGGACCACATGTCTTTGTGTTACTTTCTTTTTTTTAACCTTTTTTAATCTTTTTTTAATCATTTTAATAAAAATAATAGCTTTATGAGACTTTACATGTGTTGTTTGTTGGAATATATAGCAAAATTATGCAGCACTTAATAGTATTCAATTATATGTTCTATTATAGATATAACTATTATTTTATGGTGCGACTTCTCTTCCCGTATACATTCCTTATGGCTCAGTAGTACAAGTACTTTATGTGCCGCGTATGTTGCTCACATAAGGCACCATATTACAGCTGTAATATATGGTTTTAGGTACAAATAGGTACAGTAGCGCTCTATAAACTTTAAACTTCGTTATTTTATGGCTCCATGTAACTAAAGAGAACGGGGTTATAACAAGCTCATATAAATAAATAATCAGTGTATTATACTAGTCTATTGAACCCCTAAATTGGTATCATAGGTCACACATAACATAACACTTCTGCTCAGGGGGTTTCTGCTAATTGTCTTTCCTCTAATAACAGGTTTTGACTGCTACCCTACTAATTTTCTATATTGCTACCCTACGTTCCTTAGTATTTTCTCATAGTCCTTAGTTTTAAATTGTTTTGCTTTTTTTGTTGTATTTTTGTTTTTATCTATAAGAAAGCTTTGATTTACAAGATATAAGTAGAAATGAGATTTGAAGAACTGTTCACTGAAAATTCTTTGCAGGATCCAAGAGAATAAGCGACAGTGAAGTGTCTGACTATGACTGCGATGATGGAGTCGGGGTTGTGTCAGGTAGGAATTCTAAAACTTGGTAATCTGCTTTTCTTAAAGTGCATTGAATGAGCTAGATGTTTAGCCGGAGCTTCATCCCCTCAGATTTCATATGTGCGAGGTCATGTGTAAGATTAGGTAAAGGAGAGTAAGCTTTATGAGAGCAGGTTCTCCAGTAAATGCAAAAATGTATACGCTCATCTCAGAGACTCATGTTCGGCCCGTCAGACTTATTCTCATCCTTTTTGTGTATCATACTCGGTCATTGAAGTCTTTGAGGGGGTCCACTACAAAACTGATCAAAACAGAAGACAATGGGCCGATTCATTAAAGGGAATCTGTCAGTAGAAGTAGAATCAACCACCCTGAGGCTATGTGCACACGTTCAGGATTTTTCGCGTTTTTTTAGCGTTTAACGCTGAAAAAACGCATGCATTAAGCATCCTATGAATAGAATGCATGCCGCAATTTTTGTGCAGTATGTTCATTCTTTTTCCGGAATCGCGGCGATTCCGCCGCCATAGGAGTGCATTGAACTGCTTACTTTCCGCATGTGGCTATGCCCACCATGCGCAAAGTGAGCGGTTCATGTGCGGATGGTACCCAGGGTCTGGAGGAGAGGAGACACTCCTCCAGACCCTGGGTACCATATCCATATTAAAACAATAATTAAAATAAAAAATAGAAAAATAGTGATATTCTCACCTTCCGGCGGCACCCACAGCCTTCCTGTCTCTCAGCGACACTCCCAGCCCATCCCATTCCCTGGGATACTTAGCGACAATGACCCCAGATGACGTAGCGGTCTCGCGTGATGCTGCGTCATCTGGGGTCATTGTCGCAAAGCATCCCTGGGAACGGGATTGGCCGGGAGCGTCGCTGATAGGCGGGAAAGCTGCGGGGGCCGCCGGAAGGTGAGAATATCACGATTTATTATTTTTTTTATTATTTTTAACATTAGATCTTTTTACTATTGATGCGGCATAGGCGGCATCAATAGTAAAAAGTTGCTCACACTTGTCAAACACTTATTTCACTAGTGTGACCAACCTGTCAATCAGTTTTCCAAGCGATGCTACAGATCGCTTGGAAAACGCTTGCAAAACGCTAGTTTTTAGCGGGAATACACATACCTATAAAATGCGTATTTCCCGCGGCAGGAAGGTGCGGGATTGCCGCAGAAATTTCCACGGCAATCCTCATACGTGTGCACATAGCCTGAGATGTCTATATGGGCATATAGGTCATAGAAAGATGAATAAAATGATACCTTGATGTCTGCGATATGATGTTTTATTCCAGAGAAATCCACACTTTTCTTAATATGTAAATGAGCTGTTAAGATCTATGGGGGGACATAGATCTCCCAGAGAATCTGCCCCCAGAGCTTATTTGTAATGATTTACAAGCGTAAGACATGTGATGACTGACAGTCTTCTCTCCTGATCTTCATGTCTCACACTGATAAGCTATTACATTTAGGTCTCTGGAGGCAGATTCTTATGGAGATCTTACTTATTGAGAAAAACTTAATTTCTAGGATCTCCAAGATCCTAGAAATATAGTATAATAATTTTTTTTTTATTCACTTTATGTCTCTTTCCTCATGTGCAGGCATTGCAGGACCTTAGGTATTCATTGTTGCGACCACTAACAACTAGCTAACTGTCACTTCCTTTAGTGGACCTTAGGTATCCATGGTTACGACCAATAGCAACTAGCTGTCACTTCATCAGTGTACGTAACCATGGATACTTAAGGTCCTGCAATGCCTGTACATGAGGAAAAAGACATAAAGTGGATTAAAAAAAAAACTATACTGCATTTCTAATTGGAGATATTTGCTATTATTATTGTTATTATTATTATTTCACCTACTACATATTGGGATGGGATCTTGGATATGGGAACATCCCTTTAAATTTCTCTGGAATAAGAATTTCTGATTGCAGATATCAAGGTGTCATTATATTCAACTTCCTATGATGACACAGACAGAAGTCTTATGATAAGTTGATCTTTGACAATATTTGTCATATTATTTGTACTAGTTGAAGTCCAGCCAAGGTGACTGATCAATGCAGAGATCAATCAGCGAATTATAGTAATGGCTTTGTCCAGAATGGCCATATAAGACGTATGTGACACCTGTAGTGTATTACCCTCATTCTCCACACCCAGTACGTGATATAAGCATGGCTTCCCAGTCTCATGCTTCCCTGTGCTATGCTCCTTGTGTCTCCACTTTTAGAGTAAGGTCGGGGTCACACTGGCGAGTTTGATGCGAGTAAGTCGCACGCACGACTTTCTCGCATCAACACCCGGCACGGCCGCCCGCTCTCGGGCCCGAGTGTGCGGCTGCATAGAAATACATGCATAGAAATACATGCAGCCGCACACTTGGCTCCGAGAGCGGGCGGCCGTGCCGGGTGTTGATGCGAGAAAGTCGTGCGACTTACTCGCATCAAACTCACCAGTGTGACGCTGGCCTAACTCAACCTTAACATTTCTCTCTTATTGTTTTTTTTTTTTACTTTTCACAGATTTTCGGCACAACGGTCGTGATATGCAAAGTTCAACATTATCCGTACCAGAGCAGGTGATGTCTTCGAATCACTGTTCTCGGACAGGATCCCTCCATGTAGATAGTATAGGTCGGACTCGATCCTGGTCTCCTAGTGTTCCACCTCCTCAAAGGTACTGCCTGTTGCTAAAACAAAAAAAAATCTACATATTCTCTCATTGCTTGCCTTGGTTTATTTGGAATAACGTATCTTTGCCAGAAATCACTTTTTTTTTTTTTTTTTAACTATTGCAATTATATATACTTAACCCTATTTTTACGCAGGCCTCTATGGTTGTGGTTGCTGTATTTTCTAACATTACAGGTTGATTGAAATTCATGTAAAGAACTTTAATGTGCTAAAAAATAAAATATATAATAGGGGTTTATTGAATATCCTGCATTGTACGGTATGATGTCACTGCAGTCTACATTTCACCTCTTGGTTACCGTTCTAAAAATATGATAAACCTCCAACGATTTCCAGCCGTGCTCCTCAACTTATTCCAACCAACTCTGCAACTATCAAAGGTTGACAAGGACATCAATTGAAAATGGTTATGCATGAAGGTCTCGACTAGGGTTGAGCATTCCGATACCGAAACCCGGTTCCGATACCTGAAATCCAATGTTAGTCTATGGGAGCAAAATATCGGAATTAAAAATATTCCGATATTTTGTTCCCATAGACTTACATTGGATTTCAGGTATCGGAACCGGGTTTCAGTATCGTAATGCTCAACCCTAGTCTCGACCTGTCGTTTCTTCCATAAATCTTAATTCTCAATTCTGCGCCATTTTTCTGCTTTGCATTGTGTTTTTTCTTAGTTTTTCCTCTTAGAAATGTGTGACTAAATGGGGGAGGTGTTCCTAAAAATGTTTGAAATTGTCCAATATGAGATGACAAATAGGGACATTCCCCCTTTCGATGGTAACACCCAGTTGTCAGTTTATTAAAAAGATTTGTCGGAAGAATAATAGAGGAATGGCGCAATGCAGAATTATGAGAAAAGGTAGACCAGCGTTGTTACGGATTAAATGGGGAATGCAGGGATTTACTGCTTTCAGATGTTTCCATCGTCCTGGCCATGCAAGGTGAAATTGCTGCTCTTAAATAGAGAAAACTTCAAATTTGATTTTTTTTTAAATCAGACATAAAATGATGAATCTGATTTTTATGTTGAATAAATAATATATATATATGCGAAAAACGAACGAGACATCGATTCACTGATCCACCTGACAAGGATCTACAGCGAAGACATCGGGATGTCCTTCGGACTGGAGAAGTGCCGCCGGTTGGTAATAGAAAGAGGCAACGTAGTCAAGACTGATGTAGTGGAATTACCAGCAGGGCACGTAGCAGATGTACAGACATGCTACAAGTTACTCGGCGTCCCACAGGGATACGGTCACCATGATGAGACAAGGAAAGCAGCAACATCCAAATACCATCAAAGGGTAAGACAGGTCCTGAAGAGCCAGCTCAATGGGAAGAATAAAATCTGCGCCATCAGTACATATGCCCTGCCAGTTATCAGATACCCTGCTGGCATTGTGTGCTGGCCAAAAGAAGAGATGGAAGCTGCAGATGTGAAGACACGAAAGCTCCTCACAATGCATGGAGGTCTCCACCCTAAGTCTAGCACCCAAAGATTGTATACCAACAGAAAGGAGGGTGGTCGAGGCTTGATAAGCATCCAGACCACCATCACGGAGGAAACAAGGAGTATCCAGGAATACATCAGAAGAATGGCACCAAAAGATGAGATGCTGAGAGAAAGCCTAAGGCAGCAACAACAGATCTGGAAGGAAGAAGAGGAACATGAAGCGTCATGGCAAGATAAGCCACTGCATGGGATGGACCATCAACAGATAATGGAGGTGGCTGACATGGAGAAATCTGGGCTAGAGAAAGCTGGACTCCGAGACAGCACAGAGACACTAATCATAGGGGCACAAGAGCAAGCACTAAGTACCAGATCCATAGAAGCAGGGATCTACCACACAAGAGAAGACCCAAGGTGCACACTATGCAAAGAAACCTCACAAACATCTGAGCTCTCTGTCCAGAAAAGCGCAATGCTGGGAACAGCTAAGAAACTGCGCAGAACCCTCAAACTCCCAGACCTCTGGTAGAGGACCTGCGAATGAGAAAGGACAACAAAGACCACCCCCCAGTGGGGGTGAGAAGGAAGTTTATAGATATTTATTTAGGTATATTAGATAATAATATACAAATTAAAAAAATATGTATTTTTTAGATTTTTCATATTAGTATCTAATATACCTATAATAAATGTGTGTGTGTGTGTGTATATATAATATATATAATATATATATATATATATATATATACACACACACTTTTTTTTTTCTTATGCAACATAAAAATCAGATTTCAGCAATTTACCATTAGAAAAAAAAAAATAAACTAAATATTTTGGAGAAAAATATTTTTTTTTCTATAGAACGCATTATCACCCTAAATATATATGTACGTATATATATATATATATATAAAATAAAAAATTAAAATCATATTATCTAAAATACCTCTATCAACAAAAATTCTGAAATCTTGCACACTGGCCACTGGGCCTTATGCCTGTCTCATACTTTCTGTTCTGAACAGAAGGTTTTTCAGCTATCTCATTATCATCACAGACAAGATGATAATCACAGATAACATCAGTACGCATAAAATCCACCATTCACAATTAGAGATGAGTGAACCCGAACTGTAACATCTGGTGCGGAGTCCGGAAGGAGAGAGGGGGAGAGGTTTTCCAGCTCCAAAGTTTGGGTCACCATTGATTTCTATGGGATTCAGGTTCAAGTTCGGGTACAGTTCTGGTACCCAAACTGAACTTTGGACTAGAGTTCGGTCGGCCCAGATGAACCCAAACTTCCACTTGTTCACTCATCCCTATTCCCAATAGTGGACGTCACAGCTCGCCTCCTCCCCCTCCATTCACAATGACCATTGCCCTATTGAGAGAGCACAATCATTACATAGTTTAACACAATTCAGAAGGGTCTGAGTCAGTCCATTGCTACTAATGTGCATGTGACCAACAGAAAGTAAGAGTCTAGTATTAGACCTAATGGCCAGTGTGAATATTGAAGATTTTTATATAGATCCTTAGATAGCCAAGACAGTCAAAAGTTACTAAAAAAAGTTACAATTGTGACTTATAAGTCATTAGTCAATTTAAAAATAAATCTGGTTAGAAAGTTATAGTAATTGCCCAGTCTAAAAATATATATCTCAGATATGGGAATGTTATTTATTAGTCTGTTGCTTCAATTCCTGTTGAAGTGTAAATGGTTTGGCCACCTTTGTGGGACAAAGTATTTTTTTTGTTACTTACATGTATGGTATTTAGAGCTAAAAATATTTTTTGCAATTGTATTGACTTAAAAATGTTCCACCCTTTGCTTTCTAAAGCCTCTGTTTTGCCCTGCCTATTGCTATCTGCAGAATGAGTTAACTGAGAATCCATCAGTGAGCTCGTTCTAACGGTCGGACAGGAGAGATGGTATCTCTTTTGTCAGTCATTTGCTGAGCTCTTCTCAGCTGATTTATGAGCAAGTTGAATGTGAAGGGAAACAAAGAGCCTGTAAAATCCAATATTGTTAATGAAACCTAATTGCAAAAATTATTTTTACCCCAAATTCGTTCACTAAGATAAATAGGTCCCATACGCACCAAGCCTTGAAAAATATTTTTTTTTTCCATTCTATGTGCTTTAGCTACTGCCAGGTCATCAATGTTTTATAAAAAAAAATTCGTGATTTTAGCTGATGCCTTAACTTGTAGAACATAAATGATAAATGTTTGATTTGTTTGTAAGGGGACTCTTAAAAATAAAACATTAAATGAGCTCCAGTGTGGAGAACCTGGCAGTCTGGTGAGTATTCATGCTGCGTCTGATACATTTTCTGTCTTTATTAGTGTCATATATTATATATATGTCCTACTTATTACACCCCAGTAACTAAGAATAAGTTTTGAGATGTAGAGAATTTTTTTTTCTTTTAGGTTTATGCAAATTTGTATATTTTTTTGTAATGTACAGGGGTTGGCAGCGTAGACTGTTACATGTGCAGAGGTTGGTGGAGGATGGCTCCGAGTATGTGCACAAGTTATATGTAACATACACGTATAATGTCATGTTTTCTGGCCTCGTTGAATGGTCATTTGTCTTGCTATGTCCCTGTCATGGGAACAGGAATGGGGTCTGTTGATATTGCCTTGCAGTGTGACGTGGTGAAAATGTACGTAGGATACGTAGGACGGATTGTCATAATTTAAAGGAATTATCCGAATTAGTTAATGATCAGGGAGCCCCAACGGAACCTGCTGATTCCATAAATCAATAGTACGCATGAAAATAAAAAAAAAAACACAATATAATATGCTTCTTGCTCCTCTCGGAATGATCTTTCAATCTCAAAATGTTCAGTTCCCAGGTAAAAATCTGTCTACAGTGAAGACAGACTTTCCCATTACCGAGATTGGAAGATGACAGTTGGTGCTGATGAGATTCTAGGTAGGAGGGAGGAGCTAAATGCAGAGCTCCTCCCTTCTACATAGAACTTAATGAGCACTAACTGTCATCTATCTCAGTAATGGAGTAATGGGAAAGTCTGTCTTCATTGACGTGAAAATTAAGAATTTTGTGACTGACAGATCAAATCCGGTCCAGGAGTAGAATGACGCAGATTTCTCTGATAAGATATATTGCATATTTGCATCTTTTCATATGTATTATTGATATATGAAATACAAATTAAAACGACGGTTACACTTTAATGAATGTTGTCACCTTCGGAGTCATTTTTTTCGTACTTAAATGCCTGTATTTTTTTTTTTCGAAAAATCATTTTATTTTTTGCTATTGGGTTTCATTAAAGAGTTTTGCGCCGTTTTATCTCAATAGCGTTTGTTTTGCACTCTCTGTTGCTGGCTGCAATGAGTTTACTGAGAATTCGTCGGCCACTTCTTATTCTGACAGGGAAGTTTATAACTTATCTATCTTCTTCTCAGCTCCCCTAAAACTGATTTATGACCAACGCAACTCTCATGTGGCCATAAATCAGTACAGAGAAGCTGTGAAGAAGGAAGGCAAGAGTTACAAACTCCCTGTCAGAAAGAGCTCACTGATGGATTTTCAGTTATCTCATTCTACAGCCGTCTATAGACAGTACAAGGCAGGGACTTTAAAAGGCAAATATTGTTTATATGAAACCCAATTGCAAAAAGGATATTTTAGCTCAAAATAAATGTAAAGTGCAAGTAAAAAAGAATGCCCCTGATGCCGTCCATATCCTTCAAGTTAATTTGTTATTAGTTAAAGTAATGTTGCTGGAAGTCATATGAAGCTTTACAGGGTACACATTGGAATCGGCTAGAGACCATCTATATGAACCAGATTTGGTCTATTCATTTATTATATGGACAGAAAATATTAAAATAGTGACATGCAATACTGCATTTCCCCTGTAGCGGCCACTGCAGGGCAAACAAGCCGCCAATGACCAATCTTGGATGGTGAAATCAGTCGATTGCTGCAGCTTCACATCCCCTTTAAAGTTCATCTATCGCTAGTAAACATACATTTGTTCCCAGTGCTATTACATTGCCATATTGTTTATGTCTGTGGTTCCTTTTTCTATAGGCAGGTTATCAATATATTGCATAAAACAGCAGTCCGTATTGTTTAGGTATCAGCTGCACCTTATAGAGATGTCTTTAATAGGGGTGTGCGGTATTAACTGTAGTTTGTCGAGCCGCCCAGGGACCATGACTCTGGAACTGACAAGCTTCCCTTTCTTCCAGTAGGAGTTTGGAACAGGGACCAAGAGCGACAAGATCTGGCCCTGCACAATACAATGTCATGGGCAGAGTGGAAAGACATCGTGTATTAGATAACCACTACTCCCCAGACAGAGAAAGGTAACTAAAGAACATAGTAGAGGCCTTGAATAGAGAATATACTATATCCTAGAGAGGGCTAGAGAATAAAGGGTTAATCCCATCTTTATAGATGGATATTTTGGATAGTGCTTGTAAATACAAGCAATTTTGCAATTTATTGCTTGTCAAAATTTTCAGCCGTTCTTGAGATATTAAGACTTTTGTTTTTGTTTGTTTAGAGATCGTTGTCTTGGAGACCGACCACCGCTGCTAGACAGAAGAGCATATGGGCAGCACTTGCAAACTATTTTCTATTCTGTTTTGAAGCCTCAAAGGATCGATATAGCCGCTGTTACCCCCCCTACTCACAGCCAGTGCTGACAAGCAAGACAGCAACTGCAGCTGTGGTCGGTCTCCAAGGCTACGGAATGTAAACAAAACCAAAAGAGTAGAAAAGTATATCAATATCTCAGGAATGGCTGCAAATTTTTAATAAGCAGCGAGTTGCAAAAGTGCTGGCGCTCTCCAACAATACCAATCTATGAAGATGGGAATAATCTTTTCATTCTAGTGGATCTGACCTAGACCTTTAATGACTGTTCTGTGATTATATCTGGATGCAAATGTAGCAGAGCTGAGATGACCAATTGTCGCTGAGCTGAGTTTGTCCTTTGGTACGCACATTGTGATACCATGTATGGAGATTTACATAGGACTGCAGGTAAAACTAATTACTGTAAGCTATATAATGGCGAGTTCTGCTACATCTGTACATTTTGCTTCGCATGCAGCAGCACAGTGATCGCACTATGCCAGTATAATGTGTTAATGATGGTTTTATCATGTAGGCATAGCAATAGTGAGTGGACGCTGCGTACATTGGGTTTGTAGTCATGTTGCTCAGTAATGTGGCAGATTGTATTTGCATGGAAAAAGCCTTTACCTACCAATGTACTCCCTGGAAGGGTTGGTGTCCTGCCAGACTAATGGTGGGTCGATAAAATATGCTCAGCAGTGTCTTTATTATTCCGCAGGAGAGAGAAGTTTTATGTTGTTTTGAAGGCTCCATTCTTTTGGACTTCGTTAAAATTAATTAGGGCTTATTTCACTAATATAATACAGTATCATTACTGCAAATGCTCCCTGTAATTACTGGACTCATCCAAAACTATTTGTCAGCTGCAGGATGAACCTTTTCTTGGAAAAAAAAAAATGGTTCTGCAAAGACTTAAAGGGATTCGGTCACCAGGTTGCTGCTACTTCATCTGAGAGCAGCAAAATGTAGAGTCAGAGATCCTGATTCCAGCCATGTGGCACTTAGTTTACTGTATGCAGCAGTTGTGATACAATCAGAGTTTTTAGATGTACCATGTAGCAGAGCTAAGAAAGCTAGCCCCGCCCCCAACCCTCATTAGCAGCTTTCTGTGTACGTTGTATATTAACAGTAAGCTGCTAATCAGTGCGGGTTGGACCAGGATGCATGTGGGAGCTAGTCTGGCAGTGATAATCTCCTGCTCATAGAACTCTCATTGTATTGAAACAACAACCTGATAAGTAACACATTTCTGAAATCAGTGTCTCAGCCCCTACCTCAGGCTGCACTCAGATTACAGAGTAAAAACCCGCTGACAGATTCCCTTTAAAATCTTCTACTGTGAAGTGAAGGACTGATACTGTTATATTCACTGTGAAATGCTCATCAGAATAGAGTGGTGGCCACACATGCACTTCAGTACTCCATTCATTGTCTATGGGACTGCAGTAAAAGTAAAAAATTGGGAATAACCCTTTAAAGGGACTTTACAGTTGTCATAAATATGTAGTTATTCTCCTGAATCTTTCGTTTTGTATTTTGTTCCTGCGCTTTCCTTTCCTGAGATATGGATCCCTATTTCCTTAAATATAGTCTTTTTTTTTTCACAAGTGGGCGTGGTCTTCAACTGTTCTTTATGGGTGTTTTCACCACACCCAGTTGGATAAAAAGACTAGATTTATATACAGGGAACAGGAGGGCATATCTCAGGACAAATAGGTGCAGGAATAAAAATGAAAAATGCCAGATGCAAAAGAACAGCGACATTTACACCAGGTTAAAAAAAAAAATTACATATTTTCTGACATAGGACAGGTCCTGTTTAAAATAGGGTTAAAAGTGTCCAGTTTTGCCTTTATTGTATTTCTGCTATTCCTCTGAGTAGTCCATCATACATTTCCAGAGCTTTTTCATTAAGGTCAAATTTTTATGGTCTTTACTAGGTAGGCGTAGCTCACAAGATAATTATACAGAGCAACCAAAAGACACGCCCCCGAGGATCCTGTGGGAAACTTCCCCTTCTTGTAGACCAGAAAAATTAGCACTGAAGAAAAAGGGCAATATCTGTGAAACAGTACGATGGATTTATAAAAAAAGAGAATACCGTACTCAGGATCAGCGGGAATAAAATAAAAGCAAAAACTAGCCACAGGTCCTTTTTAAGGATACAGACATGCACTAAACGACCCTGTTGAGCCAAGATCCAGCCTACGCGCACATTTTTTGCAGGTAAATATGATCTTCACCTGAAAAATTGTGCAGATGTCAACAATCACTTTGGTGTATAGTTGTTTCTCGGCTGATCTTGGACACTCGGGCAGCTACACATGCGTGTGGCTTAAGGAGGCAGTTTATTACATGACGGAGCACTGGATACGTGACACCGGTGGTGTAACTACAGTGGGCGCAGGCGTTGTAGTTGCCCTTGAGCCTTGACGTAATCCATAAACCACCGGCACTTCACTGGTGGTTGTGGTGCATGTAGAAAGATAGACGATGCAAAGTCAACCAAGTTACGGCCCTCACGTACAGCAAAGATGTATATGTTTGTACCGTGTTAGCCAGTAGATAGAAAAATATTTAGAATTGAGAGTCCTCAGTGGTTGATACCTTTTAATGGCTAACTGAAAAGATGGGAACAAATTGCAAGCTTTCGAGACTACTCAGGTCTCTTCATCAGGCAAAGACTAATACAACATCTGAAGAATCACATATTTATACACAACACAGCACAGAAATAATGCAATAGATAAGACAAGTGATGTAAAGCAGAACTGTCATTATGGGAGAGGGATGAACAGTTGTGGCAATAAATATTGGACCAGTTCATAGATAAGGAGTGTGAAAGTTTTATTGCCCTCTGATTGGGGTCTGGTAATGTTTTGTGATGCTCCACCGGGCTCTTAGGAGCAAATTCCTTAATTGATATAAAAGGCCGTAAATCCATGCGATATGTTCATTCCAGCATTGAGAGTGTTAAAGGTCATCATCAGTTTGTATTCACAAACCCTCCTGTGTCTCTGAGATGTGAAATTACCTTTCAATACAAGTAATTTCATGTCCATCATACTATGACCGGGGATACAAAAATGTTTGGCCACAGGTAGATCCATTCTCTTTTCTCTTATTGTGTGGCGATGAGAATTCATCCTTGTTCTCAGTTTTTGCCCTGTCTCTCCCACGTACGTGGGAGAGACAGGTCTGTATGTGGGAGAGACAGGGTCTGTATGTGGGAGAGACAGGGCAAAAACTGAGAACAAGGATGAATTCTCATCACCACACAATAAGAGAAAAGAGAATGGATCTACCTGTGGCCAAACATTTTTGTATCCCTTGTCATAGTAGGATGGACATGAAATTACTTGTATTAAAAGGTAATTTCACATCTCAGAGACACAGGAGAGTTTGTGAATACAAACTGATGATGACCTTTGACACTCTCAATGCTGGAATGAACATATCGCATGGATTTATGGCCTTTTACATCAATTAAGGAATTTGCTCCTAAGAGCCCGGTGGAGCATCACAAAACATTACCAGACCCCAATCAGAGGGCAATAAAACTTTCATACTCCTTATCTATGAACTGGTCCAATATTTATTGCCACAACTGTTCATCCCTCTCCCATAATGACAGTTCTGCTTTACGTCACTTGTCTTATCTATTGCATTATTTCTGTGCTGTGTTGTGTATAAATAGTTTTTGCCTGATGAAGAGACCTGAGTAGTCTCGAAAGCTTGCAATTTGTTACCATCTTTTCAGTTAGCCATTAAAAGGTATCAACCACTGAGGACTCTCAAGTCTAAATATTGGCCCTCACGTAGGATTTTTCTTGATTCTTTTATTAGACCAAACTGGACGTGTTTCAGTCCATCATTAGCAGACTCATGAAAGCTTTGAATGGGCTGAAACGCGTCCAGTTTTGTCAAATCATGAGTAAAAGTTCTTGTGTTGGGAATACCCTTTGGGAAACCAGTTGAAATACAGATCTCGCTACCCCTTGGTCCTACCGCTCTTCTGATGTAGTGTTCTTCTGTCCATCACTTCAAGATCTCAATGTTCTTGTCTTTTTTTTGCCACCTCTCTAGTCATTATCTCACACTACCTCGCACAAGGTTCAGTCAGTCCTTTGACCATCATCTAAGAGAACCAAGGTATAAATTGTGTGTACGCTAAACCTTCCCAATGTGGTGCCATGTGACCCAGTATGGGAACATAGGACACCAATCTTGTGTGATGCACCCTCCCTTAAGGGTTAGGTTTATCCTTGGTAGACCCCCTAAAGGGTAGAGCTAGACAGCTTGTGCCACGAGACTAATGTCAAGTGATGGAGTTTCTTTTTATTTATTTTTACGTTTTTCTCTAATTTGTTGGAGGAAATGTTCTTCAGAGCTGGCACCATCAGTGGTTGGTGGAGAGACGCATTGAATTGCACAGATTCTTCTATTTAGGGTCTTCTTTTAGGACATAAGTCCCATCTAGTGTCACGTGGCACAAGTAACTGTGTAGCTCTTACCTTTTTGATAGCCATGAATCTGCCATTACCCTCTGTTGTATAAAGTATATTAAGTTACGTTCTTACCCCAAGCTATATGTCTGTATTACTAGAACGTCTCCAAGGGGTGGTTTACTATGCCGCATTCTCATGAGTGTTGGTTCTGACGGCAAAATTGCTGCCTATACCCGATAGACATCAAGGGCACTCTAACCCATTGCATGATCCCTACCGGTGGGTACGGTAGCATAAAAGACGCCAGTGCGTGCTCCCGCTGTGTGTGGTCTTGTGATTTTTCTGGTTTGATTTTGCAGTTATTTCCTATTCAGATTGTTAACATTCAAGGATAATGAGTTCATTGTCCCATTTCTTGGCAGCACGGATCACCCCATGTATCCTATCTTTTGTGAAGATGCTATCCGATTTCTGCGTTCCCGTAAGATGTGCCGTACTTATTCTGAGGGTGCTTACAATGACCTTGAGAGGTATACTTAGTGTGAAACATAGACCAACACCTCCATGCTGTGTGCGCTCATATATGTAGCTCATCATATATATGTGGCCTATGCACACAGTAGTTTATAGTCTTCTGCATGGAGTGTACGTGTGTGTTTTGCTTTTATATGTATTGGCATTTCGGGTTGTAGTATGGAAGTGGTGTCACTGTCTTTTGACAACCTGATGCTTTTACTGTTGATTTGTGTTTGAAGGGAGTGATGAATAAGTCTCTGTTCACACTCACAAGACTGCTGAGGCCATGCTGAAGCTTTCGTCAGAGTTTTTGTCCCTTTTGACGAAAAAAATAAAGTGCCGAAAGGCTACTTTTCATTTACACACAATCATGGTTAGGCTGGCGTCACACTGGCGAGTTTGATGCGAGTAAGTCGCACGACTTTCTCGCATCAACACCCGGCACGTCCGCCCGCTCTCTGACCCAAGTGCGCGGCTGCATAGAAATACATGCAGCCGCACACTCGGGTCCGAGAGCGGGCGGCCGTGCCTGGTGTTGATGCGAGAAAGTCGTGCGAACTTACTCGCATCAAACTCGCCAGTGTGACGCCGGCCTTAGGCTTTCCTTCACTCTGGGCAATAATTCAGGTCACATCCATTTCCCTTCATCTATTATAATACCCTGGTGAAGTCAGAATTGCTTGTTGATGCCCCTTCCTTCCTGCCATCCAACATATCCCCTGCCAGTCTCTCTATATCATAATAGCTTATGTTAAAGGGGGTCAAACTGCAAAATGCATGTCAGGGGGTCTGAAAATAAAAAAAAGAATTAAAGGGGTTATCCAGGTTTGGGATGAAAGTTTGCAGTTACTGTGACTGCAAACTTCTGAATCCTCATAGCGTGCACACTGCACACTGTCAGGATTTTCCGAGAGCAGTCATGTGACTGCAAGTAAGCGATTTACACATGTGATGAACCCGCACTTCGCCACCCTGCCTGACGTCACTATTGCATTGAAGGCATCACGCGTTACGGTCTCCTCACTTGCACCAATATGACGTTCCGCACCCCCTTTGGACAGGTAAGGTCAGCTTTGCTCAGTTTTACACAGACATCCACTGTTCACACGGGCCCAGGGAGGCATGGGGAGTGAAAGAAGGTGGCCCACGCAGCCGCTGACGTAGCACCACACTTACAACCCTTTCACTAGCTCCAGCCCAGTAGAACTGTCACTAGTTCTACTCGTTAAATATAAGCCCGATCCATTAACGGGATTATATCATGCCAGAAACCAGTCCCGGTAGCATGTGAAGTTAAAATCGAAAAACACGAACGTGTGTATTCGTGGATCTTGATAAATAGCAGCCCAAGGTTGAATTATATATTTAATCGCCTTAAGGCACACTAGATAAAATACTATATACACAATAGTTATACATATACATTGGTCAGATATGCAGATACAGGTGAAGTACAAAATATTTAAGCATATGAATCATGTCAGTTATCGGTTTGATGTTTGACCATGTATGCTGGGCCGCATGGGGGCATGAGGCTGCCAGCTGGTTCCTGATCCTTCCAGCACGTTACTCAGCATGGCCCCCTTTAGAAATGAACAGCAAAGATGACAAAGAGAGAGCACATGGACTTGCGCAAGTATTTAACCCCTTTGTCGGTTACTCCCTGTTCCACCCCCAGGTAGGGGTTTGTAGCTATTAGGGCATAGGGAAGTTGTTCTGTCTCCATTGGATCCGGCCAGGCCCCCGTTACAGCCAAACATGGCTTCGCTACCTGACTTCTACTAGCTGTTCTGCGTATCTACCCACTCTGGGGTGCTAGAATGGATCAAGAACCTGGAAGGTGTTTGGCACGTTCCAGAGATCTCGAAAATGTAAGGACATACCATAAGTGCATATTCTCCTTAAATCTCTTCATGAAATTCGCATCTGACTGAATGAAGCAGTTACACAGGATTATCCCCTGTGGAAACCTGAGAAGGCTGGACAACCTGCTGAGCCAGGTGTCCTGTTGCAGCTACACATGCTGATGGAGGACTGTAGTATGATATGATACAGTTGATGGGCATGACTTAAATCTCCCCATATTCTTCATACCTCCCTTCTTTAGAAAGCGCTAGGAGCAACCTCTCCTTGTGGGGATAACCCGTCGGCGTTACTGTGGTCATGGCCTTTCTTGTGGCGAATGGCAAAGTGGACTGCTGAAGCGCAAAGCTCCAGCTTAGCAACCTCCCATTTGTTACGGATACAGTGTGTAACCAGCTGAGGGGGTTGTCGTCCGTTTCTACGGTGAATTGGCACCCATACAAGCATGGCTGCTGATGCTGTAGGGCCCTCACAATTGCCAGACATTCTTTTTCCATCGTGGAGTTGGCCACCTCCCTCTGCAGGATCTTCTGGCTCAGGTAGAAGACCTAATCCATAGAGTAAACCTGGCTGAGCACAGCATCAAGGTCAAAGTCACTGTCTTCTGTCTGTGCTACAAATGGCTTTGTGAAGTCGGCCACTTGTAGTACCGGGGAGCTGGAAAAGGCAGTCTTCAGCACTTGGAAGGCTGTCTCACAGATATTTGTCCAATCAACTACTTAGGGCTGCTTTTTCTTGATGAAGTTGGTCAGTGGCTGCACCAAGCTACTATAGTGGGGGACTAACCTCCTATAGTATCCAGCAGTGCCCAGGAAGGACATCACCTGTTTTTTGGCACTGGGGTTGGACCAGAATGCGATGGCTTCCACCTTCCTGGGCTCCAGGTTCAGAGCCCCCCCCCACCTACCCGTTGTCCCAGGTAGTGGACCTCACTCATGCCCAGCTGGCACTTTTCCAGTTTAATGATCGAATCTGCCCCATGCTCTAGGTGATCCTCCCAGGTGGGACTGAAGCTGGCAATGTCGTCTAGGTGCATAGCCACGTACCCTTCAAGTCCCTTGAGCAGCATATTAGCCATCCACTGAAAAGTGGCAAGGGCATTCTTCATGCCGAATGGTATCACTGTGGACTCGTACAGTCTGAATGGGGTGATAAAAGCAGAGTGTTCCTGCGCCTTGCGGGTCATGGGAATTTACCAATATCCCCGGCTCAGATCAATGATGGTCAGGTACTTAGCTCTGGCCAACTGGTCTAGCAAGTCATCGATGCGCAGCATGTGGTATGCATCAGTAATCTTGATAGCGTTGAACCCCCTTTGGTCCGTGCAGAACCAGCTTCTCCCTTCCTTCTTTGGAACGAGGACTACGCAGCTGTATGTTTGGATGACCCCAAGCTTCAGCATTTCATCAATCTCCCGGCTCTTGTGCCGCTGCACCTCCAGAGAGACCCAATATGCTGAATTCCAGATTGGGGGATGATCCACATGATGGACAGCTGACTCTAGTTGCTGAACAAATTCCGGAAAGGGTGTAGGGTTTCCCACACCTGGGACCGTTGGTCCAACGAGCTGGTTGCATCCTGTACATCCTCGATGATCCCACCTGCCCTAGCCTGGGCGAGCATATCTGGGAGGGTCTCCACCTCTCCCTCTTCTGGCAGGCTGCATATGGGAAGATCCCAGGCCTCCTGCTCATGATGTGCCATCATCATGTTTACGTTGAAGGCCTTCCCCGGGTGTGGTCCATGGTGACCAGATACAATATGATATTGAGCTGCTGGTGCAAGAGGTACGGGCCTTCCCAGGCTGCCTGAAGCTTATCATGGTTAACAGGGACCAGTACCCACATCTTTCGACCCACCTGATAGGTCCTCTCACATTGGGTTTCTGCCCCACCGTCTGACAGGTGTCGCATGAACGGCAGTAGGCAGCCACATTGGCTCCTATCCTTGGCTTGGCCAGTAGAAATGCTGGGCTAGCCTGGCCTTTCTCTTAGTGATCCGTAGATGTCTGGCCATCGGAATCTCGTGTGTAGTCCGCCACAACTCCACCCTGGATAGGGTACCACATCTTCTGGTAGTTCCCTGGGATCTGTCTCCTTGACTCCGTCTGACCCACAGCCACTTGGTTAGAAGAGGAAAAGTGGTCAGACCACCGAGGGGCCCCTGTGGCTCCGGCGCTACCACTACACGTGACAGCGGCCACGGCCTCTGCAACCGCAGGTAGTTTCCCGCTTCCCCTCTACTTCTGACCAAGTTGCCCATCCAGATTGACTAACCTGGCCCTCTGACATCCCAGTTGTGGAGGAATCCTGCCATGTGACCTAACCTGAGAGCCCTACCTCTCCTGGGACAGCCCTGTACTCAATTGCATGCTCCCCCTTTCTCAACTGCATACCCCAACTGTCGCCTTTATGACAACCTCACAGGACAACTGGTTCCAGTATACCAGCAGTTTGCCTCTAAGGCATTATTACATGTTGCTTGATTGATTTCATCCCCCCCCAAGGGGAGAGGGACACAGTATATCACCCACTCCCACATCTCCATCAGTACACATGTTAATCACATTAACATCAACAGGGGTAGACATTACGTTGTTGTCTGGAACATCAGGCCTTGGGGGTTCACTGACCACATACTGGGACACTAGTCGCCCCAAATCTGTCCCAAGCAAAACACTAGTGGGAATATTCGAGGATACCCCCACCTCGTCACTTCCTTCCCAGTGCCCCAGTCAAAATACACTTTGGTGATGGGCAGTGCCTATCGACTCCTCCAATCCCAGAGACAGCGAGGCTTTTCCCAGGTACCAAATATCGTGGGGACACCAGCTCTTACTGCACAAGAGTCATCTCTGCTCCGGTGTCACACAGCCCATGGTCACTGCTTGGTCTATGGTGATGGGCTGAAAGTTGTCAAAGAACCTCCCACCACCCCCACACAAAACAGTGGACAGTTTCTGGGATGTAGACAGGCCCATATGGCGCTGGGAACACATGGCTTTGAAGTTTTCCAGCTGTTTGCAGAGATAACGTAGTCAGAGTTCCCCCACCGTCATGGGGAGGGAAGCATGGGCAGGTGCCCCCTTGGGCTTGGGGGCAGGGACAGTAGGCTCCGCGTTCGTCTTACTCCTTCTCCACTCCAGACGACACTTTTCTTGGCCTCTGGAGTCCTATTGTTGCAGTACTCATCGGCAAGTGTCGCTTTTGCAGAGGCCCCCTTTGGCTTCTGGTCATTGAGAAAATGCTGTAGGTCCTCCGGGCAGTTTCACAAAAACTGCCCAGTTGCGATGAGCTCCTTTAGCTGCTGGATGGTCGTGAGCTCCAGTCCCATTGTCTATTGGTCAAATGCTCTCAGTAGGGCCCGCATGTGATTAGCCCAGCTGTCTGCAGGACCCCACTACATACTCTGGAGCTTCTTCCGGTATGTCTCAGGGGTCAAGTTGTACTGCCGGACCAGAGCCTGCTTGATGTCCACATAGCTCAGGGTGGTGTCACTGGGTGAGTACCCAAAAATTTCCACCGCCCTTACCCCTGAGGCGACAGGTTAAGAACCCACTGGTCCTCTGGCAGATGGTATTGATGGCATGTTTTTTCAAATGCCAGCAAGAAAGTTCCTCCTTTGTCCAGCAGGGGGAAGTCCTCTGCTCGTAACTTCAGGACACGGAACCCAGAGAACTCGCGACGGGTCTGCGGCTGGAGCTGAAGCATTTGTCTCTGGTGCTTGCGCTCACACTGACGTTCTGCAGCTTATTGGTGACATTCTGCAACTGCCATGAGGGTCTTGTAGGTGTCCTTGTCTCCGGCCTTGAGTCTGGCCAGGGCACATTGCAGGAGGGTATCAGGGCCTGCCTGGCTGGGAGGGGTGGGCAGGTGGTGAGCGGCCGACTGCAGGACTGACCGCCAGTGACTAGATCATTGGGGAGCCTGGGCTGGACTTCCCCTCTGCTTGAGCAACATCGTCTTCCACCTCCTCCCCACGTCCGCAGCAGTGGCCATCTCCCTGGCTCTGCCCCTGGTGCCACCAGCCATCCATGCAATCTTTGGTCACACTCATTCTGCATCCTCCATTGATGTTTGTTGCAGTGGTGGAAAACTGTTGTCTACAAAGTTTATGTCCCTTGTCAGGGCAAAAAAATCAACCAAAGATGACAGGACACAGCTTCTGCTACTCCATTATAAAGGTTCGGCTGGTCCACAGGGGAGCAGATGAATCCGCCCAGTGGGCCCCAGTGCAGGAGTGGGCCTCTACTCTTGTACATGAGCAGTGTTTGTCACAGTACACTTAAACAGGTTGGCCACTACTTTTTTATTAATGGCTTATTCTTATTATAGGCCATCAATATCTGATCGGTGGGGTTTTGACGCCCAGCATTGCTCTCTATGAGATGACTGGAAGTTCTCAGATGCTGGTGGAACACAGCAGCTCTGTGAAGATGATAGTGGTTGTGGCTGGTGTAAGGTTTCAACTCGCTCAGCTTCTTCAGAGGCAATCAGGAGACATTTTTCTTATCAAAAAGTTCACCAGGTTTATTGCTTCATAAACCTTACAACAACATACAGTATAATTCTCCAGTACTTCAGCTCGGTCCTGAGCCTTACTCTTCAGATACAGAGACCTCTCTGTAATGTCCTGCCTGGACACATGGAAGTCTGTCCACACTGGCAGACTCTCACAACACTCCCCATGTGCCAAACACAACTCGGTTACATAGCTGCAACCCCACCCACAGGTGAGGTCAGGATCACATGGTTAGGTCACATGGTCATGACCTCGCCACAGGTCCTTTAGATACACACAACCACATACAGGCTTTATCTTGGGTATTCAGACACATACCCCTTGAGTGGGTTTGTAGGTGACTGGACCCACCCAGCTCTCCAAGTCACCTGGAAGCCTCCCAATGTATAGCAAAACCGTCAGCAGTAGATCTGCTGAGCCAAACACGCCCAGGCTTCCATCACAGGGCCACCCACCTCTGCGATACATACCGTCCATCCATCACATGACCAGTCGCCATACCACACCGGGTATAACATATTTATCCAGATCCATTCATAAGAGTTGGGGGTCTGCCACTATAAAATGACAAAGTTGCTCTGTTCCGACAGCATCCTAGAATTTCTGTCCAGCACCGGTAACATCTGGTCATTGAGGTTGCCTGGTGTTGTACCCCCACCGATTAGATATTGATAGCCATCAATAAAAAAAGTAGTGGCCCCTTAATGAAACATGTCCAGACAAGGGCAGCGTCTCATCATTCATTTAACTACCCAGTTTATTATATAGAAGTGCGGGCAAACTCGTGAACAAGGGTCAGGTAATGGTAATGGACAATGTGCCCTCAGAATAAGTCACTGTCGAGTCCTTGGTCCCTCAGTCCCACCTTGTCACTATAGCAATTGGTGGTGGCCTAAGCAAGGACACCTACCGGTGATAATTCTGAGCTATCACCCAGAGTTTTGGTTTTGCCCTTTTAGACTCCTACCTCTTTCTCTATTCTTTGCGCCTACTTTCCGTCGCCCCTTGCCCCACCCGTAACAGGTTTGCACTATGTCGCGTTACAAGGCTTTTGTAAGTAGGATGCAGAACGCTACATTGACTTTAACAATCTGCAATTCATAGAAATGCATGGACTAGATTTCTCTAAGGAATACATGTAGACGTGTTGAAAAAACCTCTGCCATTTGTTCTCTGTTTAGGAGAACTAGACAAGAGAGACGAGTGCCTAATTCACATTGCAATGAACCTTCCCCTTCTCCTGAAAGGTATTTGCACCTGCACCACAGACATGTATTGCATTGAAGATTAATATGATTTATAGACGCTTATGTTAAATGTGATAATCTATAACACACAGGTTCCAGTTTATTACTTTACTGGGATCACACCACAAGGTGGACCTGCACCTTCAATAATTGCTGGCTGAATGTCTCACGCTATTCCTCCCGTCACCCGTTCAGCAAAGCACTCATATGTTTTCCATATTGAGAGGAGAGTAAGGCTATGTTCACACGTTGCCTTTTTTGCGGCATTTTTCTTTTAATGCAAATTAAAAGCTGCTTTTTACAGTACCAAAAAGAGATCTCAGAAATCTCATGCACGCCGTTGCTTCTTTCCTGTTTGAACTAGAAAACTGCGTTTTTGAATACTGCAGCATGTCACTTCTTTCAGCATTTTTGCAGCGATTATTAAATTAGTGATTTGTTCTAAAGTGAACAATGCCCAACCAATTCACCTCCCCCTGCTGCTTTTACGCTTGCAATTGTGCCTTTTTTCATAAACTCATATCCCCTTAGTTCACGGCTGTGCTTCATACATGAATCTAACTATTTTTTGTTCAGAATAGTCACTATTTTTTCAGACATAAAAAAAACCTTAAATAATTTGACCAAATTTCCCTTTTTTCACCAAATTTTTCTATGGTTTTACATACATTTTGCATTAGTGGTGTAACATCTTGTATTGCAGTAAGAAAAGCAGCAAAACCTGGACTTTGGCTGCAGCGGTTTATTGCCAAGAGATCAGGAAAAAAAGTAATGTGTGAACATAGGCTAAGCCTCTGCCAGGCACATCTACCCCCCCCCCCCCCCCTGAAAATAAAGGGTCAGGCGTGGGGATGCACAACATGACCGATTCTTCGTTCCTTCCTCTGATAATATGTCAGGGAGTCAGCAAATCACCATACACACAGACAGTCAGTCATAAAGACATGATATTTATAAATGTAGGTCTTTAAAGGGAATCTGACAGCATGATGTAGGGGCAGAGATCCTGATTCCAGCGATGTATCACTTACTGGGCTGTGTGCTGCTGTTTCAATAAAATTAATGTTTTATCAGTAGGTGATTATCACTGCAGGACTAGGTGTCTTGTGCCTCCTAGTCAACTGCTCTGTGCAAAGAAAGCTTATGCTCGGCATGGCTTATTAATAGCTCAGCAGTCTGAGCTCTGCTAGATCTGAAACAGTGATTGTCGAAAAATGACAACATGGAGCCCGGCAAGTGACACATGACTGGAATTAGGGTCTCTGCCCCTACATCATGCTGCTCTCAGATTACATAGCAAAAACATGCTGACAGATTCTTTTTAACAATGTTGGTTTAGGAATAAGAACCTCAGCAATCGCTAAAACGAAGGAGCAGAAGCGTTCAGGTGAGCTCTGCTCTTCTCCAAAGCTGCAAACAAATCCGTGTATTTTCTATTGAGCCTGTTTCCTTTTTTGGGGGAGGGCAGGACTCATTTGATGGCTTCCACTTCTTCATATTAGCAAATAGTGGGAGCATCAGCGCCTGGAGCCCACTGATCAAAATTTCTATCATGTCACTATGACTTTTCAAAAGTATCGAAAACATTGCATTTAAATTGTAGAATTTTCCCCATCTTCAGATATTGGATAGTGCTTGTAAATAAAAGGAATTTACAATTTACTGATTATTAAATTTTCAGCCTTTCCTGAGATATAACTCTTTGTTTCTCTTTTGTTTACAGGCTGTTGCCTAGGACACCGACCACCACCGCTGCTGTTTAGCTTGTAAGCCCTGTGCTGAAGCTAGGCAAAAGATTAGGAGGTAACAGCTCACTATAGTCGTGATCAGCTTCAAGACAGTGCTTACAAGCTCAACAGAAAAAAACTTGTAAGCACTGCCCATGTTATGCAGTATAGCAGTAACAGCGGTGGTCGGTCTAACTGGGCAATGGATTGTAAATATAATAAGTGTTGATATCTTAAGAGTGGCTGAAAATTTTAGTAAGCAGTAAATTGTAAAACTACTTGTTTTTGCAAGCACTATCTGACAACACTCATCAGTTAGGAGGATGGAAATAACTCTTGGCCGGCGTCACACTGGCGACAGAATCGGACGACTGCAATGCGATGAAATATCGCATTGCAGTCTGCCCTATGTTAATCTATGGAGCAGCTCCCAGTATCCGTTATTTTGTGGTCCGTTTTAAACGTCCGAGTGCAATCGCAGCATGCTGCGATTGTCACCGATTGTGGGTCGACTATCGCCAATGCAAGTCTATGGGAGCGATGAAAAATCTGATTACAAACGGACCGCATGTGTGACTTGCGATGAAATCGCATCGGTGTCCTTTAGAAAAGCCGGCAATTCATCCCCGGCTATACTGTAAAATCACACTGACAGCTTTAATAAAGACTAGAAAGAATAGATATACACACATAGAATACATATAATATATATATATATATATATAATTGTAATTGTGACATGTATATATATATATATATTTTATATTTCCTAGACTTCTACATACTGTAATAGCCGCAAATTCAATTGCCGGCTTTTGTGAAATCACAGAAGCCGACATGAAATGATACATTGTTTCCACACAGTTAACCATGTCATTTCCTGTATTTTGATATTTGTTTAGAACTTACAATTACATGAGTGTATTTGTGCTAAATTTCAGACATGTAGGGGTTAATTAAATGTGTAATTTCGTTGACAAAAAAATGCGTGGGCTCCCGCTGTATTTTCTCCACCAGACAGACAAAGTAAGCGAGTGGGGGCAGATAATAATAGCCTAGGGAGGGTACTTTTTTTTTGTGCCCCCCCCCTGGCTACTAACATCTGCCCCCAGACACCCCAGAAAGGGCAAATCTATAATTAGATTCGCCCTTTCTGGCACTTTGCCCGTCTATTCCCATTGCCCTGTAGCGGTGGCGAATGGGTTAATAATCTCACCTTAATGTCACCTTAGTATTGAAAGGTGACCTTAAGGCAGGTTAATAATTGAGAGCTGTCAATTAGACAGCTATCAATTATTAATCCTATTGAAGTAAATAAAAAAACACACACACACTTTAAGAATAAATAATTTTAATGAAATAAAAACACATATTTTTGACCATCTTTTATTTAAGTCTTAATCCGTTCGAAGCCCTTGTTCTTCTAAAATAAATATAAAATAATAAAACAACATTATTCTTACCTATCTGGCAATCTGTCACGTCCCACGATGTAATCCTTCACAAAGGGTTAACTAGCAATCAGATAAGCAGCGCAAGTAATCCTGCGTGCTCATCTGATAGCTCCTGAATGAATGAGCTTATCTCCTGCTGACAGGAGAGGATGTGATTAATGAATGAAGCTTAATTGATTGTATCCACTTTCACCTTAGGTCAGGTCACTCAAGTGAAAGTGGCAATAAATCAATTAAGCTCCATTCATGAATCTATTCCTCTCCTTTCGCTGGGAGAGTAACTGATTCATTCAGGGGAATACAGGTCTGAGACAGCATTATTAGCTCTCTGCGACCTGTAACCTGTTAACCCTTTCTGATGGATTACAGCGTGGGACCTGACTGTACTTCGGATTGGTAAGAATCATTTTGCTTTTTTATTTTATTTTTATTACAGGAAATGGTTTTAGCAGGAAAATAAAATATTGTCAAAAACTGTGTGATTATTTCATTAAACTTCTTTTTTATTAAAGTGTGTGTTTGATTTTTCTATCATACAATAGGATTAATAATTGATAGTTGTCTAATTGACAGCTCTCAATTATTAACCTGCCTTAAGGTCACCTTTCAATACTAAGGTGACATTAAGGTGAGATTATTAACCCATTCGCCACCGCTACAGGGCAATGGGAATAGACGGGCAAAGTGCCAGAAAGGGCGAATCTAATTATAGATTTGCCCTTTCTGGGGTGTCTGGGGGCAGATGTTAGTAGCCAGGGGGGGCACAAAAAATGTACCCTCCCTAGGCTGTTATTATCTGCCCCCACTCGCTTGCTTTGTCTGTCTGGTGGAGAAAATACAGCGGGAGCCCACGCATTTTTTTTCAACGAAATTACACCTTTAATTAACCCCTACATGTCTGAAATTTTGCACAAATACACTCATGTAATTGTAAGTTCTAAACAAATATCAAAATACAGGAAATGACATGGTTAACTGTGTGGAAACAATGTATCATTTCATGTCGGCTTCTGTGATTTCACAAAACCCGGCAATTGAATTAGCGGCTATAACAGTATGTAGAAGTCTAGGAACTATAAATATATGTATATGTATGTGTCACAATGACATGTATATATATATATATATATATATATATATATATAACAGTTAGGTCCATAAATATTTGGACAGAGACAACATTTATCTAATTTTGGTTCTAGACATTACCACAATGAATTTGAAACAAAACAAATCAGATGCAGTTGAAGTTCAGACTTTCAGCTTTCATTTGAGGGTATCCACATTATAATTGGATGAAGGGTTTAGGAGTTTCAGCTCCTTAACATGTGCCACCCTGTTTTTCAAGGGACCAAAAGTATTTGGACAAATGACTCCAAGGCTATTTCATGGACAGGTGTGGGCAATCCCTTTGTTATGTCATTCTCAATTAAGCAGATGAAAGGGCTGGAGTTGATTTGAGGTGTGGTGTTTGCATTTGGAAGGTTTTGCTGTGAAGGAAACATGCGGTCACAGGAGCTCTCCATGCAGGTGAAACAAGCCATCCTTAAGCTGCAAGAACAGAAAAAACCCATCCAAGAAATTGCTACAACATTAGAAGTGGCAAAATCTACAATTTGGTACATCCTGAGAAAGAAAGAAAGCACTGGTGAACTCATCAATCCAAAAAGACCTGGGAGCCCACGGAAGACAACAGTGGTGGATGATCGCCGCATACTTTCTTTGGTGAAGAAGAACCCGTTCACAACATCAACTGAAGTCCAGAACACTCTCAGTGAAGTAGGTGTATCTGTCTCTAAGTCAACAGTAAAGAGAAGACTCCATGAAAGTAAATACAAAGGGTTCACATCTAGATGCAAACCATTCATCAATTCCAAAAATAGACAGGCCAGAGTTAAATTTGCTGAAAACACCTCCAGAAGCCAGCTCAGTTCTGGAAAAGTATTCTATGGACAGATGAGACAAAGATCAACCTGTACCAGAATGATGGGAAGCCAAAAGTTTGGAGAAGAAAGGGAACGGCACATGATCCAAGGCACACCACATCCTCTGTAAAACATGGTGGAGGCAACGTGATGGCATGGCCATGCATGGCTTTCAATGGCACTGGGTCACTTGTGTTTATTGATGACATAACAGCAGACAAGAGTAGCCGGATGAATTCTGAAGTGTACCGGGATATACTTTCAGCCCAGATTCAGCCAAATGCTGCAAACTTGATTGGACGGCGCTTCATAGTACAGATGGATAATGACCCCAAGCATACAGCCAAAGCTACACAGGAGTTCATGAGTGCAAAAAAGTGGAACATTCTTCAATGGCCAAGTCAATCACCAGATCTTAACCCAATTGAGCATGCATTTCACTTGCTCAAATCCAGACTTAAGAGGGAAAGACCCACAAACAAGCAAGACCTGAAGGCTGCGGCTGTAAAGGCCTGGCAAAGCATTAAGAAGGAGGAAACCCAGCGTTTGGTGATGTCCATGGGTTCCAGACTTAAGGCAGTGATTGCCTCCAAAGGATTCGCCACAAAATTTTGAAAATAAAAATATTTTGTTTGGGTTATGTTTATTTGTCCAATTACTTTTGACCTCCTAAAATGTGGAGTGTTTGTAAAGAAATGTGTACAATTCCTACATTTTCTAACACATATTTTTGTTCAACCCTTCAAATTAAACGTTACAATCTGCACTTGAATTCTGTTGTAGAGGTTTCATTTCAAATCCAATGTGGTGGCATGCAGAGCCCAACTCGCGAAAATTGTGTCACTGTCCAAATATTTCTGGCCCTGACTGTATATGTGTTCTATGTGTATATATCTATTCTTTTTTTTGTGATTGAAATACTATTCTTTTGGATCCATTATATGTCAGTTTTGCAAGCCTGCGAGAAAATCTCGCAAGTCGGATGAAAATCGGATGTTACAAGGTACACACACATGCGACTAAATCGCATCTTTGAAGGAAAATCGGATGCCAGAAGGATGTGTGATGTTTGCATTTTGATCCGACAATCGACCGTCTAAAACGGACCGATTTTTTGTCGTTGTGTGTGACGCCGGCCTTTAACTCTCTTCTGGAAGGAAGAACACTGGCATCGATTCATCAAGAAAGGTGATTTTAGAATCGGCCTTGATGAATGGGTGTGTTGGAGTCAGAAGCTTCTGATTCATAATTGGGAGGGTCTGACAAGTGGTGTGTGTCTCCATGAATTTAGCCACAAATCTTACTCCAGCCATAGACTGGAGTAAGATCTCTGGCATAAGGAATGCTCTTCATTAATTAGACAAGCTGTGGTATCATGCCCAATCCCGCCCTCCCTCCCATTTTGGCGGAGCTGGGAGAAACTGGCCTGAAAACACCAAAAATTTACAAAATTTTTCAGCGACTTCGAGCTGCATCAAAATTTTGTGAATTTTCAAAGCAATTTACAACAGAACTATTACAAAATTGCTTTGATGAATCGGGGCCAATGTTTCTAGTGCTGCCGATTGTGAGTAGCTATCCCATAAGTCAGTGTTTCACCCTTTCACAACTTGCAACATCTCTTTGGGTATAAGATAGCATCGGAGGAGCGCAGGGATACTGAAGCTGGCAGTATCCAGCAATCTGGATGGCTTTAGAGGCGCGCTTACAAGCTGTATAGCAAAGAGCTTGTCAGTGCTGCACTTATTACCTAATATCAGCCACCGCTAACAGCCCTACAGCGAACTGTAAACTAAGGACTTAAGATCTCTCCATTTTTGGGAGGATTCTTAATAAGAAGTACAATGTAAAGTTGATTGCTTTTACCTATTTATGATGATGAGATTGAATTAAAGTCCACAATCACTAGATAAAGCAAGAAATGTGACTTTCATTTAGTATTTTGCTGCTTTGAGAAATTTTTATAATTTCACGCCATTTCGTGTTCATATTTTGTTTGACGTTTTAACGCTTTTTATTTTTCATTCTGGCTGCATGGTAAAGGTTATACAATGGTGCAAGTGCGTGGGCTGATCATGTAGTCAATGGTTCAGCTGAGTCCCCAGGGTAAGTACAGAGTAGTGTGATAGAAAAGCAGTGGATAACAACATATTTTTTTTCTGGCGGGGTTGGGGCTTTTATTGGAAACCGATGCAAATGGAAACATGGTGTCGCCCGGAGTAGCAGAAGTTTGCACCTATGTTGTAAAGACAGAAGAATCACCAAGTCTGTTTGGTTGATTTTAGTTGCGCTTCCATTAACCTTTGCATCTGCGTTCACATAGAGCCCCCTCTGTCTTCTTTCTCTGTGTGTTACGTTTGCTTTATGTAGTCTGTTTGATTGTTCTTACAAGTTATGTTACAATTTGGGAAGATGGTCTATCCAGAATAAGGAGCAGCCGGTAGGCATTTCACCCCTTATATTATACAGCGGGACTACAGATTTCCGCTTGTGTGATAATTGCATAGATCACATATTGTACCATTCTTCACGTATATCTTCATGTTCATCGGCTAATATTAGGTGCTGTGAAACCTTTCGCAGCGCTTTTGTAAACTGTTAAAACTTTTAGAATGAGCGAAAGTTGGAGGACAAATAAGCGCAATAGGGCATTATCCAGACAGCCGCGTCTCATGGTGATGTAGAATCGCTCACTTGGTGTTGTTCCAAAGCTCTACACTTTAGGGGCTCAAGATACCAATCCAGCTGCTGCTGCTCCGCAGGTTGGGATGCAATGTAGAAATCATTTGTAGGAGATGCGGGTGTGCTGCGCTGCTTGTCGGTAGGAAATCGAAAAATACAGAGAATCCAGAGTATTGTGAAATAATTGCAGTTTTATTCTCAAAGTGTTTCAAAGTATCTATAACATGTTCAGTAGAAGAACCACAGAAAGTTTCTGTAGATTCTTCTGATGAAGAAGTTATAGATACTTTGTTTCTTTCCATGGTTTCTCCTGATGAAGAAGTTATAGATACTCTGTTACATTGCGTGGTTTCTTCTGATGATGAACTTGTAGATATTTTTTTCATTCTATAGTTTCCTCTGATGATGTTGTAGATACTTAATTTCTCCTGATGAAGAAGTTATAGATACTTAGTTTCATTCTGTAGTTTCTGATGATGATGAAGTTATAAATACTTCATTTCATTCTGTGCTTTATTCTGATGGTGAAGTTATAGATACTTTGTTTCTTTCCGTGGTTTCTCCTGATGATGAAGTTATAGATACTTTGTTTCTTTCCGTGGTTTCTCCTGATGATGAAGTTATAGATACTTTGTTTCTTTCCGATGTTTCTCCTGATGATAAAGTTATACTTTCCTTTAATTCTGTAGTTCCTTCTGATGATGTAGTTATAGATACTTTGTTTCATTCTGTGCTTTATTCTGATGATGAACTTGTAGATACTTTGTTTCTTTCCGTGGTTTCTCCTGATGATAAAGTTGTAGTTACTTTGTTTCTTTCTGTGGTGTATAAATTGAATCCACTGCGCTACAACGTTTGATGTGGCATCTCTCAGTTGCTCAAATGGACACTGTGCAGGAACGGGCAACTCAAAAAAATGATAAAGGTATGGGAAAGTGACATTAACCTATTGAGTTGTGATCGCTCAGTCGGTGAACCATGGATAGCAGCACATGGCAAATTTGCATCACATAGATACCAGTCTGTAAGGACTGTCACCTCACAAAACAGAAACAACCAGAAAAAAGGAGCAAACCAACCAGGTTACGAGGTTAATCACATTAGATAGGTGTCACATGTTAATAAAGAGGCACTGATAGTGTTCACTAGTGATTACTTAGGCCTGGGTCTCACATAGCGATACATCAGCGATCCCGACAACGATATGCACTTGTCAGGATCGCTGGTGTATCGCTACATGATCGCTGCTGAGCTGCCAAACAGGCAGCTCAGGGCAGCGATCAGCACAGCGATACTGCGGGTAACATCGCTTAGTTACCCGCAGTGTACCTTGGATACCAGCGCCCTGATGCAGGGAGCTGGTAACCAAGGTACACATCGGGTTTCCAGGCGCTGCGCGGTGCCTGGAAACCCGCTGTGTACCTTGGTTACCAGTTCCCTGCATCAGGGCGCTGGTATCCAAGGTACACAGCGGGTTTCTAGGCACAGCCCCGCGCCTGGAAACCCGCTGTGTACCTTGGTTACCAGCTCCCTGCATCAGGGCGCTGGTATCCAAGGTACTCAGCGGTTTCCAGGCACAGCCCCCCGCCTGGAAACCCGATGTGTACCTTGGTTACCAGCGGATCGCTGGTCTCCCGCCTGTCACACGCAGCGATGCGTGCCTGTCAGCGGGAGACCAGCGATCAAAAAAATGTCCAGGACATTCAGCGACGATCAGCGATACCCGGCAGGGGGGCTGATCGTCGCTGAATGTCACACACAGCGATATCGCTGGGGACATTGCTGCTGCGTCACAAAACTAAAAAGCGAGATCGCTGTGTGAGACGGGGGCTTTACTGTGCAGTACTAATGGAGGTAATGTGTAATCTGTACCATCTGTTGGATGTGCTGATATAAAGAGCTACGTGCACCAATGTCCGCAGATTTTAAACACAAGCTAATTATATCAGTGTTTGCAGGATTATGAGTCCAAACCAACTTACTGTTAAGGTGCCAGTCCAAAGAGTCCACCGCTACGGGGTTAATCCTTGCTGTGGGTACCAGGCATAAATGCGCTTGTCCTTGCTGGAAGTGCCAGGTGTGGGTGTATGGATCCCTGTTGGAGATGTCAGGCGCGGGTGCGTGTTGTACTCAGGTGGTCATGGCAGGTGACTCGTCTGAATACGGCGCGCTTGAGCTCATGGCGTGTGACGGCACACTCCTCAATGAGATACGGGTGCCTGAGGGTGCCGTGCCAATCTCTTACGCATTTCGTAAATCAACCTATTTGCTTCGTCAGAGGTCATTAAGGGGGTGTTGCTCCATACACTTATATACATGCATAACGCTTGTGTATTAGATTACTAAGATTAAATATCCTCTTGGATTAAATAAGAGACATTAAGGATATATAATTACCCCTCCTCCTATTTTTAGGGACGCGTTCCAACCCCAGGAACATAGCACCCTTAGGTGACTGGTTATGTTTGGTAAGGAAATGGCATGATGGGGGTGTCCCTTAAACTTCCCTTTTATATTATAAATGTGTTCCCTAATGCACTCAGAAAGGGCTCTTATGGTGCGGCCCACATACATTTTCCCACAGGGGCAAATTATTTGATAAATGACCCCTTTGGAATGACATGAAATGTGATAATTAATCAGGAAAGAGTCACTACTCATTGACTTGGATATATTCTTAAAAGATTTAACTTTGTTGGAAGTATTTTTACACTCATAGCAAAAACCGCATCGAAAAAAACCTTTAGACGTGTATTGAGTCGTTCCAGTATTATCCATATCTGGTTTATTAATTAGATTTGTATTATTTTTACTGTATTTATCTTGAATAGTTGGAGCAATTAAATTTCCCAAATTACGGGACTTGTGGAAAGCAAATTTGGGTTTGTCTGGAATAATGTTCCCTAATAGGGGGTCCCGTCTTAATACTGTCCCCAAAAAATTTTTAGAACTCCTTGAAAAGGGCCGGTTTGTGCATTGTGTTGTGTGTAGGGTTGAGCATTCCGATACCGCAAGTATCGGGTATCGGCCGATATTGGCTGTATCGGAATTCCGATTCCGAGTTCCGATATTTTCGTCATATCGGATACCGGAATCGGAATGTCACTGTCACTGTCAGTGTCCGTCGGTCGGGTCTGTCAGGAGTCAGCGGCACTTACCCGGCAGAAGATCTCCGGCGGTCACATCCCGGGCTGCTTAATGGCCGCCATCCTCTTCTCCCCGGCGGTCACATGCAGTATCTCGCGATAACTGCAGTGACTGCTGGGTAATCGCGGCCGTAAAGCAGTCCGATGACGTCACCGCCGGGGAAGCTGGTAAGCAGCTGTGCTGCGCCGGGATGTCAGGCTCTGCCTGTCATTGCGATGTAGCAGAGCTGGATCGTCGTGGGACAATCGTTACTATGGACTGCGTCGGACAGGTGGTATACTGTTGGTTTTTTTTTTTATTTTTTTACAGGAGATCGATGGCGTCGCAGGAATGAGAGAGTAATAAAAAAAATGAAAACTGTGTTGTCTCTTTTATTTCATTAAAAGACTTTTTTCTTGCTGTGTCTTTTTTTTAAACATTTAAAAACTTTGGGATTAATAATGGATCGGTGTCTTATTGACACCTCTCCATTATTAACCGGGCTTATTGTCACCGTGCAATCAACGGTGACAATAACCCCTTATTACCCCGCTTGCCACCGCTACAGGGCAAGTGGGAAGAGCCGGGTAAAGTGCCACAATTGGCACATCTTTTGATGCGCCAAATGTGGGGCTGCTGTAGCCTGGTATTATCAGGCTGTTGAGGGCCAAAATCTATGGGCCTTGACAGTCTTTTAATACCAGGCCGCAGCAGTCTGCATTTTACTTGGCTGGTTAACAAAAATAGGGGGGATCCCCACGCCGTTTTTTTTTTCGAGGGGATCCCCTATTTTTGTTAACCAGCCAAGCTAAGCAGACTGCTGTGGCCTGGTATTATCAGGCTTGCAAGGTCCATGGATATTGGATCCTTACCAGCCTGAAAAACCAGGCCTCAGCGGTCTGCTTCATCTGGCTGGTTAACAAAAATAGGGGGGACCCCACGCCATTTTTTTTCGAGGGGATCCCCTATTTTTGTTAATCAGCCAAGATATGCAGACTGCTGTGGCCTGGTATTATCAGGCTGGCAAGGTCCATGGATCTTGGCTCCTTAACAGCCTGAAAATCCAGGCCTCAGCGGTCTGCTTCATCTGGCTGGTTAACAAAAATAGGGGGGACCCCACGCCATTTTTTTTTCGAGGGGATCCCCTATTTTTGTTAATCAGCCAAGATATGCAGACTGCTGTGGCCTGGTATTATCAGGCTGGCAAGGTCCATGGATCTTGGCTCCTTAACAGCCTGAAAATCCAGGCCTCAGCGGTCTGCTTCATCTGGCTGGTTAACAAAAATAGGGGGTACCCCACGCCATTTTTTTTTCGAAGGGAACCCCTATTTTTGTTAATCAGTTCCCTCTGACGTCACTGATGGTGTCCCTGGCTGACCTGAAGTGAAAGTGGAAAGCAATCAATTAAGCTTTCCACTTCCTCTCCTGTCAGCCAGGAGAGGAGCTCATTCATTTGGGGGTTTACTGTGAGGCTGCAGCATTAGCTGCGGTCCCTGCAGTAAACATTAACCCTTTCTGAAGGATTACACCGTGGGACCTGACTGTGCATCGGATTGGTAAGAATAATTTTGCTTTATTATTTTATTTTTATTACAGGAAATGGTTTTAGCAGGTAAATAAATATGGTCAAAAACTGTGTGATTATTTCATTAAACTTCTTTTTTATTAAAGTGTGTGTGTTTGATTTTTCTTTCATACAATAGGATTAATAATTGATAGTTGTCTAATTGACAGCTCTCAATTATTAACCTGGCTTAAAGTGACCTTTCAATTGCAAGGTCATTTTAACCCCTTATTAACCCATTCGCCACCGCTACAGGGCAATGGGAATAGACGGGCAAAGTGCCAGAAAGGGCAAATCTAATTAGAGATTTGCCCTTTCTGGGGTGTCTGGGGGCAGATGTTAGTAGCCGGGGGGGGCCAAAAATAATGGTTCCTCTCTGGGCTATTATTATCTGCCCCCACTCACTGGCTTTGTCTGTCTGGTTGCGAAAATAGGGCGGAAGCCCACGCATTTTTTTTCAGCAATTTTACACCTCATATATATATATATACATGTCATTGAGTTTGTGACACATATATATATATATATAATATATATATATATATATTTATAGTTCATACACTTCTACATAGTATAATAGCCGCTAATTCAATTGCCGGCTTTTGTGAAAATGCAGAACCCGACATGAAATGACACTTGGTGTACATAGGGTTAACCATGTCCTTTGCTATCTGATTTGCACAAACAATTAAATCAGTCTATGTGTGCAAAATTTCACACCTGTAGGGGTTAATTAAAGGTGTAAATCGTAGCAAAAAAGTCCGTTTTTTTTACAACGAATTTACACCTTTAATTAACCCCTACAGGTGTGAAATTTTGCACACATAGACTGATTTAATTGTTTGTGCAAATCAGATAGCAAAGGACATGAAAAGACATGGTTAACCCTATGTACACCAAGTGTCATTTCTGTCGGGTGCTTCTGTCTTTTCACAGAAACCGGCTTTACCCGGCAATTGAATCAGAGGATATTTTACTATGTAGAAGTGTATAAACTATACATATATGTATATATATATGTCACAATGACATGTGTATATATATATATATATATATATATATGTATTCTATGTGTGTATATTTAGTGTTTACAAGGAAAGAATGGTTTTTTTTTAGTTACGATATTTTGTTCCCATAGACTTACATGGGACTTCCGGTATCGGTATACGCCGATATTTTAATGGTATCGGCGATACCATTCCGATTCCATACTTTTGGATATCGGAAAGTATCGCTCAACTCTAGTTGTGTGATGATAGGGATCTTTGACAATTCTTCCCATATAATAGTGTCTATTAATTTTTCAAGATTTTGGGGGGGGGATTTCTTAGAACCATTGAACCCTTTGAGACCTGTGACAAAGTCACTGGCAAAGTGTTGGAGGCACGTTTGGAGATACGTTTCACTGAAGCTGTTATCTTCAGTGATTCGAAACCCAGCACACTATGTGTTGAGAGGGGTTAATCGGTTATTTTAAGGGCTATGGACAACCATAGAGCAGGTGGGAGGTTGTTCACCTTATCTCCACCCCAAGGTGTGGTCGGGGTTTAAATAGTCGGCCTCCTGAGGCATTCAGTGTGTCTGGAGAGGCTAACTCCAGAGAAGTGTTCATGTTTGTGCTAACTTGAACCGTGTGTTATGCTTGCCCTGAGCGGGCGGATCCCGCTACCACAAGAACTGCGCTTTGTGTTACCACTTTGTTTTGTTTTCCTGTTTTTGTCCAAAGGGACATATTTAATTTTACTTCACCATGGTTTATGCACCATATATAATAAACCAGTGAAGATCTTAAAGAGACCGTGTTCCCGTGTCTCCCTCCGTGTACAGCTGAGTGAGCCGATCCACCACAGACCGTATTAGTAATAACCTTCTCTCTGGGGAGGGATAATACATCCTGAATTGTTCCATTTAGGATTTCTTGTTTATACCCACTATTCAAAAACTGATCGTTTAAAAAGGCCGCCTCTTCCAAAAAAATCTTTGGTATATGTACAATTGCGTCACAATCTAGTAAACTTTGGTATATTAGCCAGCCAGATTGGTAGGTGACTACTGGACGCGGCAATATTATTGTTAGAATCAACTGGTTTACGGTAATCTTTAGTAAATTCTGGGGATTTTCCTGATGAACAAGTTATAGATACTTCGAAACGCGTTGAGAATAAAACCGCAATTATTTCATAATACCTTGGAGTCTCTGGATATTTTCTACCGACCAGCAGCGCAGCACACCCACATCTCCTACAATTGTAAACTCTTAGAATGACCCTGCTTTCATCCCAGACCTGTCCATCCTTCTGAATTTTTCCATTTTAATAGTAACACATAGGGCTGCTAAAAGCATTGTCTAAGCTTGGAGGAGGGGAAGTGGTTGTTGTTTTTTACTCTTGTCCTTCGGCTGTTTCTGGTGTTGTAGTCAAACAGACAATTCCTGAATATGTTTGCAAGACATGCAGCCACAGAGACTCGAACATAATTTTCAGGCTCACCGAAGTCACTCGGTTAGCACCCGAGCATGGCGGATAACACCTTATCTGAGCACGTTCGCTCATCACTATTAGTATTGAATTCATTCAGATTGTAGTAAAAGAGGTTCAGGGCTCTAAATGTCACACAATGACTGTCCTGGTGTGGCGCGACCTGGCGGTTGGTCGGTCACAGGACTGCAAAACAAACAAGGGAACTCCGGGAAACTTTAACAACGGTGGGCCCTGCGATAGGGAACGAGGGAAATGGACACATCCTGCACTCACCTAAGGATGTGCCCTGATCTCCCTATCGTCCCTATACGGGTTCTTTCACCCTATCGCCGTGCAGGATACCTAATACCCTCACAAGCCCTGCGCTAATCCCTAAGTAGCGAGCAGACTGGTGAAAGCACTAGTCACACCACTGCACTAATGAAACACAAAGGAAAGGAACAGACAACAAAGGGTAAAGGCAACAAAAACACCACAATTAGCTTTCTGCTGCAAAGCTCCACACAGCAGGATAAAGTCACCAGATCAGGTTAATAGCTGAAGCACAACTGCACTCAGCAAGCTCCTTCTCCTACTTGGTTGGTCTCCAGATGGACCTGTATCACCAACCGTCAGCTGATGCATCAGGTGACTCTATAAAGGATGGTGGGAGTGGTCACCACCTACATCAGCTGACCCAGCAACACTGCAGTACTGCAATTACACCAGCAGGCCAGGGGGGGTGAACAGACATTAACCCCTGATGACCTGAAAGAAAAAAGGTTTTACTAAGAAAAGCGAGATCTGCCACAGATCCAAAAATGGATCGTGACACTATTCTTATTTCTGTATCACACTGCGCTATTTTTTCCATTAAAATGACAGACACCTACAAGTGGATTTTTTGGGAATGCTCACAGTTTGTGGGATCCATTGGGCGCCGGTGGTATCAGCCACGTAGTAGATCTGGCAATTGGTAGTGATTTTCATTTGTGAACAGAGCCTAATGCTTAGCCTGTTTATGGGCCTGTGTGACTCCACAATATCGTAGGCTTCATACACCCTGACTATTGGTGGGGCGCAGCTATGTACATTTTGGTCAGTCCTCTATCTAGAATTGTGTTTTGAACCTCTGAGGGTTTGTCTCATGCACATATGAGATTTCTTGGCCTTTCTGAATTGCGTTTTTATTGTGACTGCAGTATTGTATCATTTCAAGGCAGCAAATTTTGAAAACATTTTTCCAAGTATCAATGATGAAATCATGGCCATTTTGTCAACAGGACCAATGTTCATGAGATGGTAAACTGTTGTTTACCCGGTGAAATCAATGAATTGTCTTGTTCTTCTAAGGACCCTCATACACATTAAATATCTGTCGGTCATATGATCGTTCAGCCAACACCTATCTCCCCCGACTTGGCCGAGTGCCATGAGAGAGACATTGCTTGGTGGCAACTTATCTCATGGAGAACAAAGAGGTAGACTGCTAAAATTCAGGATCCTTTTCTCCCTCTACCTCATTTGTCAGGGAAGAGTCGGGAGGCTGAAATTCATTTAAGATTGTTGCCCGATCCCGATATTGGAGAGTTCGGCCAACTTTAGTGTAATGTGTGTGGGAGTGTTTAGGAACAAGGGTTTACGTGAAGATTTTTGATGCTCCTCAAAAGTAGTTTTCCAGAGTGAAAAAAAAACTTGATGAGAGGTCTGGATGTTAGACCCTTCTCTGACATGACTATGCATAGAGGGTGGACTACTGAACGTATCACTAGTCATATTCCAACATAGAGAGTTGGTGGAGTTTCCTTTCTGTGTCTGAACATACTCAAAAGTGTAATATGGAAAATGGGGCTAAAATATATATTACGCACATTTTTTACATTGGCACAAGCACATTAAGTTATTTTTTTCTTGCTGGACAACCACTTTAATAAAAATCTTCAGCAGGACTGGGTACCTTAGCCAAGGGGATGTGCGAAATCACTTATTCCTAATGAGTGCTTCACTTGAAGGCCTCTGAGATGATGTCTTGGAGGGGTCACATTATCTAGAAGGGTCATGAATGGTGAAAGACCCAGCTTTTATCCATGAAAAAAGTAAAACTATGAACCAGTCCAGTGTATGGGCACCATTGGAGGAGGGAATATGTTTAACTGTTTCTAATTTCACATTCTTTAGAAAAGTCTTGATAAGTTCTACATTTGGAAAATTTACAATGACTAGTAAGTGTGTTACATAACATAGAAGCAGATGCTACTATGGAGCCCACAAAGAAGGAGGCCCAAGCTAATGTTGGCTACCAACAATGGATACTACACTTCCTCACGACCTCTATAATGTTAGTAAACGAAGGGGACCAACTAGTTCAAGCCCCACTTTGCCCATAGATGGGATGGGGACAAGCGCTGAGTCTTTCTTGTCCCAGATGGGAAAGGACAAAGGGGAAACATTTTCCATATGGCCTTGCTGGTAACTGCTGATAGGTGCGATCGGAAGTGCCAAGTGGTCTTTTTTGAGGAATGCACTTGACTAGAAAAACATTATAAGAACAGATTTATAGCGATTTTTATTCAGATTTTTAAAAATTCCATTCACGCAATATGAAGAATCTTGCCAGTTTTTCTAGAGAGGTTTACGTACCCCGCTGGGACCCTGGCCAGATTTTTTACTACAGTCATTTCTTAGTGACTTGGTGGGGAAACTGGCCAGCACTTATTACCTGCATTTTTGGTGGTATTAACCTTGATTGTTAAATTATAGATGTAATGGCGCCAGGAGAAGCTGGGCGGGGCAGCGTTGGACTAGACTTACCTCTGGCTGTGATCCCCGGCCGGATCACTGATGAATATTTTTCTGAAACGCACCAGCGTCCGTGCAGCCAGGCTTTGATTCATACTGCCCGCAGCTTGGGCAACATGAATAAGGTGACCGGTTCCCTTTAAAATTCGCACCACAAGAAAATCCCCTACGAATGAGAAAATAAGTCCTGAAAGTCCAAGCAAAATGAGTGCAGCCAGTTCTTTGTTTCCAGGACACATTTTCGAGGGAGGCAGAAAAAAATTATTGCGTTTTTCTGCAGTTTTAACCCATATTTTATGTTGGCTTAATAAGGCACATATTCCTGTCCATGTCATAAAGCTAGCATCGTCCTGGTGGTCCTGTTTATAGCACGGAGACCTAACCGTTACCCATACCATTCCCGTCTGATGGATTCCACCATCGGGCACATTGCATTGTTGCACATGTGAGCCTGTATTGCATGTACCCCTGTGGCAATGTTTGGTTGTTTGGCGCCTTGTGTCTGTGGAGCATGTCCTGTATAAAAGGTAAGTTAGGGGTGTTTACCATCAGAAGCCTACTTTAGGTAATGTTCCATAATTAAGCCTCATTCAGAGGTTCGTTTTTCTCCCATATGCGAAAAACAGACTGATTAGTTTGATCGGACCTTGATTACAGTGTGGTCTGAGCGTCAACAGTTTTTCTCATATGTGAAGAGAAAAAAAGAAAAAAAATTTTCTCCACCTTCTCCTATGTGAGATCCAGTGAAAATCGACATCTCGTATGCCATCTAAGTGTAGTCCGATTTTTTTCACGGACCCATAGACTTGTAGATCAGAACTTGACTCCGCGATTTCATGCGAACTGATCAGAAATCACGGACATGTGCAAAGATCCATAGATATCACAGGTACAAGTGCTGCCCGAGAAAAATACGAATAGCACTCGTACGTGAAAAACGGACGTCTGAATGAGCGCTAAAAAATTTGATAATTTTCAACGTTGCTGGTTTTGCTCTGAATGGTTAGATATGATATTCTGTTTCTACTGTTAAATTGCCTTGAACATGCAGCAGGTCCTCGATGCTGTCCAATAATACAAAAATGGCATATTTGCACCGAGAACTACAGATACCTGTATGTCATTTTTTGGAACAGCTACTCTTCTGCTTTACATGTAACAGATTTTTTTGTAATGAGAACATGTCCACCTCCCTGACCTGTTTGTTTTAGCGAAAACTTGTACTCCCCATGAAATAACAATTCTAGATCATCTCTTCTTCAAACCCCGATTTGTGCCATTCCTCCGTTGTTCCTCCTAGAAACCTATAAACTGATTGCCAACTTGATGTTACCCTTCCCTTGTCAAAAGGGTGTGTCACCACACAGTCATCAGTGATTGGCCAATATCAGAGTATGACCAGACACACCTCCAGCTGGCAACACCCAATTGTCAATTTTAATTCATACATTTCTAGGAGAAATAATGGAGGAACAAAGCAACAAAGGAGAATATGTTCCAGAATTATTTTTCTTTTATCGAGGTTGTAAGTATTTGCTAAAACTGATGTCTCAGGATTGGTGACATGTCCCCTTTAAAGGGAATGTATCACTACGAATGTAGGTAATGTCAGAAGATCACAAGGGTGCAGAATGCCAGACCTTTAGATGAGCAGAGGATGGCCTGTCTTCTAAACTCTCCTTGACAAATTTTAAATCTTCCATAGAATTTAGACAGTTGTCGGCCGAACCATTGTTATTGGCAGCACATGTACACGTACGGGATGATGTGCTGCCGAGAACAATGATTTTTTAAGGGAATTTGTCAGTAGGATCGATCCTCCTAAGCCATCTACATGGGCATGCAGGTCATAGAAACTTAAATTAAATGATACCTTGATATCTGCGATCCAATGAATGGTTCCTAAGAAATCCACATTTTTCAAATATGTAAATGAGCTGAAAAAATCTTTAGGGAAGATCATACTCTGGAACAAAGATCATTTCTCAGAAACCATTCATTTGATTGAAAATAACAAATGAATCATTTGATTCAACTTTCTATGACCTTCATGCCCATGTAGAAGGCTTAGGCCTCGTTCACAGGTCAGTATTTTCAATGTACGAAAAAAATCAACCAATTTTTTTTGTCAGAATTTGGTCCATCAGTTTTTCTCATACGTGGTAAAAAAAAAAAAAAAGTTTCTCCATCTTCTCTTTTTGAGAAGATCGGACCGCACTCTGATGTCATCCGAGTGTGCTCCGATTTTTTTCCCAGACTCATATAGACTTATGTTGCTGATTTTGATCGGATCAAAATCCGATGTGTCTACGTTTTTGCGTGGAACGCTCGGTCTGCAAAAAATCACGGACATGTAACTGGCCCCAAAGACAATCACAGGTATGAGTGCTATCCATGAAAACCATATGAGCACACTGTATGAGAACTACTGATGCGTGAATGAGGCCTTAGGAGGGTTGATTCTAGTAACAAATGCCCTTTATGCCCTTTACGCAAGCATTAAAGCTTTGATCATTTGTCGGGTGGTTGCCGGATATTTTAGACAGGCCAATAATTGGGAACAAGTGTTCCTCCTGGGAGTGTTCAGCCTGTCTAAATGGGTCTTGACAAGTTTGATCTTTTGGTGAAGAAACTTTTATCTCCATTAAGATATTACACTCAATTATCTCAGCACAAGTCACAAGTCAATCAATATCAAGCTTTTTTTTGTTTGTTTTTTTATCCATGAGAATTTGTCACCATTGACGAGTCATTCATTTGTTTGGGATTTTTTTTTCGGTGCTGATGACCACACTACACTAGCTGAGCCAGACTTCAATCTATAAAGAGTCATACAGTGATTGTTGCTAGGTTCAGTAGACCCTTTTGAGGTCCGGTGTTCGATCCATACTACAAAGGCCTTCGGAATACTAAGATAGCCCTCAGAATACTACGATGGCCCTCAAAATACTTCAATGGCCTTTGGAATACTATGATGGCCCTCAGAATACTACGATGGCCCTCTGACTACTACGATGGCCCTCTGACTACTTCGATGGCCCTCTGACTGCTACGATGGCCCTCTGCCTACTACGATGGCCCTCTGCCTACTACGATGGCCCTCTGACTACTACGATGGCCGTCTGACTACTATGATGGCCGTCTGACTACTACGATGGCCCTCGGAATACTACGATGGCCCTCAGAATACTACGATGGCCCTCGGAACACTATGATGGCCGTCTGACTACTACGATGGCCCTCAGAATACTACGATGGCCCTCGGAATACTACGATGGCCCTCGGAGTACTACGATGGCCGTCTGACTACTACGATGGCCGTCTGACTACTACGATGGCCCTCGGAATACTACGATGGCCCTCGGAATACTACGATGGCCCTCGGAATACTACGTTGGCGCTCGGAATACTACGATGGCCGTCTGACTACTACGATGGCCCTCGGAATACTACGATGGCCCTCGGAATACTACGATGGCCCTCGGAATACTACGATGGCCCTCGGAGTACTATGATGGCCGTCTGACTACTACGATATCCGTCTGACTACTACGATGGCCCTCGGAATACTACGAAGGCCCTCAGAATACTACGATGGTCCTCGGAATACTACGATGGCCCTCGGAATACTACGATGGTCCTTGGAATACTACGATGGCCCTCAGAATACTGCGATGGCCCTCTGAGTACTACAATGGTCCTCGAAACACTACGAAGGCCCTCGAAATACCATGATGGCCCTCTGACTACTACGATGGCCCTCGGAATACTACGATGGCCCTCGGAATACTACGATGGCCCTCGGAATACTACGATGGCCCTCGGAGTACTACGATGGCCGTCTGACTACTACGATGGCCGTCTGACTACTACGATGGCCCTCGGAATACTACGATGGCCCTCGGAATACTACGATGGCCCTCGGAATACTACGTTGGCGCTCGGAATACTACGATGGCCGTCTGACTACTACGATGGCCCTCGGAATACTACGATGGCCCTCGGAATACTACGATGGCCCTCGGAGTACTATGATGGCCGTCTGACTACTACGATATCCGTCTGACTACTACGATGGCCCTCGGAATACTACGATGGCCCTCGGAATACTACGATGGTCCTCGGAATACTACGATGGCCCTCGGAATACTACGATGGTCCTTGGAATACTACGATGGCCCTCAGAATACTGCGATGGCCCTCTGAGTACTACAATGGTCCTCGAAACACTACGAAGGCCCTCGAAATACCATGATGGCCCTCTGACTACTATGATGGCCCTCTGAATACTACGATGGCCCTCGGAATAGTACAATGGCCCTCGGAATAGTACGATGGTCCTCTGAATAGTACGATCGCTCTCGTAATACTACAATGGCCCTCAATACTACAATGGCCCTCGGAATAGTACGATGGCTGTCGGAATAGTATGATAGCCCTCGGAATAGTACGATGGCTGTCGGAATAGTATGATAGCCCTCGGAATAGTACGATGGCCCTCGGAATAGTATGATCGCCCTCACAACTGTCTTGTTCTTTGGTGTGATATATTCCCTTTCTTTCATATTTCAGCTTGATATCTCCTGAATGTACACTAATATTTGCAAGCAATGTATTTTGTGAATGACGATGACTTATCATTCTGTAAAAATGGTGATTTCTTTATTCTTTGCTGTTTTGATTAATGCTAATTGTTGAATAATATTGGGTCAAGAGAAACATGAATACATATAAATCTCTCCACCCTGAAAATGTAACAGACGGTCAACTGAGCGACTTTTTGACTAACGTTACAGGAATTGCGAAGCGGCAGATAGACACCCATATCAAAGATCCAGGTCCACAGAACAACGGCCTGTACTTGAGCGGACCAACTGCCGCTCCCGATCTACTGAACGCCCTGACTCAAACCTCATGAGGTCGATGCCTTCATTAATGACGGGAAGATCAGCCCCTCCTTCACCTGCCTTATCGAGGTGAAAACATCCAGCAATGGCTCCGTCTTAATTCCTCTCCTTCTCCCTCCCCGCTCCCCACAGAATCACCATTTTATTTTCCCAGTAGCTCTCTCCAGTCTTTGTCATTCTTGGCTGATCACGTCTTTAACAGTAGATACTAACGTTCCGACTGCTGGCACACTACTTATATTCTCTGCTGGATATAATGGTGTGGATGCCATTGTACGTTGTTTACTAACCGTATTTAACTGCATTCGTTTTGTGATTATTTCTCATTGTTCAGAAAAGCCTGGTTTTAACCCATAGAGCACCCCACCCCATAACAATCACGTCTTCTCTTGCAGAGTGAGAACTTTGTTTTGTCCTCATCAGACATTGCTTAACCAGCAGCGGCTCCATGTCATCATATGGTCCTTTTTTTTTGTTGTTTATTTTTTTTTATTTGACTTCAGAATTGAGATTCTTGCTCTTTTTTTTCCGTTGTAGCAGTTAATAAGTTCAGAAAGGCGTATCTTGTCTAAAGAAAGCATTTGGTACAGCTTGGAAGACGAGACCCGGGTCCCTTCTGGTTTCGGAGAACAAGCTTGCATGCGATGTTTTCTTTTTTCCAGCAGAAGATATATTTTTCAGCACTTATTAACCTATTATAAATCACTGAGGAGTTTACGGAAGATAGAAATGTCCAAGGACACCGGAAATCAGTCACAGATGAAGCAGAGTCTGTCATTTTAGCAAAAACCCTTTGTGTAATCTAGGATTTTTCATAGGTGAAGATTAAATGAGAAATGGAACTTATCAAAAGTTTGATTTATTCAGAAGGGGCATCAGAAAATGTTTCTTGGTCACAATAATTCCTAATACATGCTTTGTAAGGATTTGCTTTTTAATCAGAAACAGCGCCACCATTGGCCAGTAGCTGTGCCTGGTACTGCGGCTAAATAAAATGCTGTGTGTGAGAGTGGCGCTGCTTGGGGTGAAAAAAAAGATTCTTCTCTATGCCCTTTTAAATATTTGATTGGGCAGCGACTTATAGCTCTACACTATACCTGGAAGACGGTAATTATGTGTCCTGTACTTGTGTGATAGATAATATTATTATGGTAAATGGGTGACCAATAAACATTATAAAAGGGAGACGGATCTGAAAAACGTGGACTGGACTAATGTAGGCTGTAGACAGAGGACCTTTCACAGGGACAAGAAAAAGGTTCTGATTTTGGTTTATGCCATCACTATCCCCGGATGAGAGTTGTACTCACTCCTCTCTTTACCCTGGTAGTTTCCTCCTACAGGGCCCAAATAGACCGCCAGAAAGGCCTCCACACCCAGGGAGGGTGTGGATAATAGATAGATAGATAATATATCGATAATAAACAGAATAATAGATAGATAGATAGATAGATAATAGATAGATAGACAATGGATTAAGATAGATAATGTATATATAGATAGATAATAGATAGATAGATATGAGATAGAGAGATGATAGATAATAGATTATTGATAATAAATAGATCATACTGTAGGTAGATATAAGGTAGATAATAGATAGATAGATAATGATACATGATAGATAAATTGTTAGATATGAGGTAGATAATAGATATAGGTAAATTGATAGATAATAAATAGATAGATAGTATAGATCGCGCTCTCTTCTCCCTGGTACATGCACCTCCATAGCATTAGTCGCAGCATTTTCCTCCGTAGATTCCTCGGTGTGATTTATAATGGTTACTCTGTGTCACCTCTGTTCTCACCATCTTAATAATCTTTGGAGTAATTTTGTTAATCATCATGTCCCATAACAGCCTCCTTACTGTAATATTGAGTATTAACCTGTGTGACGAGCTTGTCTCTATGTATCAGGTCCGCAGAGCGCTGACATGTGAATATTGGCTTTCTCTCTCCTGTCTTCTGCTTTCATTGTGCCAATGTCGCCACTGAGTGATAGAAACTGACAATCAGTCTGTTTTGCGGGGAACTAGTCCCCATTTTCCACCAGAACTTGGTGTAATGACGTGATCACGTACGTGGTATGGATCTTAACTGTGTGCAATTTGTTTAAACATATGTCTTCTAGGGCACATCCGCGCACCGGCTCCGTACAGACCAGCCCATCAAGCACGCCACTAGCAGGACGTAGAGGCCGCCAGCTACCACAGCTTCCGCCAAAGGGTTCGCTGGACCGAAGTAAGTGCAAACTTTTCAAAAAGCGAAATCCGTCATTACAGTTCTGATCTGATTCAGCCATTGGTGGTTCCTGATTCTCGCATGGCGTGGCATACAGATCTGTGTATCCCGGTACTGCATGCACCGTCCCGTAATGTGTTCTTTTACCTGAGTTTGTTGCTTTGTTTTGAATGTTTTTTAGACTTGTAAAGACGCTTTAGTCGGCGGTGGTCTGGGTGCCGAGGGTCTCTCCTCTGGGACTGGTAACAATAGAAGGTCTATAAGGCCGTCTTCAGTCGCGGAGGAGAGCATCGCTTCCGCCTTATCACTTTAGCTTTTTGTCGAGAGGTCTCAGCACCTGGACCCTCACTGATCAAAAGTTTTGACATGTCTCTATGTTGTATCAAAAGTTTTCTGAAAGTGCCGTTACACTAGAGGGATGGTCTCCTGACAGACATTGGTGGTATATCGCTGGGTTTTTATTAGCAAAGGTTCGACCGATGAGGGTCCGAAAGTTGTAATGTCCACCATTTGTATTTCGTTTGCAACTCCTGTGGGCATCCCACCAATGCCTGGAGACAATCCCTGTAATAGTCAAGATTGTGTCCCCATCCTCATTGTATCATCAGGGACACCATTGTACTGCTGCTTCCATTTTGTCACCAGATACTATACCACATTTTCAATCACTTAAATGGCCGTCCCCATCATTCGTGACCACAAGTGACCTAATAGTGAGGTGGAGAATGTGAAATAAATGGTAGGAAATCTCTCTAGTGTAATTCACAATTCCATAGTCATCGTCTGATATTTCTTCTCTGTTACCTCTTCTCACAGATGACGATTTTGGATTATAGTTTCCTCACATATTATGAATCCTGAGATACTGAAAAATCTGTACAGAGACATATTGTTATAAGGCTAAGGATAGCCTTAAAGGTTTTTTTTCGATTTTGGAAAGCCCCTGTACCTAGGCACAATCTGCTTAAAAAAAAAATACAAATGTGTTTTAACCACCCTCATTGGGTCCAGTGCTGAGTCTCCGCTGCTGCTCTTGGTGTCTGTTATTGTCTGAAGCTCTGGCAGTCAATGAGCTCAGCCCATCTGAGCGGCTGGTGTTGTCAGCTTTACCCACTGAGCTCAGTGATTGGCTGCAGCATTGCCAATATGACGTCAGCGCTGCAGACGATAACAGAATCCGGAAGCTGTGACCGATGGAGACTCCGCGCTGAACTTGGGGAGGGTGAGTAAAGCAACAGTTTTATTCAGTAGCCTTAGTTCAGTCTTGTCTTCATATTCCATCCCCTATAGCAGTACCTCCACATCAGGAGCCGTAACTCAAAGAGGTTCCGTTTGGCTCAAAACTAAAGCGCATGCGCTATATGTTTGAGACTTCCCAAGCCCAAGCATGCTCAATGAGTCCTAACACTACTGAGCATGTGCGGAACTGCACGCTGCCATTGACACCTTGCACGGCTCGGTAGCAGGTTCCAGTTCCCTTGAATGAGACACCTCTGATGAGGTCCTGCACATGGAAAGACAGGCATCCTAAAACGAGGTCACCTGGTCAATGTACGCAATGTCAATACTTATGGGGAAAATGCAGATGCATGGTGAAAGCGGGGGTAAAAATGTAAAAGTGAGTGAGTTTTCATGTTGGGCATCCGGTTTGGTTTGGATACTTCGCAGCGCTATAATTGTACTATGTGGACAATTTACGCTAAAACTCCGGCAGCAACAACACACAGTATTGCCCTGGGTGTCATCCAACCATTGGCTTCATTTTCTGACCAGAATCCTGGCAATGACTTCGTACGGGGGGTCTACCATATCTTCTACACTTGGGTTTGTTTTTTTCCAGCTATTTTGAGGGGGGTTATTATGTTTTTGTAATATTGTGCTTTTGCCTCGCTAGTTTGCACATATCGCTGATTCCCAGTGTGTAGTTTTCTGAATGGCCACTTGGAAATAACGGGGAAGTTTTTTTTCTTACTTTTTATGTATTGTCAAAATAGTCACATCAGTGGGGCTTTGCCCATCGTCATTACATCATTGGGGCTTCAGTAGCATAACTTGAACCTCATGGGCCCCAGTACAAAATCCCTAACAGGGCGCCAACTATCAAGGCTACTGGTTTTCTCATATGGGCCAAATTGACTTTTTGAGCCCCCCATACTCTTCAGGGCCCTAGCACCACTGTAACCCCTGAACTCGCTAAATTTGCGCCCCTGCCTTCTGCCAGTGTCGGAATGGGCTGGCAAGGGACCACCAGTAACATGGAATCATAGAAGGACCCACTGTTGATTAGATGATTAATTTCTCTGTAAATATTAAATTAAGTGTATTAGCACTGCTTATCAGCACAGAGGCCCACCTGGGAATACTCCTGATCTCCGATGGGTCAGTCCGAGTCTGCCCAGAAAGTATTAAAATGGAGTCCTGGTGCATCTCCCTCTCTACTGGACATTATGGAAACCATATTTCCTCCATTGATTACAATGAGAAATGGTGGCACCAGGACCACAGGCGTAACTTGAAGCTCCAGAATGGAAAATTAGTAACAAGTCTTCCCCCACCTGTCATTTGGGATTGATAATACTGGTGTCTTCTTATATGGCAGAGAGCACCAGGACGCAGGAATGACTGTTACCTCTGCACCCTGCTACCGACCCCATTGCTGTACCTCCTAGGACACGGTTATCATAGGGAAACCCTTAACCTACTGCAATACATATTGTGCTGGATCATGATGCTGATGATAGTTGGCATACGGGCATCAATAATTTGGTTTTTCATCACGATCACAGTCGATGCCATTTTATTTTTCGTGCTTTTAAGTCATTTAACTCTAACCAGATTAATTCAATAGTGGTAGGAGTTATTCTTCACTGATTTATACGTTGAAAGGTCATGCATTCATATGACTTGCTGTGTTGCAGTGGCACTGCGGACTCTCTGCCAACAATGTAATTGGTTTTGCATTAACCTTCACTTTTTTTTTTACCGATTCTCCAACATTTAAAGTGTAGACTCCCCGCTGCGCTGCTCTATTATCCCATCATTCCTGCATTTAAAAGGAGTCGTACCAACAATAGCAGTATATTAGAGAACAGTGTAGGTTCAGCTTAGAGACCAAAGGTGACCCTACGCTTATTAATAGCAAGATCTTTTACTCTAGCCTAGTCTCCGATCTGACCTGCAAAGCTGCAGCCTTAGCTAGCAAATCTCAATAGCTCAAAGAGGCGGAAAAAAATGCAAAATGCAAAAAAATCGCTTGGTAGGCGGCTGCATAGTTGTTATAGGGAACCTGTCAGAATATTTTTTTGGGGTCATCAAACTAATTACATATCTGGGTAGGGTAGAAAAAGACAAGTTTACACATCTCTTCCTATCTGTGGATGAATATTCGATCACTGAGAAGAAAACTTTGTGACTGTGTTGAGGGCGAGACAGTGCATCTATCCTCTGCATCATCCCCTGCCGAGAGCCCCCATATTTGCTTGATTGATGTCTCTTCTGCTCAACTTCGTTGCTGATAACACCCATGAAAGATCGGACAGACGCTATTCTTACCTCTCATGTAAAAATACAACAAGAGGTGGGCGCTACCTAGTAATAGGGCTTATATAGGATTCATACCTCTCCAAGCACGAGCGCAGTAATCTTCCTTCTGGGCAGTGCGACGACTATGGACCATAGAATGAATAGCGCATGCGCCAGGGCGGATACAAACAGCGCATGCGAGATATTTCATGGGTGATGCCAGTAACGTAGTGGATGAGAAGAGACATCGATCTTGCACATGAAGAATGATTTTAGGCGGGGAATAATATAGAGGATCTATGCACTTGTTGGGAGTTGGCTTTCATTTATAGAAAGTTTCAAAGTTGACTTTTTTTTCAGTGATTCCAAATCCATTTGGGACCAGGTGACCCTAAAGCTTTTGACATGTTCTTTTTAGGGTCATATTCACATTTTGTTCGTTGGGCAAAATTTTGACCTTGGCCACCTTCTGCATGTTTCCCAGATGTATGGGCCCTTTTAGTGTTCTAAATCTCCTCCACCATAATAATGTCCCCATCCTGTGCTAAGGTCACTCATCCTGGGCACCTTCTTTATATAATATCCTCCATCCTGGACCTCTTCCGGTAATAATGTCCGCTATCCTGTGCCCCTTCCAGTAATAATATCATTGTGAGGTCCTTGCAGTAATAATGTCCAACATCCTGTGTCCATTCCAGTAACAATGTGCCCCATTCTGGGCCCTTTCTAGTAATAATATCCAACATCTTGGGCCCCTTCCTTGTATAATGTCCCCATCCTAGCCCCCTCCCTGCTATAATGTCTCCCATTCTAAGCCCCTTCCTGTAATAATGTCCCTTTCCTGGCCCCTTCCTCGTATAAAGGCCCCCATCATAAGCCTCTTCCTGTAATAAGGTTACTTTCCTAGTCCTTTCCTTGTATAATGTCTTTTTCCTGGCCCCTTTCTTGCTATAATGTCCCCCATCTTCATCCCCTTCCTGTAATAATGTCCCTTTCCTGGCCCCTTCCTTGTATAATGTCCCCATCCTGCAACCATAATCGTTACACTCCTGCTTATAATGCCCAAAGTTGCTAATTCGTCTTGGCAAAACTGTTCAGTTCACTGGCCTTAACCTGTAAATAAAAAACTGACTTGCAAAGGCAGAGTCACTTTTTAGGCACCCTGCCTGGAAGCCCACACCAAGGGCATGTGCCCGGCCATTCCTCGTCCTCGTTAATTCTGTAAGAAACAGCAAAGTATTGCGAACTGCATTTCTAAACCATGTCTGTGTGCAGCAGTACATTGCCACTTTCAGTAGTCCCAGGTCTTATTAATAATAATAATAATAATAAAGATTGTTTTAAGTTTATTTGTTACGAAACACCAAGTCATCGTAGAAAAATTCATGGCTTGGTTATTTTCCTCTCGCTGTGCTGTTTTCACTTCATTAATTCCTCTCCGTCCTCTGAAACACCTGCAATTGCTAAAAACAGAAGGCGGCAGCGGTAAAGATATTGTAATAAATGTTTATAAGAGCCGCTTCTCTATACTAAATCTGGAAGCGCAGCTTGAACCAGATCTAAAAGTAGTAGTTTATATATATATATATATATATATATATATATATATATATATATATATATATGGTTTGTTGTTTTTTCGGAGGATAATTTGCAGTGTATTTTTATGAATCGCTGTAAACAGCTGCGATGGCGTCCAGCCTTGTGCCGAGTCAGCAGTCATATCCATTCCATACGTTTCCTGAGCGATAGGAGTCGTGTTATGTTTTATTTATTGCATCTTGTACAATCCTAGGTATAAAACTAGCCCTGATATATGAGAGTGTAATAAAGGTCCATTTTCCATTCTGTAGTCCTAACATAATATTGGATGAAAGTAAAGGGAACATACAGTCAAGCTTCCTTGACATGACCAGTCTACGGGCTCATACTCACATGTGTGGAAATCGTCCGATGCTCGCATGTGAAATCCCAGCTCTGGCCCCGGCACTCGGGAGTGGAGCGAGCGGCTCTATGTATTTCTATGCAGCCGCTCGCTCAACTCCCGAGTGCCGGCGCCAGAGCTGGGAATTCACATGCGAGCATCGGACGATTTCCACGCGTGTGAGTATGAGCCCTAAGACAAGTGCTCGTCCGGCCCAAAACGGTTCGTCTCATCCCTCTCCCATACACATGCACACCCAGTTCTACAGAGGGTGACTATGTTCTCAGTGGGGAAATTGGAGTAAACTGTTGGCAGACGCCTCTTGAGGACAAAAGGATTGGGCATATTAACATCCAGCTGCCCAATCCTCCTCTCCGTTGGGGTAGACTCATCTGGCACTGCCATCTTCTGTAAGAAATAATAGATGCTAGGCTGATCCCGCCAGAAGTGACAGATTTGGCCGACAGTAATCTAACCTCTATGATTAGATTCGAGGGTTTATTCCGGCAAAAATAACTTATCATCTGTCCACAGGATAGGTGATAACTTCTAGATGGGTGGGAGTTGAGCACTGAGACCCCACTGATTGCCACAATGGTGGCTTTTGCATTTGTACACTGTTGCTCCATTCATTTTATATAGGATTACCCAGGGTGGCCGACACGATCACTGTGTTATATGGATAGGCGATACCTTCTTCTTAAGGGTATGCCACACTAAGCGAGATCGCTAACGAGATTGCAACTGCATCACCATTTATGACGCAGTAGCGATCTCTTTAGCGACTTAGCTGTTAGATTCCAAACACAACTCATCAGCGATCTGTGATTCCAAACACAACTCATCAGCGATCTGTATAACGACCTCTGCGGTCGTTGGGAAAACCTAGTCCCACCTGCGACGCTGGTGAAGTCGCTCATAAAGGGTGTCACACTCAGCGAATCAGGCTCACCAGCGGGACACCAACGACCAAAAAACGGCTCAGAACGTTCATAAGCGATCAACGACATCTCAGCAGGGGCCACATCGCTGCTACATGTCACACACAGCTAAGTCGCTAACGAGATCGCTACTGCGTCATAAATGGTGACACAGTTGCGATCTCGTTAGCGATCTCGCTTGCGATCTCGCTTAGTGTGGCATACCCTTTACTGGAATACCATTTTTAGGTTGCAGTTAAAAAGGATCCTCACAAGGAGAGCAAAATTAACAGCAGTTAAGAGAATAATCTGCTGAAGATCCAGGTGGTCTCCTTATAAGGGTGGTCTTTCAGAGAGGTTTCTGTATTTTCACAATGTTTTTCTTTTAACTTATGGAAATTAGGCCATAGGTAAGACTTGTAACACACTGGATGTACTGCTTTTGTATATGTTGAAGACATACAATAATTTTCCCCTTCATTTGAGAATGTGGGAACAATACCCATTCTTGTTAATGAAAAAGTTATGGATCAGAGATCTGCATTTCCACTAGTTCCATAGGAATGTACATTATTTATTGTACTCACTTATTTAGCGCCATTAATTCCACAGCACTTTACAGACATTATTGTCACTGTCCCCATTGGGGCTCACAGAATAGATTCCCTATCAGGATGTTATTGGAGTGTGGGAGCAAACCGGAGAACCCGGAGGACACCCAGACAAACACGGGGAGAACATACAAACTCCTTGCAGTTGTTTTCCTTGATGGGATTCAAATTCAGGACCCCAGCGCTGCAATGCTGCAGTGCTAACCACTGAGCCACCATACAGTGCTAACCACTGAGCCACCGTACTGCCTTCCCTAATGTCTAGTCATCTCCGACACATCATTCCCAGCTGTTCAGTGAAACTCTTTGACGCTTGCTGCCCATCGTTCCGGCAGCTTTAACCACTTGACAGGTTCCCTTTAAGGACTAATTTCTCATAAAACATTGTCAAGACATGCTAGAAAAACACTTCACAAGCTGCAATTCAGCTCACAACCACTGGGTGGCCACATGGAAACACCAGTAGCATGAAACATCTTGTGACAGAGTACTACAATAGAATGCTTTTTAATTCTGGCCATCTTGCTTCCTTCTTCTTGGTATATGTCTAGTTAAACAATATGAACACCTTCAGGGACATCATTTTTTTACTGAAATGTATGTATGTTAGATTATAACATTTTTTTCCATGTAATTTCCATTATAATGTTGCACTATTTGGCTCTTGGTTACCCGAGTGCAGGATAATATTAAGTCCATCAGTGAGCTTGTTCTGTCGGAGTTGGTAACTTTTTTTTTATTTGTCTTTTACTCCGCTCCTCTCTGCTGATTTATGACCATAGACCACATCAAAGTTGAGACGAGCTTTGATGTGGTCATGAATAAGAGGCGAGGCGCTCACAGATAAGAGGGACAAGCTCACCGATTCATTATCAGTTAATTCATTCTGCGTTAACACCAGAATGGGGCGACCTTTTTATGAATCCCAAATTGCAAAAATTACCCCGAAGGTGTCCATATTCTTTAAAAGCAAAAATAAGTGAGAACATACCTGCATTTTATCCTTGATGTCCATAATTGAAACCACTCAAGGGAATGTAGTGCGCCGAGTTTTCAGCTGCAGATGGAAGGAAGAGAGCCACAGTCATTACTAGTGGGTAGGCGGAGCCCAGATAGGATTGACACCTCAGATTAAAAAGAGTGTTGACCGGCCCCTCCAGCTCGGGCTCCTCCTACTCAGCTCTCCAGTTTACAATTTGAGGTCTCAGAGGATGGTCGCTGCTGGAAGCAGCTCCTCAGAAGATTTTATTATTTTTTATCGGACAAGAGACTTGGATCATCAAATGTGGTCTAGAGGTCTCAGGGGTCTCAGCGCTGCTGGACCCCCACCTCTCCCTTGGCGGATCTGTATTACCCTAATGGTGGTCCCTGCAGAACCCTGCCGGCCCGGGGGGATGAGGATGGCTTCCCTGGCGGGGGCGCAAACCGCGCTGCAGGGGTCACTGCGTCCCCCGCCCTGGGGGGAAGCATGGGCATAGCGCCAGAAACCCCTGGGGGTCCCTGTGGCGCTTCGGCTGGTGAGTACCTCACATTTTTATTAATGTGTGTGTGAGTGTTTAAGCGACTGCTGCGGCAGCCGCTGTACATTACATGTCGGTGACTGTGTTTTTTGTCCGCAGGTGGATGCCTGCAGGACATAGGAGAGGAGTGCGCGCCTTTTTATTTGAATTTTCGCGCCACTCTGAGCGCGCGCTTTACTGCTGTCTCCATTTCCGGCTTCCCTCATGGAGCACACGGAGGCACAGCGCGGCGGCCATTAAAGAAGCAGGCTGAAAGCTTCTTCTGGCTTTTCTCCCTCCTCCCCTCCCGGCAAGATGTTACACTGTTACCAGCTGGGTGAGTCGCTTCTAGCTCACGGGCAGAAGCTTAACCCCTTCACCCCCACAGCGCGGGCGCCTTCTGGGGCACTAATGAGTGACAGACTGCGCTGTCCTGCGGCTGTTATCGCATAAGGGGCTCGCACACTCTTTTCAATAATAATAAAGAGTTTGTGGGGAGTCTGCGATTTTAATACTGCCACTATACGTTCCCACTAACGATCCTGATAACGACGCATACTAATGCGATCGTTTGTGTGATCATTTTTTAATGTCACTAGTAGCTGCCAATCTGGGCGATCTCATTAACATCGCATAAGCGGTTAGCGATCTCCTTAACAACTTTGGCGGTCATTGCGATATACAAACAGCGCAATTTTTAGCGATCTTGTGGAACGTTTTTCTGTTAGTGTGGCATAAAAAGCTGTCCTGCAGCTGCTGCCTTATAAGAGGCACTTGGGGCTCGCACAACTTTTTCATTATCAAGGTTGTGGGGAGTCTGCTACTTTAACCCCTTCTTAGGCGGTTAACTCTTAATGCTGGTGTAGCTCTCTCTTTAAGAGCTTTAACCCTTCAGCGATTGTTTTTTCTTTAAGAAACACACTGTTCTAGTTACTGACAGGTTTAACCTGCCATATACTGTGCAAGGACATGTCAGATGCGGACTATCTGACACGCAGACCCCGACAGCGTCATGCGCAGCGGTCGGAGGTTCCAGTGGTGTCAAAATGGAGGCCCTCGCTAGTTTCTATGATGGCCTGTCTGACCTTCTAGGTTATGGAGTGTCAGCTAGATCCTCTCAAGGAAGCGACACAAATCGGTGCCTTCCTTCTCGCGTAGCGAAGATGTCCGTTTCGGACAAGGAGGATCGGCAGGGACACTCTGCCTCTCTCATGGACCGTTCTATTGGAGCCATGAGGGTGTTACAGTTACCAGAGAGAGGTAACTAGGCGTCCTGGTAAGTCGGCCCGGATGTTTCAGGAGTCGCATAGGTCGCGACGGCTTTACAATCTGTATCCGTTTTCTACGGAGTTGATTGTTAATTGGATCTCCTGAAGTGAATGTCCCTTTATCCTGGTAAAGGAAGGCGAGTCTGCAGGACCTGCTGGACAGAAAAATGGAGATGGCAACAATATCCATCTGCGAGGCCGCGGGTCATGGATTCAGTATTAAGGATCTATGTGTACTTGTAAAGTTTCCCTGAGCCGTTTGGACCGTCTACGGACAGCGTGACAAGATGGATCCCCTCTATCGAGATAGATGGGCTTTTCAAGTTGAAGGATTCTGCGTCACTGCTATCCAGGGCGCAATCCTCGGCAGTCACAGTCAGAAGAGCACTGTGGCTTAGACAGTGGAACGCGGTTTCCAAGCAGGGTTTGCTATCTTTAGCTTACAAAGTGGTCAGCTAATTGAATCTGACCTCACAGAGCTGATTTCTGAGGCAAAAGAAACAGCTTTACCGCAGCGCAGAGCTGTGACTTCTGCGTCTGGCAGGACTAGTGCCGGTAGTTGTCGGCGGTCCTTTCGGTCCAGGGGATGATCCGGTCAACCCTCTGGGGGTTTGGGTCGTTCCTCTCTTTTTAAAAAAAAAAAAATTCTCAGAAATTCCGCATACTCTGGAAACAGAACTTCCATTAAGACAGAAGCTGGCAAAAAACCCGCTAAAGCGGTCTGACGTCTGGGTCTCACTCGAGCGCTCTCGAGTGGAGGGTCGTTTACTCCAATTCAAACAGACTTGGGTTTCCCGTGTGTCGGACGCCTGGGTAACACAGGTTGTGTTGGCAGGCTACTTCATAGAGTTTCTTTCTCGACCCCCGGACAGGTTTTGCCAATCTCGCATTCCGTCAGAGCCGAGCTATTTGCCGCTCTACTACGAGAGGTCGATTCCCTTCTGCAGAAGGGTGTGGTGATACCGGTTCCGCAGAGGACCGGGGAAGAGGATTCTTATTCCAACCTCTTTGTGGTCCCCAAAAAGGAGGACAAATTTCGCCCTATTTTGGATTTCAAAGATTGAATCGGCATGTTTACATCCCGAAAATTCCGCATGGAGTCGCTTCGCTCCGTTGTGGCAGCCCTGTCGCAGAACGTCTTTTTGGTCAATCTACATTCGCGACGTTTATTTGCATGTTCCCGTCGGAAGGGCTCACCGGCGCTTCCTTCGTTTTGCCATAGGTCAGGACCATTGCCAGTTTGTGGCTCTGCCATTCGGCTTGGCCTCGGCGCCCAGAGTTTTTACAAAAATTCTAGCGCCCCTCATGGCAATTCTTCGAAGACAGGGGGTTACGATTTCCCTACCTGTCCGACCTTCTGATTGTGGCGTCCTCAAAGGAGGAGGCGGGGACGGCTCGCAATCTATCCCTTCAGCTCCTGGAGGATTTCGGGTGGCTGGTCAATTGGGAGAAGTCGTCTCTGGAAGTCAATCCTGTTTTTGGAATGCATTTCGACACGGTACGGACGGTGGTGTCCCTTCCTCCAGACAAGCGGGCATGTCTCTTTCGACATGTACAGATTATGAGGTCTACGGCAGCAATGTCCTTTCGGAAGTGTATGCGCCTTCTGGGTTTAACGTCCATGGAGGCACTTCCGTTTGCCCAATTTCATTCCAGGGCCCTCCAAACGCTCATTCTGAGTCGTTGGGATCGATCGCAAGCTTCTCTGAATTGCAGCGTCATCATCTCTCACAGGGTGCGAGAATCCCTAGGATGGTGGTTACGTCCAGGAGCGTTATTCCTGGGGAAATCTTTCCTCCCTCCGAGGTGGTCGGTCATAACCACCGATGCCAGCCTGACGGGCTGGGGGGGGTGTCTGGAACGATCTTTGGATCCAGGGAGTATGGTCATCGGAAGAGTCTGTTCTACCGATCAACATCCTGGAGTTGAGGGCAATTTTTCCTTTGCCTACAACACTGGACGGCCCTTTTAAGCGGTCTACCAGTCCGAGTGCAGACAGACAACGCGACGGCGTTGCGTATATTAACCACCAAGGCGGGACAAGGAGCTCCAGCCTCATGATGGAGGTGTCTCGGATCCTGCTATGGGCCGAGACCAAGGTTCCAGCCATCTCTGCGATCACATTCCAGGAGTCCAGAATACCACGGCGGACTTCCTCAGTCGCGAGAAGATGGATCCTGGAGAATGGAGTCTTCATCCGAAAATTTTTGCGCTGCTGTGCTTCCGTTGGGGAACTCCCCAAGTGGATTTGATGGCATCCAGGTTCAAATGCCAAACTACCGACCTTCATGTCCAGGTACAAGGACCCGAAGGCTGTGGCGGTGGTTGCTCTGGTGGCTCCGTGGGACCATTTCGAGCTAGTCTATGTGTTTCCGCCGATATCTTTACTTCCTCTGGTGCTGCGTCGGATCAGACTGGAAGAGAATTCCGGCTATGTTGATAGCCCCGGATTGGCCAAGGAGGACGTGGTTCTCGACACTGGTGTCGTTTTTGGTGGCACCGCCATTCCCACTTCCTCCTCACCCGGACCTGTTAACCCAGGGGCCCGTTCGTCATCCGGACTTGAAGTCTCTGCGTTTGACGGCGTGGCTCTTGAGACCGAAACCTTGACCCGTCGAGGTTTTTCAGCCGAAGTCATTGCCACTCTGCGAGCTGCCAGAGGTCCGGCTACTACTAAGATTTATCACAAGACTTGGTCTTTTCGTGGTTTCGGGTTCTTCAAGGAATCCGAGGATTTTTTTCCATTCCCAATTTGTTGGCTTTGCTACAGTACGGGCTGGACAAAAGGTTTGGCAGTTAGCACTCTGAAAGGTCAGGTTTCTGCCCTGTCTTTGCTATTTCGGAAGGCTATCGCCTCGCGTAGGGACGTAAGTTTCTTTTTTTCGCGGAGTAACCCGTCAGTTTCCACTGCGGAAGGCGCCTGTGTCTCCTTGGCGGCTCAACCTTGTCTTGGAGGCTCTTCAGCATATACCTTTTGAGCCTATGGGTTCTGCTAGCCTTTCTTTAATTTCTTGGAAGGTTACCTTCTTAGTGGCGGTAACCTCTTTAAGAAGGGTTTCTGAGTTGGCAGCTTTTTCCTGCTCGCCTCCTTTCCTGGAGTTTTACCCGGATCGAGTAGTGCTTCGCACACGGGGCGATTTTCTACCTAAGGTGGTGTCGCAATTTCATGTTAACCAGGATATTGTGTTGCCCTCGCTTTGCCCGGGCCCAGGGAATGCAAAGGAACGGAACTTGCACAAATTGGATTTAGTGCGGGTCTTGAAGTTCTATTTTGTCTATTACTCAAGGTTTTCGAAAGTCAGATTCCCTGTTTGTGATTACAGCAGGTCGTAGGCGTGATCAACGAGTTTTCAAGGACTCTATAGCTCGTTGGATTCGGTCGGCCATTTTGGAGGCTTACCGTCTTAATGGCGAACCTTGCCCGATTAAGATTTGAGCTCGCTCCACGAGGGCTGTGACTTCATCGTGGGCCTTTCATCAAGGGCTTCGGCAGCTCAGCTCTGCCGAGCGGCGACCTGGCGTTTCGTCCACACATTTACAAAGTTTTATAAGGTGGACGTCAGTGTTTCCGCTGATGCGGCCTTAGGCCGTAGGGTCCTGCAGGCAGCGGTAATTTAAAGTTTTTAGTTAACTTGTATTTGGCGCCTGTGGCGCATTTATCTAGGTTGTTGGGTTTCTGCCTATTTTGGTTTTTTCCCACCCTAATTTTTGGACTGCTTTGGGACGTCCCACTAGTAATGACTGTGGCTCTCTTCCTTCCATCTGCAGCTGAAAGACGGATTTTGGTAAGAACTTACCTGTAAAATCCTTTTCAGCGAAGGAAGGAAGAGAGACACAGCTCCCTCCCATGGCAGAAGTGTGTTGTTGTATTTACAGATGCAGCGTGACCCTTCTCTGATAGCGATTATCTGGACTGAGGTCGACGCGCTACGGCTCTGTTCCAGCATTGCCAGCTTATCGCAGTAGTCAGGTTCAGTGAGTAGTACCTGTAACTGTGTGATTTTTTTGCCGAATGCATGCATAACCTGTACTCTTATGTTTTTTCTCTGAAGTCCTTCAGAAGGGGTTATGTTGCTTCGCTGGTGATATTGTTCTCCCTTAAGCTTGGGTACGACTGAAGAGCTGAGTAGGAGGAGCCCGAGCTGGAGGGGCCGGTCAACACTCTTTTTAATCTGAGGTGTCAATCCTATCTGGGCTCCGCCTACCCACTAGTAATGACTGTGTCTCTCTTCCTTCCTTCGCTGAAAAGGATTTTACAGGTAAGTTCTTACCAAAATCCGTCTTTCATCATTATTAAAGCCCTCTTCTACCTTTTTCCTGTGCAACCCCCATAACTTCTATTGATTATCCAGACTGCATCGACCACGTAGTAAGATCTAAAACATCATCTGACTTTATAGATAATAGCCCCATTTTCCTGTGTACGACTTTTAAGAAATGCCCCTTCACAATAGTTTGCACCTAAAACTTAAAGGAAACCCGTACAATCAATTCATGCTGCCCAAACCTCAGGCAGCATGAATCGCAGCCTGACTGCACGATTGCTGCTAGTTATGTTTTTCTCCGAAACACTCCAAGTTTTTAGAAAAAAACATAGCTTAAAGATCAGTGAAGAGACTAGAATAATAAATTGTCAGAGTTGGAAGGCAGCTCCTGGGTCACCGTGTCCAACCCCCTGCTTAATGCAGGATTCACTAAATCATCTCAGACAGATGTCTGTCCAGCCTCTGTTGGAAGACTACCATTGAAGGAGAACTCACCACCTCTCGTGGCAGCCTGTTCCACTCATTGATCACCCTCACTGTCAAAAAGTTTTTTTCTAATATCTAATCTGCACCTTCTAGACTGGTACTGCCCCCAGCCGTGTTCTCCCTGCTCCAGTCCAGGTGATTGACAGGTCTCTCCCGATGTACACAGCTAAAACAGATCTGTCAATCAGCTAGATCGGTGTGGAGAGAAGTCAGATGGTGGCGTGGCGGCGGTCTGGTCTTGTCCCTTGCTGGATCTTAAAGCTATACAGTATTTTATCTGAAATACTTGGATGCAGACTGATTCATACTTCCCACGCGTTTTGGGCAGTATGAGTCAACGGACAGGTTCCCTTTATGAGTGACTTGCACGCCATTCATACTTTTCTATTTGATGTGTTTTTTCCATCTGGTTTATGTGGTGCTCGTTACAAAATACCTTCTGTTTTAACCCTTGTGTTTTGGTTCCCTTTTCTGTCTTCCCTAGAAAATGGAGACAAGGAGATAGAGCTTTTTGAAGGTCTGTACACCACAGAGGGTTTGTTTTCACTTACCTCTTTGAAGGGGGAAATAGAACAAAATGAACCCAACTGCAATTGATATCTTAATGTCAGGCCCAACTATTGATACTTTTAGATTAGGGAAAAAGTTTGAGGGTAAGGCCACAAAGACTGCTGTCTGCAAGTGTCCAAAACAATGCCCACCCATGGGGGCCATAACCGGTGCTGATAATGTGTCAAAATTGTGTGGCCATTGGCCACCGTGGGTGGGCAGAGGATCAACTGCATGCCAGCTCTCCAGGTGGTTCCACCCTTAGGTTAAAAAAGGATACTGGTTGCCCATAAATTTTGAACACAACCATTTCTTATGTTCTCATGAAATACCAATTCCGTTCTGAACCCTCCATAAGGTTCGGTGTCGCGGCTTCCGCATGCAAATGTTTTGGATTTTACCTGTGGATTTGCACATGTAAAATCCACATTGGACTACAGTACTAGGCAAGTGCATGACATTTAACAAATTTCATCACCTGCTGAAGACTTTTCTCAGACGACCTATAGTGTAAATTTTTTCAATTCTGCTGTCCATTGAGTCAATGAGTAAGAAAAAAAATTTGCAAGTAGTGTAGTGTTTTAGATTTTGCTGTGGATTAACAGGGAATCTGCAGCACAAAATTGCAAGCCAATGGCGGTAAAATCGACAGAGATCATTCCGAACTAACACACACACAAATAAATCCACACAATTCAGCGCTGATTTGATTTCGCATTTCCGACCGGATTTGCTGTGGCAATTATCTACAGCAAATCCGACACATTAAGGGTACAACAGCCAAACAAGTGACCATGGTGCAAATGTAAAATGGCCGAAAATTAGCAATTACTTGATTTTGCTACTTCACCCTCAAAACCGTTACGATCAATGATGCGTGTTTGTGGATGAAACATGGGCCATCCACAAACTTCTATGTCAAGTTATTCTAAGTGATATCAATTGCAGTGCCCTGTGTTGGTGATGTGTGTGTCCTAGATAGTCTTTACTATTGACTGTAATGCCCGACATAATCCTGATTAATTCTACAGATTTGTGTTTTATCCTGACGCATACATTTTGCATTTAATCTGTCTCAGTCATACACATTCTTCTGTAGACAAAGGGGCCAATTCATCAAAACGATATAAAACTACTCGAAATCTCATGAAACTTTTTCCGCAACTCGAATTTGTTCAAACTTTTTCTACTTTTGGTGTTTTTACGCCAGTCCCTGCCAGTTGGCCCACCACGCTTGGTAAAGTCATCATAATTTTACACCATAAACAGAAATGAGCAGAAGACACAGACTGGTGTCCATTCCTGGCGGTGACACGTGACAGATGAAAGGGGGGCCAAATTGATTAATTGAACAGAGGTTGTCCAGGGTCTTTTTTCTTACTATATGCCTAAAAACTAACAGGCAGATAGATATTAACTACCTGCCTGTTGTACCCGGCTGTTCCTCAGATAGGCTGCACATCAACAAAGCAGCTATTCTTCTTCCTGGCTTCTCTGTCGACAAGGCGTAATGTTGATTGACAGCTGGCTTCCCGCAGGTAGGCAGCGGGGAGCCAGCTATCAATCAGCATGATGTCAGCATTCACGCCCCGTCAACAGAGCAGAGCAGAAAAAAGCCACTGCTCTGTCGATGTGAAATCCGTGGAAGCCACTGAATCGTCGACAGGAGCAGTTAGTGATCATTCGATTTTTTTTGGGATTGCACTCATCCAATTTATAGCAAAGTCCCCCGCCAAGCACAGGCTTCTCTGGGGAGTGGGGTTTTGTCAAAATGACTGCACTACACTTTCGGGATGTGTTTATAAACTCTGCAAAGTGAATAATCATGTGCACAGCCGTATAGGAGTATCTGAGTAGGTTCCCACACCATATAAATATAGTAAATAAACTCAGAACTCAACTTCAGTAGAGTGATGATTTTTAATCATGTCCACAGTAATAACAGAAACGTTTCGGTCCTGAACTTGGACCTTCATCAGTCACATGGACTACTGTGAGTAGGTGGACCCAGCAAAAAGAGGGGCTATGCCCGGAATATCAGGTTTAAATTATGTTCGATATAGGTGATCAAATATGGCAGCGGTTACCTGGGGGGTCCCGGTGGAGCAAAAATGTGCCTGCGGTGGGCATAGCCCCTCTTTTTGCTGGGTCCACCTACTCACAGTAGTCCATGTGACTGATGAAGGTCCAAGTTCAGGACCGAAACGTTTCTGTTATTACTGTGGACATGATTAAAAATCATCACTCTACTGAAGTTGAGTTCTGAGTTTATTTACTATGTTTCTATAAACTCTGACTGGCGCTGTCCTGTACCTATAGTGCTGAAAGTTTGTGTGTAGGGACCCAGCATATTGACAAGTAGATTGGTGACACCTAGTTATCACTTTATTAATACACTGCCAGAAGGAGGGAGAGTGGAACATTTCATGTTGAATAGAAGCATTTACTGCTACCGACAAGTTAGGAGAGCTGACAGGCCCGTTCCTGGCAAGGCGCAAGATTGTTCTTCAGAATCATTTTCTCTGGTACTGTGACTGATATGTGCTATATTCTGACCGATTATTATAAGGCTTGGGCTACACGACATGTTTGACCATCACAGCCTTGGCGCCACGTCACTAAAGTGGATGGGGTCACATTATGGAACCTACGAGACCGCGACAAGCAAGACCCAATAAATCCAACCGAGTTTGATTTTCTGTGACTCGTCGCTGTGATGTATATGTTACTTTTATAGCACCACGATGTAGCAGACCCACTGAGCAAATTTTGTTCTTGCAACTGCTGTCACGTCCAAAGTAGCCTTACTTTCCAAATGTAATTGCAATCTGCAGCTTGACATACAACATCATGGAGCAGTGTATATACAGTCATGGCCAAAAGTTTTGAGAATGACACAAATATTATATTTTCACATGATCTGCTGCCCTCTGGTTTTTATGTGTGTTTGACAGATGTTTTTATCACAGACAGAAATATAATAATTGCAAACATATGAGTAACAAAAGCTTATATTGACAGTTAGAATGAGTTAATGCAGCAAATCAATATTTGCAGTGTTGACCCTTCTTCTTCAGGACCTCTGCAATTCTCCCTGGCATGCTCTCAATCAACTTCTGGACCAAATCCTGACTGATAGCAGTCCATTCTTGCACAATCAATGCTTTCATTTTGTCAGAATTTTTAGGTTTTTGTTTGTCCACCTGTCTGTTGATGATTGACCACAAGTTCTCAATGGGATTAAGATCTGGGGAGTTTCCAGGCCATGGACCCAAAATCTCTATGTTTTGTTCCCTGAGCCATTTAGTTATCACCTTTGCTTTATGGTAAGGTGCTCCATCATGCTGGAAAAGGCATTGTTGATTGCCAAACTGCTCTTGGAGGGTTGGGAGAAGTTGCTCTTGGAGGACATTCTGGTACCATTCTTTATTCATGGCTGTGTTTTTAGGCAAGACTGTGAGAGAGCCGATTCCCTTGGCTGAGAAGCAACCCCACACATGAATGGTTTCAGGATGCTTAACAGTTGGCATGAGACAAGACTGGTGGTAGCGCTCACCTTGTCTTCTCCGAATGAGGCGTTTTCCTGATGTCCCAAACAATCGAAAAGGGGATTCATCAGAGAAAATAACTTTACCCCAGTCCTCAGCAGTACCTTTTGCAGAATATCAGTTTGTCCATGATGGTTTTTCTGGAGAGAAGTGGCTTCTTTGCTGCCCTTCTTGAGACAAGGCCTTGCTCCAAGAGTCTCCGCCTCACAGTGCGTGCAGATGCACTCACACCTGCCTGCTGCCATTCCTGAGCAAGCTCTGCACTGCTGGTAGCCCGATCCCGCAGCTGAAACACTTTTAAGAGACGGTCCTGGCCAGGGGCGGAACTATAGTGGAAGCAGGGGAAGCAGCTGCCACAGGGCCCGGGCTAGAAGGGGGCCCGTCCCTGCTGCAGCTGCCCTGTGATTTAGGAGCAAAAAGGGGGGCCCGAGCACGCTGGCAAATGGATCCGCGCTCGGGCCCCCTCCAACATTTTGTTCAGGCTTCTGACTCTGAACGCTGATGCATAACAACACTGTGTTATAAATGCAGACAGCGAACAGAAATGAGCACTGTAGCTTTAAGCTGCGGCCCAGTGCATTATGGTCCGTCTGTCACAGCGTGTGTGCATGTGGGGGCGGACAGCAGATGGCCAGCAGACGGCCAGGCAGACCACATGAAGCAGCAGGCTGACTGGACAAGCAGGTGGAAGCCCGGGCGAGCAGGGTGAGTACCGTGAGTCTCTCAACAGTGAGAAGAGGCTTGGCTGCTCAATGGTGACTGGGAGGGCAGGTGCAGGCAGGATCTAACAGGGCCCACATTCAACAGGCCCCAGGCTGCAGTGCAGGGGGCCCACATTCAACACAGGGCCCAGGTAGCAAGGGACCCGCATTCCAACAGGGCCTCGGGCTCCTGGGCCCTGTTTGACGCAAGCCTCAAGTCACCACTAACCTCCCCCTGGGCCCTGTTGGGCACGGGACCTCAGTCACCAGTAGCCTCCCCCTGGCCCAGTAACAGCCTCATGGTTGCTACAAGTGACGAGTGACACCCTGATCTCTGCTACATGTGACAAGTAACAACCTCAGCTCTGCTACATGTAACAAGTAACAACCTCAGCTCTGCTACATATGACAAGTAACAACCTCAACTCTGCTACTTGTGACAAGTAGCAACCTCAGCTCTGCTATTTGTGACAAGTAACAACCTCAGCTCTGCTTATGTGACAAGTAACAACCTCAGCTCTGCTCATGTGACAAGTAGCAACCTCAGCTCTGCTACATGTGACAAGTAACCTCAGCTCTGCTACATGTGACAAGTAACAACCTCAGCTCTGCTACATTTGACAAGTAACAACCTCAGCTCTGCTACATGTGACAAGTAGCAACCTCGGCTCTGCTACATGTGACAAGTAACAACCTCAGCTCTGCTACATGTGACAAGTAGCAACCTCAGCTCTGCTCATGTGACAAGTAACAACCTCAGCTCTGCTCATGTGACAAGTAACAACCTCAGCTCTGCTCATGTGACAAGTAACAACCTCAGCTCTGCTCATGTGACAAGTAGCAACCTCAGCTCTGCTCATGTGACAAGTAGCAACCTCAGCTCTGCTCATGTGACAAGTAGCAACCTCAGCTCTGCTACATGTGACAAGTAACCTCAGCTCTGCTACATGTGACAAGTAGCAACCTCAGCTCTGCTACATGTGACAAGTAGCAACCTCGGCTCTGCTACATGTGACAAGTAGCAACCTCGGCTCTGCTCATGTGACTAGTAGCAACCTCAGCTCTGCTACATGTGACAAGTAACCTCAGCTCTGCTACATGTGACAAGTAGCAACCTCAGCTCTGCTACATGTGACAAGTAGCAACCTCGGCTCTGCTACATGTGACAAGTAGCAACCTCAGCTCTGCTACTTGTGACAAGTAGCAACCTCAGCTCTGCTATTTGTGACAAGTAACAACCTCAGTTCTGCTCATGTGACAAGTAACAACCTCATCTCTGCTCATGTGACAAGTAGCAACCTCGGCTCTGCTACATGTGACAAGTAGCAACCTCAGCTCTGCTACATGTGACAAGTAGCAACCTCGGCTCTGCTACATGTGACAAGTAGCAACCTCAGCTCTGCTACTTGTGACAAGTAGCAACCTCAGCTCTGCTATTTGTGACAAGTAACAACCTCAGCTCTGCTCATGTGACAAGTAACAACCTCAGCTCTGCTCATGTGACAAGTAGCAACCTCGGCTCTGCTACATGTGACAAGTAACCTCAGCTCTGCTACATGTGACAAGTAGCACTCAGCTCTCACATGTGCAAGTACTGCTCTGCTACATGTGACAAGTACAACCTCAGCTCTGCTACATTGACAAGTAACAACCTCAGCTCTGCTACATGTGACAAGTACAACCTCAGCTCTGCTCATGTGACAAGTACAACCTCAGCTCTGCTCATGTGACAAGTAACAACCTCAGCTCTGCTCATGTGACAAGTAACAACCTCAGCTCTGCTACATGTGACAAGTAGCAACCTCGCTCTGCTACATGTGACAAGTACAACCTCAGCTCTGCTACATGTGACAAGTAGCAACCTCGACTCTGCTACATGTAACAAACCTCAGCTCTGCTACATGTGACAAGTAGCAACCTCAGCTCTGCTCATGTGACAAGTAACAACCTCAGCTCTGCTCATGTGACAAGTAACAACCTCAGCTCTGCTACATGTGACAAGTAACAACCTCAGCTCTGCTACATGTGCAAGTAACACCTCAGCTCTGCTACATGTGACAAGTAGCAACCTCAGCTCTGTACATGCGAGGAGTGACAGCTCATCTTGCAGGCGGAGTGACAGCCTCAGCTTTGCTATACAAGTAGCAGAGCTGAGGCTGTCACTCCTCACATGTTGCAGAGATGAGGCGGTCACTCCTTACATGTAGCAGAGCTGAGGCTGTCCACTCTCGAATGTAGCAGAGCTGAGGCTGTCCCTACTCACATGTAGCAGAGCTGAGGCTGTTCCTCCTCACATGTAGCAGAGCTGAGGCTGTCACTCCTCACATGTAGCAGAACTGAGTCTGTCACTCCTCACATGTAGCAGAGCTGAGGCTGTCACTCCTCACATGTAGCAGAGCTGAGGCTGTCACTCCTCACATGTGTAATTGGTGAGGGCGTGGTGCAGAAGTACGGTATACAGAACAATCTTAGATTATTCTGTATACCGGACTGTTGTTCTACTGAATAAATCATCCGTTTTGAAAGCAATTTGCAGGCTGGATTACAAGTTTCTTCACATATTTACTCTGGAGAAAGCCTACCTTCGTCACTACCTCAGTTGCTTCCTGGGAGTTGGTTCTTTTCTGTTATTTCACTATCATTACTCCAAAAACCTCTAATTTTGGATAATAAAGGTATCTTTCTTAACACAACTTGGGTAGACCGGGATTGGCAACGCGCGCGAGGGGGGGGGGGGCCATTGTGAAGTTTGCTGTGGGGCCCTGCCGTTCCTAGTTACGCCCCTGGTCCTGGCGCTTGCTGGTCTTTCTTGGGCGCCCTGAAGCCTTTTTGGCAACAATGGAACCTCTCTCCTTGAAGTTCTTGATGATGCGATAGATTGTTGACTGAGGTGCAATCTTTCTAGCTGCGATACTCTTCCCTGTTAGGCCATTTTTGTGCATTGCAATGATGACTGCACGTGTTTCTTTAGAGATAACCATGGTTAACAGAAGAGAAACAATGATGCCAAGCACCAGCCTCCTTTTAAAGTGTCCAGTGGTGTCATTCTTACTTAATAATGACAGATTGATCTCCAGCCATGTCCTCATCAACACCCACACCTGTGTTAATGGAGCAATCACTGAAAAGAGGTTAGCTGGTCCTTTTAAGGCAGGGCTGCAATGATGTTGAAATGTGTTTTGGGGGATAAAGTTCATTTTCTAGCCAAATATTGACTTTGCAAGTAATTGCTGTTAAGCTGATCACTCTTTATAACATTCTGGAGTATATGCAAATTGCCATTAGAAAAAGTGAAGCAGTAGACTTTGTAAAAATTAATATTTGTGTTATTCTCAAAACTTTTGGCCATGACTGTACATATATACTTTTGGCCATGACTGTACATATATACTTTTGGCCATGACTGTACATATATACAGTGCCTTGCGAAAGTATTCGGCCCACTGGAACTTTTCAACCTTTTCCCACATATCATGCTTCAAACATAAAGTCACCAAATGTTAATTTTTGGTGAAGAATCAACAACAAGTGGGACACAATTGTGAAGTTGAACGAAATTTATTGGTTATTTTAAATTTTTGTGGAAATACAAAAACTGAAAAGTGGGGCGTGCAATATTATTCGGCCCCTTTACTTTCAGTGCAGCAAACTCACTCCAGAAGTTCATTGTGGATCTCTGAATGATCCAATGTTGTCCTAAATGACTAATGATGATAAATATAATCCACCTGTGTGTAATCAAGTCTCTGTATAAATGCACCTGCTCTGCGATAGTCTCAGGGTTCTGTTTGAAGCACAGAGAGCATCATGAAGACCAAGGAACACAACAGGCAGGTCCGTGATACTGTTGTGGAGAAGTTTAAAGCCGGATTTGGATACAAAATGATTTCCAAAACTTTAAACATCCCAAGGAGCACTGTGCAAGTGATCATACTGAAATGGAAGGAGTATCATACCACTGCAAATCTACAAAGACCCGGGCATCCCTCTAAACTTTCATCTCAAACAAGGAGAAAACTGATCAGAGATGCAGCCATGAGGCCCATGATCACTCTGGATGAACTGCAGAGATTTACAGCTGAGGTGGGACAGTCTGTCCATAGGACAACAATCAAATCTGGCCTTTATGGAAAAGTGGCACGAAGAAAGCCATTTCTCAAAGATATCCATAAAATGTGTCATTTAAAGTTTGCAACAAGCCACCTGGGAGACACACCAAACATGTGGAAGAAGGTGCTCTGGTCAGATGAAACCAAAATCAAACTTTTTGGCAACAATGCCAAACGATATGTTTGGCGTAAAGGCAACACAGCTCATCACCCTGAACACACCATCCCCACTGTCAAACATGGTGGTGGCAGCATCATGGTTTGGGCCTGCTTTTCTTCAGCAGGGACAGGGAAGCTGGTTCAAATTGATGGGAAGATGGATGGAGCCAAATACAGAACCATTCTTGAAGAAAACCTGTTGGAGTCTGCAAAAGACCTGAGACTGGGACGGAGATTTGTCTTCCGACAAGACAATGATCCCAAACATAAAGCAAAATCTACAATGGAATTGTTCACAAATAAACGTATCCAGGTGTTAGAATGGCCAAGTCAAAGTCCAGACCTGAATCCAATCGAGAATCTGTGGAAAGAGCTGAAAGCTGCTGTTCACAAACGATCTTCATCCAACCTCACTGAGCTCGAGCTGTTTGCCAAGGAAGAATGGGCAAGAATTTCAGTCTCTCGATGTACAAAACTGATAGAGACATACCCCAAGCAACTTGCAGCTGTAATCGCAGCAAAAGGTGGTGCAACAAAGTATTAAGTTAAAGTGGCCGAATAATATTGCACGCCCCACTTTTCAGTTTTTGTATTTCCACAAAAATTTTAAAAAAACAATAAATTTTGTTCAACTTCAGAATTGTGTCCCACTTGTTGTTGATTCTTCACCAAAAATTAACATTTGGTATCTTTATGTTTGAAGCATGATATGTGGGAAAAGGTTGAAAAGTTCCAGGGGGCCGAATACTTTCGCAAGGCACTGTATATTTGTGAAACTTATTGACAAGGACTGTGTTTAACCACCAGGTCGACAGGTATTATTGCTGTAGTTATGAGAGCCAGGCACTTTGTCTGTCATGTATGATACGGAAAAGATGCATTTTCCCATTAAAGGGAATCTGTCACCCACTGAAACGTATATGACCTATTAATATAGGAACGCAGGTGATAGAAATGTTATGCTAGCCCTACCTGTATGCCTCATAGTTGCAGTCTTGTAGCTGAGAAATCTTATTTAATTTCTATATACTAATGATTTCCTCCAGGCTTCGGGGTGTGCGGAGCCAGGAAGAAATCTCTGCCTCTTGTCTTCATTAACATACCACCCCAGGCCAGGATAGAAACATTATTATAGGAAGGGACCAGAAAGGGAGGCATTATTGCAGTAAGGGGCCTAGATGAGGTACATTATTACAGAATGGCGCAGGGCAGGGGACATTATTACAGGATGGAGCGATGATGTGAGAAATTATTGCTGGGAGGGGTCATGGCAGGGGACAGTTTTGCAGGAAGGGGCCAGGATAGGAGACGTTATGACAGGAAGGGGCCAGGATGAGACACTATTGCAGGAAGCAGCCTGTCATGGTTCCACTCCTCAGTGAGTCTAGGATGCAGTTACTGACAGCTCAGCCGTCTAATCTGGTACAAGGGCGTGCTGAAGCTTTCATTGCTTTGATTGACAGTTGTTCATTTTCCCAGGTGATTGCCAGTCTAACTGAGCTGTTTCTCCCAGACCTCTGCCAGACATACATTCATCTACTGTGTGGTTTGTCTCTCTGTGCCTTGCATTCTATTTATAAATCTTTTGTTTCCTGACCTTGGACCTCGTTCTGACCATCCACATGTTTAACCCCTTCTGTTATGATCCGCTATCCTCCTGGTATTCTGACCTCGGAACATTACCTAATTACGCCATTGTCTCTTCCTTCTGTTCCTCCTATCTTCTGACCTTGACTCCTTGACTATCCTGACTCATAGCTGGGCTGTGAGAAGTGACTTTACGTCACAGTGCCAAGACGAGGGACATTAATACATGAAGGGACAGGGGACATTATTGCAGGAAGGGGCCAGGAGGGGAGACATTATTACACGAAGGTTCCAGGACAAAGGAGATTATGACAGGATAGGCCCAGGACAGCAGACATTATTACAGGAAGGGGCCAGGAAGAGGGACATTCATTCAGGATGAAAAAAATATTTCAACTCGCCCCTTGGCGTCCTCAGAATAGCAGGATCCTCACAGTCGCACGGAGCTGCCCTGGCCTGGTGGATACAAGTCCAAACACACAGTATTCTCCATCGATCTCAGGCAGGAAGGTAGTTATAAAAATTATTCCTTTATTTCTTTTGTTAAAAGAACATCTTATAGGTAGTGGATACCCCAGTGGATGGTAAGAAATCTGGTGCGTTTCAACTCAAAAGAGTCTTAATCATGGACTTAGCGTCACAGGGTCAAGACGAGGACATTATTGCAGGAAGGGACCAGGAGGGGAGACATTATTACACGAAGGTTCCAGGACGAAGGACATTATGACAGGATACACCCAGGACAGGGGAAACTATTACAGGAAGGGGCCAGGACAAGAGACATTAATACAAGATGGGCCCAGGACAGAGGAAATTATTACAGGAAGGGACCAGGACAAGGAACATTATTACAGCATGGGCCAAGGACAGGGGACATTAATACATGAAGGGCCCAGGACAAGGGACATTATTGCAGGAAGGGGCCAGGAGGAGAGACATTATTACAGGAAGGTACCAGGACGAAGGACATTATAACAATGTCCCCAAGACAGGGGACGTTATTGCAGGAAGTGGCCAGGACAAGGGACATTAATACAGAATGGGCCCAGGACAGAGAACATTATTACAGGTAGGGCTCAGGCCAGGGGACCTTGTTACTGAAAGGGGCCCAGGATGGAGGTCATTATTACAGGATGGTGGCCATGGCAGTCAACTTTATAACAGGAAGCCTCTTCCTAAGCCTCTGCCTCCCGAGGTTGTCTCCATGCCCAGCGCAAGCCTCTTTAGCTTGAGTGATAGCTCACTCTCTATTTCCATGTCTGGCACCTCATGTCACACAGTCTAGATAAAGAGGCTGGTGCTGGGTGGGAAGCAATCTCTGGAGCCAGAGGCTGCTGTCACTCCCAGAGCACTTAACAACTCATTTGCATATCAATTAAATTTTGATTTATTGGGATGCAGCAACAAATAAAAGATGTAAAGGTGTTGATGGATTTACATTTCAAAGACCTGCACGCCCATATATACAGTTGGTGGGGGGTTGATCTTCTAGCCAGATTCCCTTTAAAACGATGAACATCATGCTGAAACTCAACAGATCTCATTATAAGGGCTCATCGGGCGCCAGTGGTATTTGTGTTGACTGGGACTTGTAGTTTTCCAACCCCTGGGGAGTCACAAGTGGTGGTCTGCACTACTGAAGCGGTCCTGTTGTGTCACCGTGTTGTCTTCATTTATTGTGTGTTTCTCTTCACCCAATGTCCATCATGTTATTGCATGTGCATGTTTATCTCCTGTCATTTCCTTTGCATGTACCCATGAAGAAGAGGAGTGCCACCATATTGAAGAACAGGGCTCAGAGGTGGAGGCAGGTTGGTCTCGCCTTAGAGTTTTAGACGTTTGTTCCAATAGTTGTGTTATGCATTCACTGCTGCTGTGATGGCTTCCAGACTACAGATGTAGCAGAGGTGAAATTGTGATCTAAACCGGTTATTCATTGAAATTTGCAAATGGCAAACTCATCATTGCTACATTTGAAAACCCCATTTCCGATGCATCTGTAAGTAATGTCGTAAAGGAAGCCATGGGACCACCTCGTCTACCTCTTACAGTCGTACATCCACACTTAGTATTTTAGTGCTTAATTAAAAATCCTTCCTTAATAGCTGGAGATAACACAATTTTCCATACTCTTAATTACTTGACATGAGATTAAGTTATCGCATTGTAGCTCTTCGCCCCTGGCTGTGGGAAAAAAATGTAATTGAATTATTTTCAATAGTTCTTTCTACTTACAACATGGTAACTCGGCACATTACAGAAATCCGTGCAGGTAGAGATTGTAGGAATCCACATTGTACATCGATCACACTGAGCGTCATTTAAGAAAACAGATGAAGGGGGAAGCAGAAAGGTGGTTAACTTATAGCAACCCATACCACACATAATTTAAAGTGACAGGCCACCTTTTAGCCCCATGTCATATCAGGGTCTGTGCTGGTTACTTTCATAATATATCTTTATACTACTAGCAGCTCTATTTTCCTGATACAGAGCACCAAATCTCCTACATAGATATAGAATAAATTGTGCTGCACATGTGACGTTGTGCCAGGACCAGGTAATCAAAAGAAGAGCAGCAGATGTTGGGGGATAGGAGGGCTTCCATCCAGCGGTCACAGACTACTAACTTGGTCCTGCATATCAATTCACATCAGTTTTAATGGCGACCATCTTAGTGACTAGCCTTCGCCTTTCCCATGAAGCAATTTCCTAATGCTAGCACTTTAACCTTGTCATTCTGCAGCGCAAGAGATAAACTGTGCAGGCTCAGCGGAAGAAATGATAACACACTCAGATTCTTGCACTATAACCCTGCCCTGCTGCAGGGCAACAAACTGTGCATGTGCGTTGGAAGAAATGATAACATACTCAATTACTTGCACTTTAACCTTGCCCTGCTGCAGTGCAACAGATAAACTACGCATGCGCAGCGGAAGAAATAGTAACACACTCAAATGCTTGCCTTTACCCCTGCCCTGCTGCAGGGCAACAGATAAGCTGCGCATGCGCAGTGGAAGAAATGGTAACACACTCATGCTTGCCCTTTACCCCTGCCCTGCTGCAGGGCAACAGATAAGCTGCGCATGCGCAGCGGAAGAAATGGTAGCACACTCATGCTTGCCCTTTACCCCTGTCCTGCTGCAAGCCAACAGATAAACTGCGCATGCGCAGCGGAAGAAATGGTACCACACTTAAAGGCTTGCGCTGTAACCTTACACTGCTGCAGTGCAACAGATAAACTACGCATGCGCAGCGGAAGAAATAGTAACACACTCAAATGCATGCCCTTTACCCCTGCCCTGCTGAAGGGCAACAGATAAACTGCGCATGCGCAGTGGAAGAAATGGTATCACACGCAAATGCTTGCGCTTTAACCCTGCCCTGCTGCAGTGCAACTGATAAACTGCGCATGCGCAGCGGAAGAAATAGTAACACTCAAATGCTTGCGCTTTACCCCTGCCCTGCTGCAGGGCAACAGATAAACTACGCATGCGCAGCGGAAGAAATAGTAACACATTCAAATGCTTGCCCTTTACCCATGCCCTGCTGCAGGCCAACAGATAAACTGCGCATGCGCAGCGGAAGAAATGGTAACACACTCATGCTTGCCCTTTAACCATGCCCTGCTGAAGGGCAACAGATAAACTGCGCATGCGCAGCGGAAGAAATAGTAACACACTCAAATGCTTGCGCTGTAACCCTGCCTTCTGCAGTGCAACTTATTAACTGCACATGCGCAGTGGAAGAAATGATAACACACTGGAATGCACTTAGAAAATGCAGATTCTGTTCGAGTTTATGCAGCAGATCGCATTTGGATGGACACACTGCGACCTGCTGGGTAGAGACAGAGAACAGGAGCACAGGAGTCATGGGAAATTAAGTTTGCAAAACAGCTTGCTCTGTGCCACCCCCAGATCTGAGCAAGTAAAAGAGAATTAAGTACAGGGACCTGATTTAAAGGGATTATACACTATTTTAAAAGATAAACTCAATGTGCCCTCGTGATATGAAAAATAAAATAACAACCTTCACTCACCCTCACCTATACTCCTTGACAGCAGACACCTGGCGTTATCTTCTGATCGGCTGCAGTCTTAGCATTACATCTGAACAGGAAGCAAGATGTTTCTACCTGTTCAGCCACCACTAGAGGGAGCTTAGGAGTTTGCAGCATACTATTCCTTAGCTCCCACTAGTGGTGACAGAACACTGCTTTTTTGTTTGACTATATATCTATAATATAGGTATATTAAAGGGGTTGTCTGCACTTCTGCTAAAAGTCTGCAGTTGCTCTACGTGACTGCAGACTTCTGAATCCTTAAAGCACACACACCACACGCTGTTTGGATTCTCCGGTGCTGCTGGCAAGAATGAGTGGTCATGTGACACTAGTATAGGATTTGCATACTTCCGGCCACATTCTGACTAGACGTGCGCGGCCTTGCTTAATTTGTATTAAACGATGCCCAGCACACCTAGTTGGCATGTGACCACGTGTCCAAATAGCATACTTGCAGTCACATGACGGCCCGCTCTTGCAGGCAACATCAGAAAATCCTGATAGTGTGTAGTGCTTTTACCTGAAGACTGGAAAACCCCTTTAAGAAACAATTCTGACAAAAGGTGTTCAAGGTTGGACAATCACTTTAAAAGAAATCACTCCAAAATGTAACACTCCTCAAATAAAGCCAAGAAGGCTCCTCTACATCTGTAGCCTCCTTAACATAAGCTTGTTATTTGTAACATGGGCTGTTAGCTCTATGTCTACTAGACTCATTTTGAGGTTTCCTTAAAGGGGTTGTCCACATTTTTTGTCTAATTTTATTTTTTTTACTTGTAATAAGGGCTAAAATAATTTTTGCAATTGGGCATCATTAAATATTTTGCACCGTTTGCATTCTATAGATTCTGTGTTGCACTGTCAATTGCTGGGTGTAGAATGAGTTAACTGAGAATCCATCTGTGAGTCGGTTATGAGGGTCTGACAGGCAATTTGTCTTTTTCTGAGGTCCTTTTACCTGATATACAGTATGACCACAGACTACCAAGTTGAATGTGCAGGAAAGGAAAGAGCATGTAAAAGCCAAATGGTGCAAAATGTTGTATGAAACCAGTTGCAAAAAGGATTTTAGCCCCAAATACATTCATTTAAGGGAAAAAAAATATTGGTAACTCCTAAAGTCTCTAAAACGGGTCCCTTCCTGTACTGGTATTCTACATCAGAGCACTCCTTTTCCCTAACTTTCCTGCTTATGGTGCCTCACTCTCTGGTTGCTCTTAAAATGTACATGTCACTTTAAAAAAACTTTTGATACGTCATAAAGACGCATCAGAAGTTTTGATCAGTGTAGATCCACCAAAACCTTCAAACCTTCAGAGCACCCATATTAGCATATGGGAATAAAGAGTGTTTTTTTCACAGTAGAGGGACAGATTTGTGCAGCAAAGGTATTATTTTTGTAGTTGCTAAATTCCCTATATAACTATTTCATTATTTTTATTTTGGGGTTGACTGTCCCCTTCAAGGAAATATGTCATAAAGTTTTTGCTATGTAATCTGAGAGCAGCATAATATAGCAGCAGAGACCCTGATTACCAGGATATGTCATTACTGGGCTGTGTTTTGCTGTTTCAATACAATCAGCATTATATCAGCAGGAGAATATCATTAAAGGGCAACATGACACATCGTTGCAGGACAACTTGGCACATGATCATGGCAGGACAACTTGGCACATGATCATTGCCAGACAACTTAGCACATGATCATTGCAGGACAACTTGACACATGATCATTGCCAGACAACTTGGCACATGATCGTTGCAGGACAGCCAGGCACATGATCGTTGCCAGACAACTTGGCACATGATCGTTGCCAGACAACTAGGCACATGATCGTTGCTGGACAACTTGGCACATGATCGTTGCTGGACAATTTGGCACATGATCGTTGCAGGACAACTTGGCACATGATCATTACAGGACAACTTGGCACATGCAGGGTAGTCCACCTGATCAACAACTGAGCTCTGCTCAATCTGCAGCAGATAAAACTGTGATTCTATCATAACTGCTGCACTCAGTATACTAAGTGATACATCGCTGGAATTGGGTGTTTTGTCCCTATATCATGGTGCTGTCAGATTACATAGCAAAATCCTGCAGGCAGATTCCCTTTAAGTGTAACTAATTTTGTAAGTCTACTGTGCCAGTATACAGACACCCCAACATAAAAAGATTTTTTTCCCTTACGTATGGACATGTCCTAAGTACGATGTGGTTTCTTTTAGTTAGTTTCCACATATGCACCTGTTTTCTTAAATATAACCCTGGATTTTTGCCACATTTGCTGGAATCATCCTTCTTCCAGCGACCCATGCTTCAGTTTTTAGGCTTAAACTAACGTACATGTTTGTATTTTTGCATTTTGTCTTTTGAACTTGATGGAAATACTTGGTTTACATCTCACCTTCCTCTTTAGTTTGTAGCTTTGTACGTGTTCTGCCATCATTGCCTTTCGTGTTTTAGTAATACGTAAGGGGTCATATATCTGTCTTTTTAAGGCAGATTCGCTAACACTGTTACATCAAGAGAAGAGCTGGTGTGAAATGATTTGCACGACCCAGTCCGTCGGCCACGCCAGTAATCTATGGCTGCTGGACGGTAGCCTTTTATCTGACAACATCCGCTGCTCTTCTTTTTGATTATCTGGCCTGGTGCAATGTCATCATTGTATCATATGTCACACTAGGCCAGCTAATCGAAAGAAGAGCCATGGATGTCGTCAGAGCTCCAATCAAGAGACCACAAATTACTGACGTGGCCGAATCGATTCTCACCAAGTCTAATCGAGAGGTTTACCAACTGAGACATAAATAAACCTGTAGACTCCCATGATACCATATAATACAGCCAAATGCTTCTGATTATGTGGCACATTCTATCATAGAAGATTTCCCGCGTCGAGAATATATCTCTGCTATAGTGCTGTGCGGTGGCACCTTATGGCGGCTAACAGGTGCCAAGTGATAGATCATCTATTACCCAATTATGTCTTCCCAAAAAAACAACTTGGTACCGATGCCATGAAATACATGACCCCGCTGTGTATGTGTTCAGTGCTATACATTAATACTTTTTGTTTTTTTATATGATAAAGATTATGAGGAGAAGCTGCATAGTCCGCCAGTAAATGGGAGAAAAGGCAAGTTACTGCTGTAGATTAGAAAGCTGAGGTTGTGGTGGACTCATTCCTTCTTCATTGGGAAGTAACTCGATACAATGATCACAGATCAGATTTTAAGAATTCTTAATGGGACTGCAACAGAAGAATTGATTCATTATTATTAATAAAAGTAAGCTGTTCATTTTGTAGGCAGCATGTAACAAAGCAGAGGGATCTGAGCTGCGGAAATATTTTAAAGATTTTTTTAAACATTTTATTCCTTTAAATGTTCATTTTAGGCTGAGGAGTCCATGAGTGTGCATACAGAGATAGCTGATTATGACCGCCCTCTGGACTCTTAAGCCGAGAATGAGCAGAGATTTAAATGAAGAAAAGACAAGTTACACTTAAAGGGAATTTGTCAGCAGGTTTTTGCTACCTCATCTGAGAGCAGCATGATGTAGGCAAAGAGAAGCTGAATCCAACGGTGTATCTCTGAGATTACTGGGTGCAGCCATTCTCACACAATCAAAACTTTTAGGTTTAGAGTGAAGCACTGCTGAGAAAGCTAACCCCGCCCACACCACAGCTAACCATGCCCGCCCCAGGCTCTCCATGTACAAAGTCCATAGACAGTGAGCTGCCTATCACAGGAGGGGGCGTGTCGGGCTAGTCCGGCAATATTAATCTCATAGTGCTAAATCCTTCACAGTTAGTGAACAGCATGCACTTTGACAAGTGACACATCCCTGAATTCTGTGTTTCAGCCTCTATATCCTGCTGTCTTCAGATTAAATAGCAAAAACCTGCTGATCTTCTCCTCTACGTATATATAATATATAATCAGGGTGGATAAAAATCAATGATTTTTTTAAAAAAATCAAAAAAATCGGATTTTTTTGATTTAAATCGGATTTTTTTGATTTAAATCGATTTTTTTGATTTAAATCGGATTTTTTTCAATAAACTGCTTTTTGAGGAAAATATTTTACCATCCAAAGGTTCTTCCATCATGAGATAAAGCTGAGTTGTTTAACTCAGTAGAATAAAGGCTGTATATGTGTAACATTCACAATGCCATGCTCTTCCAGAGGTTTCTGTAGGATTAGTGGGCAGTTTCTCTCCTATATTATCACAGACGCTCGCTTTACTTACGCAGTTCTCAAACTGAATTTGACTCCGCAGAGGTCCCAGCCTCTTCTTCACAGCAAAAATGTTACAACATGAACAGAGTTGAGAAAAAGACCTTAATCCTATTGTTCTACAAACCTATATGAATACAGAATCAACCCTTCAGTGCCAAGTCCAAGAAGTTAGACAATATGTTTCTGATTGTTTGGAGTGGAATAGATCTGCACAACACAAGAAGAATGTGAATCTAAGTGTGAGGAGGAGGAAGGGCAAGCAGACAAGAAAATGAAGTGAAACTTTGAGCACAATACTGCAGCATAGCCACAGACAGACAAGTCTGGATCTCTTTGTGTGTACGATCTGAGGTTTATTACATTATTTCCTTATAATGGCAGCAGGCCGTAAAAGAGACCCAGTTTGGGAATATTTTAATGAAGCTCCTTCGCCTATCGGTAAGGCAGGCATGCGTGCAAAATGCAAACGATGCAACAAAGTTAGGTAGAAACTTTGATTTAAATCACTGATTTAAATCAAGCCTTACTGACTAGTGATTTAAATCGTGATTTAAATCGTGATTTAAATCAGTTTGATTTAAATCAAATCCACCCTGTATATAATATTTATAAATATGTCTGCTCATCTCTTCCTGCTCTATACCATGCTGTCTGCAGATCAATGTCCAACATGACAGATTTCCTTTAATCATTTTTTTATTTATAGCTGATATTACAAGTATATCTCAAACGAATCAATCATTGTATCTAATGCTTCCGATCGTACTTTTCCTTTCGATGTAGCATGTGTGTTCTTCACGTGTTGTGGTGACATGTTTCCTCCCCTCCTTGTCTACTTACATGGAAGCCATGTGAATATTCTGCAGTCTTGTAACATATGGACATCAAGGAGGAGGGTCCGGCACTTAGGACGTCCTTATAATAACCAGAATCCAGAGCCGCTAAAGAAAAATGGCTTTTGCTTTGCCGAAACCAGCCTCCCGTAGCACATGATCACCTCTTTGAACAATGTACGGCCACATGTATTGGAGAACCAGATCAAGGCCTCTCGTCTGGTGCTGCTTGCAGTCAATAGACAGGAATATTCTTTTTCACATCCTTTGGCAGCAAACCTCTAATGATCCCTTCTAGTCTTCATCAAGTGCAGAGCTCGTTACAGTGTATCAGGTATTTGACCTCAGTCTCGCCATGGACTTCTGTTAGTCGGACGCGGTCAGGATTAGTTTTCAGTCTATGAATGCAAACAAAAATCTCTGCCAAGAAGCAGAGATCTTTCTGGCAAGAAACTATATTTTTCACAGCCTTTGTGGCAGATTTTGGAGCACGTCTTAGTTGCTAATTTGATATTTTATTTCTCCTTGCCAATTTAGAAAAGTGGGCAGAGTTAAGGCTCATTCAGAAGTCCCTGCAAATAATAAGTCCAAGAATGGAGCACAATGCACGGACTGGCCGCGGGTCTCTTGACAGCCTCATTGAAATATATTGCAGCTGTCACACTTGGGTCGGGAGAGCCGCTGCCAGTCCGCACATTAGCGATCCAATCTCGGGCCGATTGGTACGGACATCTTAATGAACCCTTAGGCGGTAAGTGCCAAGCAGGGAGAGGGAGACATCGCACGGAGCTGCCCATGCCGAATGAGAACGAAAAGGGCCATTAGTGAGGCCGAAACGCGTTGTTTTAGAGTGCTACACAAGGTCGCTGTGATTACGGTTTTTCGATTTTAACATGTACAAATAAATGTGATGTTTTCTACTTACCCTGCTTCATCGCTGTAGGATCCTTTTCATTCTCATTGGTAATTGATCCAATAATTTATTATCATTTATGTTTGAAATTGGCACTAATTACAGAGTAAGTGTATGCCAACTTGTAGATTTGAATGTGTAGAGGAAATTTTTTAAAAGGTCCAGTATTATTTAATGTAATATTGCCATATATATAATACCAGTCTTAAAGGGTTAGTCCCAGACTCTAAAGTGACCCCCCTATCCATAGGACAGAGTAGAACATGCCTTGCTGATCCCTATAAATCTTAGGAACCGGACTCTGCAGATCCCAACCCTAAATGGAGCAAGGAGGCACATGTTCGACCTCTGCTCCATTAATTGTCTGTCACGCTGCCGGAGAAAGCCAAGGACAGCTCACCGTTATTTCTAGTAGAACCGGTAGAGCTTACTATTCCATGGCCTTGTGTCCGATACACACAAATACCTACACTTTGCTAGAGATTTTTTGGGAGATTGTAATTAAAGTTCATTGAACAGAGACCATAAGGGACTATAGTACAGTAGATGCCCCCACTAGAAGATGCAAAGTGATTGCCTTACTGCTGAAGGTTATTTTTTGGGTTATTTCACTAATAACCTATGAATCCAAATTTAAGATATTGATGACCTATACCTACAATACAGGATCAGACAGGGGGGCCCAACACCCAGTTCCCCATCTATCCATTGTCTGCTGCCTTGGTGGCAGCCAGGTTTACACAGTGAGAAAAGCTGGTCAGCACCGCTCCGTTCACTGCCGTGGCCGTTTCCACGTACTGCAGCTTAGCTTCTATTTACTTCAACAGGAGGTGAACTGCTGTACGTGGGAATGGCCACTACACAGTATATGCCTCCACTGGAGCTGACAACAGCTGAGCGATGGCGGTCCCGGTTGCCAAAATCTCACCGATCTGTTAGCCATGGCCTATCCTATCGTATAAAAGCCCTTTAAAATTTAGATTACAGAATTGATGTAATGAATCATTTATAATATAATTTGTAATTATAGGTTAAACGCATAGGAAATTTCTACAGATGGCGTAACTGAATGTTCAGATATTATGGGTTAGGAAAATTATTTTTGTATAGTGGTTCTTAATGCAAATATCCTGTATAGCGAGACTGATTTTATTTTTGATGAATCCGTAGTTTTATCACAACATTCCTAACAGCATTTATTGATCATACAGTGGGTACAGAAAGTATTCAGACCCCTTTAAATTTTTCACTCTTTGTTTCATTGCAGCCATTTGGTACATTCAAAAAAGTTCAATTTTACATTCATCGCTGAGACGAGATGCCCCTCGGGTGCCGCACACACCGAGACGGCGCAAATCGCGCAAGATTTTCATCAATATTACACCGCCTTGTATAACTTACATAACCCCATGTATGAATCTGCCCCCACTGCAGACCCCCATCCTGCTATTGTGGACTTTGTCTCCTCCCTGAACCTCCCTAAATTGAAACCTTCCCATCACGCGGAATTGTTATCTCCAATTGCGGTGGAGGAAGCTCTGAAGTCTACTCCATCGGGAAAATCTCCTGGCCCAGATGGTCTGACAATACTTTACTACAAAAAGTTTAAAGCTACCCTTCTCCCACACCTCACCCGACTTTTTAACGCCTTGATGACTGGCTCCTCCTTTCCTCCCCAATCCCTTTCTGCGGATATAGCTTTAATCCATAAGGAAGACAAAGATCCAGCACAGTGTAGTAGTTATCGGCCAATATCTCTTCTTAACTGTGATTTGAAGCTCTGGGCGAAGGTTCTAGCGAACCGGGTGTCTCACTTGGTCCCCCTCCTGGTGCAGAGCGATCAGACTGGGTTTGTACTGGGTAGGGAGGGGAGGGAAAACTCCACAAAGATCTTACACCTAATCCATGGAGCAGTTTCCCGAAAAACGCCTTTGTTGTTGTTAAGTACTGATGCCGAAAAGGCGTTTGACCGCATAGATTGGTCTTACATGAAGTCGGTCCTACGCCTATTTAATTTTCCCGATCGCTTTATAGACTCCATTTTTACACTTTACACCTCGCCCACTGCCAGGGTCAAGGTGAACAATTCTTTTTCGGCTCCATTTTCTATATCCAATGGAACCCGCCAGGGCTGCCCCTTGTCCCCCAGTCTGTTCGCTCTGTGCCTGGAACCCTTGTTACAGGCTTTTCGTACACACCCAGACATCCGAGGCGCGTCCACACCTAAAGGCGAGGCCCTCGTATCCGCATACGCTGATGACATCATGCTTAGTATTACTAACCCGGAGACCGCTATACCCGCTGTGCTGGATCTTTTTCACCATTTTGGTACTCTTTCAAACTTCAAAATCAATTATAATAAATCGCGTTTGCTATCGGCTTCCCCAGGGACATTCTAACCCGCCTCCAACGAATGTCACCGTTCACCTGGAAGACAGACCATGTAAAATATTTAGGCATTCTTATTCCGAGGGATATTTCTCGCTTCTACGCTCTGAACCACCTACGCCTACTCTCCTCGGTTAGGACACAGCTCCAGCGTCTACGAATACCGTTCATGTCTTGGTTGGGCCGAAAAAATTATCTGTCCACATATATAGTCCCAAAATTCCTCTACTTATTCCAGGCAGCTCCTATATTCCTTCCCAATTCCTTTTTTCGTGCCTTACACGTTGTGTTCTCACGGTTCCTATGGAACCAACGTCCGGCTCGTATCGCTTTCTCGACTTTGACTCTGCCCACAGATGCAGGTGGAGTGGGTATGCCCGACCTGAAGAACTATTACTTCGCTTGCCATCTTCGTCGTTGGGTGGAGATAAACAGCTGGAACAAAAGGTCTTTCTTGTCCTCCCTAGAAACGGCTCTTCTTTCGCCTCGGGAGGCACTTGAGTTATGGGGTGTGCATACTCAGATCCCTCGTACACTCGGCTTCTCCCCTCTCCTGAAGGGTTTGCTCCACACATGCCTGAACTGTCTACATCATGACACTATGAGTAAGTTCCCCTCTCCGCTCATGCCTGTACGCTTACTCCCTTTGTTGACCTGCTCGGATGAGGGTTTTTGGACTTTTCAGGGTTTGTGGAGCAAACTGGTAACGCCCCTCAATTCCTTTTTTGCTGGAGGCAATGTCCCTTCGGCGGTGGGCCTGTCATCCATCCTCGGACCTACACACGCCAACTTTTTATCGCTAGCACATGTACATCATGTCTGTCAGACCTTTATGGAGCAACATCGTCCCTTGCGGGCTGCCTCCAACTTGGAGCGGCTGTTGCTGGCACAGAATCCTGTCAAAGGCGTGATCTCCACCATTTACAAATGGCTTATGTCTCTTCGCTCTGATACTGAGCCTACTTACCTTGCTGCCTGGGAACGGGAACTGGGGCACCCATTGTCCCTACGAGTCGCTTGGTGTATTAAAAGACACGCACTGGGATTTTCTAGGTGCATTCGCATTAAAGAGAATTCTTATAAACTGATTGCCAGGTGGTACCGAACCCCGTCCTTCCTATTTCGCCATGGCTTGCAGACCTCTGACATCTGCTGGAGATGTGGGGCGGGTTCAGGAACTTATGCTCACATCTGGTGGGATTGTCCCCTCATTGTGCCCTTCTGGAATGCGATACGACAAAAAATCAAAGATATCTGCCTTCTGCCTTGTGATTTACCCAGGGACTCAGTCCTTTTTTGGGTGCCGGCGACGGGTTATAACCCCATTAAGCACAAACTGGCGACCTTTATGTTGACGGCTGCCAAACTTCTAGTGCCTAAGCATTGGCTGTCTACTGTGGCGCCTTCTCTGGAGGAGTGGACTGTTGCTGTGGACCATATCAGGGACATGGAGGACCTGTCGGCATGGATCAACCATACCCGGGATAAATTCAGACCATCTGGTCCCTGTGGATTGCCTTTCGTACCCCTTCGCCTACATAGTGTAAGTAACTCATTGGAGTGTTATTTTTGTATGTAAGATTCTCTGCCACGTGGTGTGCTGTGGGCGGAGACCGAGGGCGCCCCCCCTCCCCTTCTTCCTTCCCCTTACCTTTAACCTTCTTCCTTTTTTCTTTGTCCAGTTATTTATTTTTCATTTAGGTTCATTTAATTCCCTTATTTTTCTTTATTTCCCCTTATATTTTCTGTGTCTTGTTTTATTTTGTTCTTAGTTCTTGTTCTTGTAGAATGTTATTGGGGTTCGTTAGTCCAGGAACCCAATTTGTGTGCCAAATCTCACGCAATACTAGTAGTGATCCTCGATCACGCTGTTTCATTCATATATATTGTGCTCTGTTTTATTGGACATGACCTGATATGATGACGCTTGGCTTATATTATGTGACATGTTTTGTTACTGTTCATACCCTTGATATGTGTTATACATGACATGTGTGTTAATAAATACATATTCAACAAAAAAGTTCAATTTTTTTCCTCATTAATGTACACTCTGCACCCCATCTTGACTGAAAAAAACAGAAAAAAAACCCTGAAATATCACATGGTAATAAGTATTCAGAGTCTGAATAAGCACATACCTGTCTGTATAAGACCTCACAGCTCACAGTGCATGTCCGACCAAATGAGAATCATGAGGTCAAAGGAACTGGCCAAGGAGCTCAGAGACAGAATTGTGGCCAAGGTTACAAAAGAATTTCTGCAGAACTAAAGGTTCCTAAGAGCACAGTGTCCTCCATAATCCTTAAATGGAAGAAGTTTGGGACCACCAGAAGTCTTCCTAGACCTGGCCGTCCAGCCAAACTGAGCAATCGTGGGAGAAGAGCCTTGGTGAGAGAGATAAAGAAGAACCCCAAGATTACTGTGGCTGAGCTCCACAGGTTCAGTAGGGAGATGGTTCCACAAAGTCAACTATCACTGCAGCCCTCCACCAGTCGGGCCTTTATGGCAGAGTGGCCCAACGGAAGCGTCTCAGTGCCAGACATATGAAAGCCCGCATAGAGTTTGCTAAAAAACACATGAAGGACTCCCAGATTATGAGAAATAATGGTCTGATGAGAGGAAGATAGAACTTTTTGGTGATAATTCTAAGCGATATGTGTGGAGAAAACCAGGCACTGCTCATCACCTGCCCAATACAATCCCAACAGTGAAACATGGTGGTGGCAGCATCATGCTATGGGGGTGTTTTTCAGCTGCAGTGACAGGACGACTGGTTGGAATTGAAGGAAACATGAATGCGGCCAAATACTGAGATATCCTGGATGAAAACCTCTTCCAGAGTGCTCTGGACCACAGACTTGGCCGAAGGTTCACCTTCCAACAAGACAGTGATCCTAAGCACTCAGCTAAAATAACAAAGGAGTGGCTTCAGAACAACTCTGTGACCATTCTTGTCTGGCCCAGCCAGAGCCCTGACCTAAACCTAATTGAGCATCTCTGGAGAGACCTGAAAATGGCTGTCCACCAATGTTCACCATCCAACCTGACAGAACTGGAGAGGATCTGCAAGGAAGAATGGCAGAGGATCCCCAAATCCAGGTGTGAAAAACTTGTTGCATCATTCCCAAGAAGACTCATGGCTGTACTAGCTCAAAAGGTGCTTCTACTCAATACTGAGCAAAGGGTCTGAATACTTATGACCATGTGATATTTCAGGTTTTCTTTTTTAATAAATTTGCAAAAATTTCTACATTTGTTTTTTTCATTCAAGATGGGGTGCAGAGTGTACATTAATGAGAAAAAAATGAACTTTTTGGAATTTACCAAATGGCTGCAATGAAACAAAGAATGAAAAATTTAAAGGGGTCTGACTACTTTCCGTACCCACTGTATAACTCCTAGTTTTGACCATGTCTTCAACCTTTCTTTCCTTAATTAAAATAATAAAAGTAATAATATTAATTCCCCTGCAGACAGTTGCTAATATTTGTCTCTAACCTCATTAGTCTTATCCACAACTCTTATCTAATGACTTCCATATCAAGTAGATCACTAATCCGGTACTCACCAGACATTGTAGATAGTTGAATCTCTATATCAAAATTTGAACAGTGACTCTGGGGTAATAATAGACATAGAAAGTGACATCCCTACTAGTGACGAGCGAACTTGCTCAACTAAGGAGATATCCGAGCATGTTCGACTGTTAACCGAGTGTCTTCGGCGTGCTCGAAAAGCCAGAAGAGAACTCGAGAAAAGTGCTGGTGAATAGTAGAGATTAGTGATGAGGGATCGTGCTGGGATAAGGTGTTATCTGCCATGCTCGGGAGCTAACCGAGTGTCTTCGACATGCTGGATAAATATGTTCCAGTCCCCGCGGCTGCATGTCACTTGACTGTTAGACAGCTGCAACACATGCATGAATTGTCTAACAAACAGGCCATCCCTGCTTGTTTTGCTTCTGTATAACAGCGGCGAGACATGCAGCCACGGGGACTGGAACATATTTCTCAAGCTCTCCGAAGACACTCTTAGCTCCCGAGCATGGCGGATAACACCTTATCCCAGCACGTTCCCTCATCACTAATCTCTGCTACTCACCAGCACTTTCTCGAGTTCTCTTCTGGCTTTAATTCCAGATATGTCCTGTATTTAATACTTTCTCAATCCTGAAAGTTCTCTGTTTTACATGTAAACACTGAGTTTTCCAAAGAGTTCTGTGAAACTTATATATGCCTTTAAAACTTCTACCTCGTAGAAGTTTAATAATGTCTTCAACCTTTTCCCTTCCCATTCTTTAAAATCCTCTAATTTATCCACTTCAGAGAGATTGCTCGTATTAGTGAACAACATTCTACATTCTTGTTCCTCAACCTGATTACAAGACTGAAAATTTGCTCGCAAAAAATGTGAATTTGACAAATTTTTTTTAGCCAACTTTTTTTTAAAAAAATAGTACTGGTCGTCCAGCAGGAGAGGGCACCAGCGAGCTGTGTAATCTCTGATCAGTGTGGATGAGTGAGCACAGAACACTGCGCTCTTATTACATTATTCATGCAGAGGAGCAAATATTCCCTGGAATTCATACTGCATGTCACCGATTTTCCAGACAATTTACGATTCACCAGATTTATTTGTAATATTTAAGATTCTCTTTTCAGTTATGTAAGGCAATAATCAGGCAACAATAATAACAATACCATGAGAGCATAAAAACAAATCAATAATAACAGAATTCTATAATAATAACTATAATGCTACAACATAAAA
>JARQOD010000006.1:407231672-407330943 GCA_033576555.1 Oophaga sylvatica
AAGGTGGGACGAGGAGCTTCAGGCTCATGATGGAAGTGTCTCGAATTCTGGTATGGGCCGAGGCCAGAGTGCCAGCCATCTCTGCGATTCACATTCCAGGAGTTCAGAATATCACAGCGGACTTACTCAGTCGTGAAAAGATGGATCCCGGAGAATGGAGTCTTCATCCGGAAATTTTTGCACTGCTGTGCTCCCGTTGGGGAACTCCCCAAGTGGATTTGATGGCATCCAGGTTCAATGCCAAGTTACCGACGTTCATGTCCAGGTACAAGGACTCGAACGTGTGGCGGTGGATGCTCTGGTGGCTCCTTGGGACCAATTTGAGCTAATCTATGTGTTCCCGCCGATATCCTTACTTCCTCTGGTGTTGCGTCGGATCAGACTGGAGAGAGTCCCGGCTATGTTGATAGCCCCAGATTGGCCGAGGAGGACATGGTTCTCGACACTAGTGTCGCTTCTGGCAGCGCCTCCACTTCCACTCCCTCTTCGCCCGGACCTGTTAACCCAAGGGCCCGTTCGTCTCCCGGACCTGAAGTCTGCGTTTGACGGCGTGGCTCTTGAGACCGAAATCTTGACCCGTCAAGGTTTTTCAGCCGAAGTCATTGCCACTCTGCGAGCTGCCAGAGGTCCGGCTACTACAAGGATTTATCACAAGACTTGGGAAGCCTTCTTCTCGTGGTGTTCGGGTTCTTCTAGGAACCCGAGGATTTTTTCCATTCCCAATTTGTTGGCCTTTTTGCAGTACGGGCTGGACAAGGGTTTGGCAGTTAGCACTCTGAAAGGACAGGTTTCTGCTCTGTCCTTGCTGTTTCGGAAGACTATCGCCTCGCGTAGGGACGTACGTTCCTTTTTTTCGCGGGGTAACCCGTCGATTTCCGCCGCGGAAGGCGCCTGTGTCTCCTTGGCGGCTCAATCTTGTCTTGGAGGCTCTTCAACATGGGCCTTTTGAGCCTATGGACTCTGTTAATCTTTCCTTTCTCTCTTGGAAGGTTGCCTTCCTAGTGGCGGTCACTTCTTTGAGAAGGGTTTTTGAGTTGGCGGCTCTTTCTTGCTCGCCTCCTTTTCTGGAGTTTCTCCCAGATCGCGTAGTGCTTCGCACACGGGGCAACTTTCTACCTAAAGTGGTGTCACAGTTTCATGTTAACCAGGATATTGTGTTGCCCTCGCTCTGTCCGGAGCCAAGTAATGCGAAGGAACGGGCCTTGCACACATTGGATTTGGTGCGGGCTTTGAAGTTCTATTTGTCTATTACTCAAAGTTTTCGGAAGTCGGATTCTCTGTTTGTGATTCCAGCAGGTCGTCGACGTGGGCAACGAGCTTCCAAGGATTCTTAGCTCGTTGGATTCGGTCGGCCATTTTAGAGGCTTACCGACTTAAGGGCGAACCTTGCCCGATTAAGATTCGAGCTCACTCCACAAGGGCTGTGGGTTCATCGTGGGCTTTTCATCAAGGAGCCTCGGCAGCTCAGCTCTGCCGGGCGGCGACCTGGTGCTCCGTCCACACATTTACAAAATTTTATAAGGTGGACGTCAGTGCTTCCGCTGATGCGGCCTTAGGACGTAGGGTCCTGCAGGCGGCTGTAGTTTAAAGTTCTTGTGAACTTGTAGTTAGCGCTAGTTGCGCATTTATTTAGGTTGTTGGGTATCTGCCTCTTTTGGTTTTTTTGCCCACCCTTATTTTTGGACTGCTTTGGGACGTCCCACTAGTAATGACTAGTGTGTCTCCCTTCCTTCATCTGCTGCTGAAACACGGATTTTAACACCTGTAAAATCCTTTTCAGCGAAGAAGGAAGGGAGACACACATCCCTCCCATGGCAGAAGTGTGTTGTTGTGTTTTCAGATGCGGCGTGACCCTTCTCTGATAGCAATTATCTGGGCTGAGGTCGGCGCGCTAAGGCTCTGTTCCAGCATTGCCAGCTCATCGCAGTGGTAAGGTTCAGTGAGTAGTACCTGAGACTGTGTGGTTTTTTCTGTTATATGCATAACCTGTCTCCTTGTTTTTCTCTCTGAAATCCTTCAGAAGGGGTTATGTTGCTCCGCTGGTGATATTTACTCTTCCTTAGCTTGGGTACGACTGGAGAGCTGGAGTAGGAGGAGCCCTATAAGCTGGAGGGGCCGGTCAACACTTTTTTAATCTGAGGTGTTTCTATCCTATGTGGGCTCCGCCTACCCACTAGTAATGACTAGTGTGTCTCCCTTCCTTCTTTGCTGAAAAGGATTTTACAGGTAAATTCTTACCAAAATCCGTGTTTCATTCATTCTGTAGTGGTTTACAGTCGGTCCTCAGTCACTGGCTTTCTGTCTCTGGCGGAGAAAATACCGTGGGAGTCCACGCATTTTTTTTCAACGGATTTACCCTTTAATTTAGCACCTACATGTCCCAAATTTTTCACACATACACTCATCTAATTATTAGTCAAAGCATATATAAAAGTAAATGAAATGAAATGGTTTTCTGTATGTAAACCATGTGTCATATCATGTCGGGTTCTGTAATGATTTTACAGAAGCCGCCAATTGATTTAGCGGCTATTATGCTATGTAGAACTCTATGAACTATAAATATATATATATATATAATATATATACAGTATGTGTGTGTCTCAATGACGTGTGTATATACTGTATATTCTATGTGTATATATCCTTTTGTTTGTGTTTTAAAACCTGTCAATGGGATCCATTATATGTCCGTTTTGCAAGCCGGCGAGAAAATCTCGCCATTCGGATGCCAAACGGATGTCACACGGATGCTTAGATGCGCAGGGAACATTTCTGCGAATTACGACAGTGAAAAACGGATCGTATTTTTATACGTTGTGTGTGACTCCAGCCTATGACTTAAAGTTGTTGCAAAGACCCGAAAATACGCTTGCTTTTATCCAAAAACAGCACCTCACATGTCCACAGGTTATGTCTGGTATTGCATCTCCGCTTTATTTACTGTCACGGACCTGAGCGTGCTGCTGTTTTTGAAATTATGTTTTTGACGAAGTGTTTCTAATCCTCTACAAACACTTCAAGTTCTATATCACACATCGTTCATTTTTTGTGAACTTGTAGCAAGAATTGCAATATTACCGTTTAACTCTGACATTATCAGCATTGATCGGAATGTGAAGACACACACTTCATTCTGTAGTGGACAACCCCTTTAATTACTAGATTTTTTTTTTTTTTTCATTTTTTGCCTTTTATGCATTTCAGCAACTACAACTTTCTAATTTCTTTCACTGATGCAGCTGTATGAGGTGTTTTATGCAGAAGAAATTGTATTATTTTTGGTGCTGTTTGGGAGCACATACAAATTATTGTGTAATTTTTATAATTTTTTTGTAACGTAAATATAGAAAAAAGGGTTTTTGACTTTTTTTCTTATTTCTTATATAGACAATGTTTTGCAATAAATCACCTGTTGACTTAAAGAAAATGTGTCACCAGAACAATGTTTTATCTAAATTAGCTTTTTGTGCTAAATGCATTTTATTTTTCATTTTGCTAATTTTTTTTTCAGGTTCTTTATTAAAAATAAAAATTAGAAATCTTGCAATTTTCAAACTGGCCACTAGGGCTTTTTTTTTTTAGATTTTGACTTCATTGCGTTTTAAGGAAATTCAGAAAGTATGTTGTCAGCAATGAAGAGACTCTGACCCAATTTTTTGTATCGAAGCAGCTAATGACCGTGTGCAAAGGCCATTGTGAAGGGAAGGGGAGTAGGGTGAGCTGTGACATCGCCTATTGTGATTGGTGGAGCCTGTGTTATCAGTTGTTATTAATCTTTAATCCTGGCTCTGAAGATAATGAAACTGCCGTAAAAGCTTCCTGTAATGACAGGAACTTAGTAACTAAAGTAACACCAGTGGCCAGTCTGAAAATTGCTAAATAAAGAGTTTTGACCTTTACTAAAATATTGTCAAAAATGTTAAAAAATATACATTTAACACAAAAGCCTGATTTAAGCAATTGGTCATTTTCTGATGACACACGCACTTTCCCTTATAAAGGAATGCTTCGTCAGAAAATGACCTATTGATTAAATCAGGCTTTTAAGTTAAATGTACTTTTTGTAAAGTTCTGATACACGCCTCTAAACTAACACTTCCTGTTCTCTACAGAAGGTTTTTCAGCAGTCTCATTATCATTGCAAACTCTTTATATAGTAGATAACACAGGATCCACATTTCACAACAGGTGGTACCACCATTCACGTTCTACCCTTGCTTCACAAGGGACCAAAAGGGAGTAGATATCTAATAGTGGGCTGTGAGGCCAGTGTGAAAATTACAAGATTTTAGATATATATATATATATATATATATATATATATATATATATATATATACATACATAAAAAGTTAGATGAAAAATAAAACAAAGTTGTCAAAAATGCTGAAAAATAAATTTAACATAAAACAATAGGTTATTTTCTGATGACTTATTTCCTTTAATTATTCGGGTTGTTACATTTTTCTAGAAAGCCATTTTTTATGTTACTTCTGGAATGAAATAATTTTTTACTAAGAATTACAGTAGCTATTTCAAAAATTTTTTGATGATGTTCTTTTCATAAATGCAAATATATACACACATATTCTTACCTATTATGCTTCTGAAGATGTCATGAAATGCAGTGGCATGAGTAACTGACAGCTGATATGAACCTGCTAGAACTCTGCAGATTTGCTGAGCAGAGATTCAGTGTCATGCAACCGGGAAAAGAGAAGGCAGAGTCGGTGGTAAACCGCTTCTGTCTTCTCCTAAGGGTCACCACTTTTCTCTGATAATGATACCTCGATTGTTATTGCAATTGTCTTTAAAGTCTGGAATCTAGGAACCCTTTGCAGCATTAGCGGACATACTATTAAGGTTCTGTAGCACAAAGCACAGTCATAGTACAGGAGCTGGGTCTGTTCCATCACTACTAGGTGATAGCTGTAATTAGCAGATAAAGTATCATTAATTAATTATTAGCCAATGTGCTGTTGCAGTGGCCACGATCGGAGATGATTTTGATCTTGACTAGGGATGAGCGAACCCGTGAAAGTTTGGGTTCTGGTACCCAACTGAGCTTTAGTCCAAAGTTCGGTTTGGGTACCAGAACTTTACCCGAACTTGAGCTTGAACCCCACTGAAAACTATGGGGACCCAAACTTTCGAGGGGGAAAATTCTCTCTCTCTTCTCCCAGATCTCCAAACATTAAAACAGACTTCCTGGAGAAGTCCGTGTTCGGCGGTCAGCACCGGACACAAAGTGTCCGCTTCGAACCCCAAACTTTAAAGTTCAGGGTCGCTCATCTCGAATCTTGATGTGTTTTCTGATCGGAAGATCCCTGTGTCCCTGATGCAGTTTGTTTTAAAAATCCTAACTGTGCCTTACTCTCCAATCCCACGTTCAGCACTGAGCCTCTGCTGCTGCCCCCTTAATATGTAATATAGCAGCATTTAAGTATCTCTATTAGGAATAAAAAATATAAAGAAAAGTTCATGAGCCACTCCCTGGAAATTTCTTCTTAATTAAATGTGTTTATACGTGCATGCAAGCTAGTGTAAGTGTATTACTATACTCAACCACCGCCGTTCTCTCCGCTGTCCAGCACCGTGTTCTGCTTCCCTTCTTAGTGACGTCACCGCACTTCAGACTATCCGGATCACTCTATGCGTTATGCATGAGTCGGACGTCTCTTTTACAATGACAGCCCATGGAGCCTTGTTTTGACGCTCCATAGACATACACTGTAAAAGCCACCAATAGGTCACCTAGAGCGCAGTGTGACCCGGAGAGCCTTCAGCGGTGTCGACACTGAGAAGTGGCGCTGGATGCAAGAGAAAGCGGCGACAGGTGAGTATATTAATACATATCATCACAAGATGCCGGTAGCTTAGTTCACTCTGCCATTAACACTTGAATGTTTATGTGACCAAGGGTTCATGTGTATAAGGGAGTGGAAAGATAACTATCTACAACCCCCATGCAAAAAAAAAAGTTGGGATCCTGTTTAAAGTGTAAAGAAAACGCGAAACCAATATTATCACTCTATTTTATTCACAATGGAACACAGATCAAAAGTTGAACGTTGGACATTTTTCCATTTCATTTAAAAAAAAATTAACTCATTTAGAAATTGATGGCAGCAAAAGGTTGGGACGGGCATGTCTAGCACGGTTGAGCATCCCCTCTTCTTTTACAACAGTTTGTAAATGTCTGGGAAGTGAGAAGACCAATTGGTGGAGTTTTGGGAAAGGAATATTGTCCCATTCTAGTCTGATGTCAGATTCTAGCTGCTCAGCAGTTCGGAATCATTTTTTTTAATTTCATAATGTGCCAACTGATTTCTACTGGTGAAAGGTCTGGAATGCCGACGGCTGGTTCATCACCAAACTCTTCTTCTGTGAAGCCATGCTGTTGTGATGGATGCAGTACGAAGTTGCTGAAATATGCAAGATCTTCCCTGAAATAGACATTCTCTGGATGGGAGCATATGTTCTAAAACCTCAATATAATGCTCAACATTGGTAGTGCCTTCACAATATGTAAGCTGCCCATGCCGTAGGCATTAATGCACCGCAGGCTTTTTATCTGTTCGCCGATAACAAGCTGGATGGTCCCTCTCCTCTTGAGTCCACAGGACACGGCGTTTGAGGTTCCCATAAAAAATTTATGATTTTGATTCATCCGACTAGAACAGTTTTCCATTTTGCCTCAGACCACTTTCGATGGGCTTTAGCCCAGAGAAGGCGGCAGCGTTTCTGGATTGAGTTGCTATATGGCTTCTTCTGTACATGATAGAGATTTAACTTGCATTTGTGGATTGCACAGAGAACTATGTTCACAGACAACAATTTCTAGAAGTATTTCAAAGCCGTACAGTGATGTGCACAGCCAAATCAACGCTTGTTTTTAATGCAATGCCGCCTGGGGGGCCGTAGACCACGAGCATCCTTGTGCACATAGATTTCTCCAGAATCTCTGAATCTTTTAATGATTCTTTAGAAAGTGGGATATTTAAATTCTTTGTAAATTTTTATTGAGGAAGACTTTTTTTAATTGTTCCACAATTATTAGAGACAGTTATTCACAAATTAGTGAACCTCTGACCATCTTTGTTTCTAAGAGACTCTGCCTCTCTACCATGCTTTTTTTATACACAGTGACTTAGTTGAAAATTGACCTCGCAGATGCTTTTAATTAATACCACTTTCTTTACCAGCGTTTTGTCAAATCTATCTATCAATCTATTATCTATCCATTATATATCTGTTATCTATTTATTATCTGTATATTATCTATTTTCTATTACCATATATACTTGTGTATAAGCCAAGTTTTTCAGCACATTTTTTTGTGCTGAAAACATCCCCCTTGGCTTATACACGAGTCATTGTCTCAGAAAGACGGCAGGGCAGGGGAAACAGCGGAGCAGCGGGTCACAGAGGCAGGAGTCGGCGGCTGTGGCTAAAGCCTGTGTTGCTGCTAAAGAGAAATTAATATTCATTTCTTTGTAATAGCGCACAGTGACACCTGCAGCCGCCTGTTTCCAGCACACATCCTACTTACCTTCCTGCGCACCCTTGCTGCATCTCGATCGTTCCGGTGCCAGCAGCTCTTCCGGCCGAGTGATCACGTGGCTCCACTAATTAAGGTAATGAATATTCACGCCTCTCCACTCCCATAGGTGTGGAGTGAATATTCATTACCTTAATGAGCGGGGTCACGTGATCGCTCGGCAGGAAGAGCTGCTGGCGCCTGAACGAGATGCAGCGAGGACGCCTAGGAAGGTAAGTAGGATGTGTTTCTTTTATAGGAACCATGCATACAAGGATAGGAAATAAGGAGCCATGCATACAAGGATAGGGATAAGGAGCCATGCATACAAGGATAGGGGATAAGGAGCCATGCATACAAGGATACGGGATAACGAGCCATGCATACAAGGATACGGGATAAGGAGCCATACATACAAGGATAGGGATAAGGAACTATATATATATAAGGACAGGGATAAGGAGCCATGCATACAAGGATAGGGGATAAGGAGCCATGCATACAACGACAGGGATAAGGAGCCAGGCATACAAGGACAGGGATAAGGAGCCATTCATACAAGGATGGGGATAAGGAACCATGCATACAAGAATAGGGGATAAGGAGCCATGCATACAAGGATAGGGATAAGGAGCCATGCATACAAGGATAGGGGATAAGGAGCCACTCATACAAGGATAGGGATAAGGAGCCATGCATATAAGGACAGGGATAAGAAGCCATGCATACAAGGATAGGGATAAGGAGCTATATATACAAGGACAGGGATAAGGAGCCATGCATACAAGGATAGGGGATAAGGAACCATGCATACAACGACAGGGATAAGGAGCCATGCATACAAGGACAGGGATAAGGAGCCATTCATACAAGGATGAGGATAAGGAACCATGCATACAAGGATAGGTGATAAGGAACCATGCATACAAGGATAGGGATAAGGAGCCATGCATACAAAGATAGGGGATAAGGAGCCATTCATACAGGGATGGGGGAGCCATGCATACCAGGACAGGGATGAGGGGACAATGCATACCCGGCTTATAGTTGAGTCAATATGTTTACCCAGTTTTGCGTGGCAAAATTAGGTGCCTCCGCTTATACTCGGGTTGACTTATACTCGAGTATATACGGCATCTATATATCTATCTATTATCTATCAATCTAGCTATCATCTATATACGGTATCTATTATCTATCTATTATATATCTATCTATTATCTATCAATCTATCTATTATCTATATCTCTATCTCTATTATCTATCTAGCTATCATCTATATACCTATTATCTATCTATAAATTTATCAATCTATTATCTATATCTCTATTATCTATTTATTATCTATCAATCTAGCTATCTTCTATATACCTATTATCTATCTATCTATCTAAATTTATCAATCTATTATCTATATCTCTATTATCTATCTATATCTATCTATTATCTATCAATCTATATATCTATTATCTATATATCTATGTATCTATCTATTATCTATCTCACGTCTATCTAAATATCTATGAATTCATATTTTTCTTAGTTTCTGCTTCTCTTTTAAACCTCCACAAACTGATGGCTTCCACGTGACTGACTGAAACAGTACCCTTTATATTAGAATCTTGTAGCTGCAGAAATCTACTTAAAAAAATATTCACATGGATCGCTGAAATTCAAGACCTTCTCCTAAGTATGGGGCAATTTTCTGGTGAGTGTAGGGTTGTTTCATTCCAGCGCACTGTAGCGTGATGAAAAGCAAGTCGCCATCTGTAAAAGGAAGTTATGATCTGAATAATGGGGACAAACTGACATTTAGATTTTATTGCGTTTGGTTAGTGTTACACCTGATCATGGTGTAGTCTCAGTACTTCAGTAACTCGCTATGGAGGTCTGTATACAGTATGGTAACCACACTGCGCACACATTGCTATGTAAGGTATTGCACTGACCGTTTCTGATAACATTTACCAAATTTTTTGATGATTTTCAATTGTCAAGAAATCAAAAACATCCTAAACCATCTGTCTGCACCACATTCCCGACCCCTCTTTGTCCTTCCCAAATGAAGCTGCCCCCCACCGCCACCATGTTTTCAGGCTTTGTCTTTTGTCCACTTACTGTTGTGTTTCTGACCAGTTTTAATTTCTCTTGGTTTGTGCTAGAAGTAACTTGGGAAGACCAGCAGAGAAAGGTGAATGGTGCAATAACTGATGACAAACAGTTGCCGAGAAAGAAAGCCCATTCTGAGCCAGGTTTGTCAGGGTTTTTGGAAACCACCTTAAAAAGCATGAGGCTTGCACACGGATGGCGTATAGGGAGAGCTCATGCTTTTGTATCGAGTGTGTTCATCATGTGCGCTCCTCACTTTGGTGTGAAATGTTTAGGCTTAGTCTGTGACCGTGAGACCTTTAACTCAGTGTTGTGTATCATCCCTTTTCAGATATTTGGTCATTACAACAATAAAAAAAAAATCCAAATTTGAAATTCCAGAATTTATTTATTTATTTTTATAACTATAGAATATTCTTGTAGAATCAGTGAAATGGAGGAGACAATTTGTCATGATTGTAGTCGAATTTAAGATTTACTTGATACTCTTAATTTAAAATTCTGTTCTGACTCATTTTTGTAATCGACCTTCATATCAACAGAAGCTTGATTCTTATACACAGCTCCAGATTCCCTGCATAAGTAGGGGGAATCTGTCAGCAGGTTTCATTGTGTAATCCGAGAGCAGCCTGATTCAAGGGATTTGTCATGCTCAGCAGCTTGCTGTAGTTTCAATATAATCAGTGTTTTATCAGCAGGAGATTATCAGTGCAGGACTAGGTGTCTCATGCAAGCCAGTCCAGCTAATCTGTGTAACCCCGCCCCCACCACTGACTGTAAATGTACAGTGTGCATAAAATCTGCCAATCAGGAGTGTGGGTGGGGTTTTATACTCAGGATTCTGACCACTGCTACAGCAGAGAAAAGCAGTCTGGAATCAGGCATTCTACCACTACATCATGCAGCTCTCAGATTCCATAGTAAAACCCTGCGGACAGATTGCAGTTAAGGATTCAGATTTTGGCATCCTGCATCGACCACTAGGGGGAGCTTAAGAGTTTATTGCATACTGTTACTCTAAGGCAATGTTTCTCAACCCCAGTCCTCAGGACCCACCAACAGGTCATGTTTTCAGGATTTCCTTAGTATTGCACAGGTGATAAAATATCACCTGCTCAAGCATTAATTCCATCACCTTTGCAATACTAAGGAAACCCTGAAAACATGAACTGTTGGTGGGTCCTGAGGACTGGAGTTGAGAAACACTGCTCTAAGGTTTAATGTATTGACAGTATGTAGTAAGTGCCATCTGAAGGCAATCTACATCTTGTTAAAAGGTGGAAGTTCACTTTAGGACACATGACAAGTTTATACAGTAGAAGACTTTTCACTCGTGTGCTGTATCTCCATGACCTTACTTTCACTATCGAGGTCATGAATGAAAGTAAGTCATTTGGAGAATTTGGCAAATTCTTGGAATCTGTTTCAGAACTGCTCTCTGCCCATTTCTTTCCATCCCGGGGACACGTGTAGACCTGTGTGGGTTTACATGTCCTCACTTCATAGATGAACTATGTAACTACAGTCATGGCCAAAAGTTTTGAGAATGACACAAATATTATATTTTCACATGATCTGTTGCCCTCTGGTTTTTATGTGTGTTTGACAGATGTTTTTATCACAGACAGAAATATAATAATTGCAAACATATGAGTAACAAAAGCTTATATTGACAGTTAGAATGAGTTAATGCAGCAAGTCAATATTTGCAGTGTTGACCCTTCTTCTTCAGGACCTCTGCAATTCTCCCTGGCATGCTCTCAATCAACTTCTGGACCAAATCCTGACTGATAGCAGTCCATTCTTGCACAATCAATGCTTTCATTTTGTCAGAATTTTTAGGTTTTTGTTTGTCCACCCGTCTCTTGATGATTGACCACAAGTTCTCAATGGGATTAAGATCTGGGGAGTTTCCAGGCCATGGACCCAAAATCTCTATGTTTTGTTCCCTGAGCCATTTAGTTATCACCTTTGCTTTATGGCAAGGTGCTCCATCATGCTGGAAAAGGCATTGTTGATCGCCAAACTGCTCTTGGAGGGTTGGGAGAAGTTGCTCTTGGAGGACATTCTGGTACCATTCTTTATTCATGGCTGTGTTTTTAGGCAAGACTGTGAGAGAGCCGATTCCCTTGGCTGAGAAGCAACCCCACACATGAATGGTTTCAGGATGCTAAACAGTTGGCATGAGACAAGACTGGTGGTAGCGCTCACCTTGTCTTCTCCGAATGAGGCGTTTTCCTGATGTCCCAAACAATCGAAAAGGGATTCATCAGAGAAAATAACTTTACCCCAGTCCTCAGCAGTCCACTGCCTGTACCTTTTGCAGAATATCAGTCTGTCCATGATGTTTTTTCTGGAGAGAAGTGGCTTCTTTGCTGCCCTCCTTGAGACCAGGCCTTGCTCCAAGAGTCTCCGCCTCACAGTGCGTGCAGATGCACTCACACCTGCCTGCTGCCATTCCTGAGCAAGCTCTGCACTGCTGGTAGCCCGATCCCGCAGCTGAAACACTTTTAAGAGACGGTCCTGGCGCTTGCTGGTCTTTCTTGGGCGCCCTGAAGCCTTTTTGGCAACAATGGAACCTCTCTCCTTGAAGTTCTTGATGATGCGATAGATTGTTGACTGAGGTGCAATCTTTCTAGCTGTGATACTCTTCCCTGTTAGGCCATTTTTGTGCATTGCAATGATGACTGCACGTGTTTCTTTAGAGATAACCATGGTTAACAGAAGAGAAACAATGATGCCAAGCACCAGCCTCCTTTTAAAGTGTCCAGTGGTGTCATTCTTACTTAATCATGACAGATTGATCTCCAGCCATGTCCTCATCAACACCCACACCTGTGTTAATGGAGCAATCACTGAAAAGAGGTTAGCTGGTCCTTTTAAGGCAGGGCTGCAATGATGTTGAAATGTGTTTTGGGGGATAAGTTCATTTTCTAGCCAAATATTGACTTTGCAAGTAATTGCTGTTAAGCTGATCACTCTTTATAACATTCTGGAGTATATGCAAATTGCCATTAGAAAAAGTGAAGCAGTAGACTTTGTAAAAATTAATATTTGTGTCATTCTCAAAACTTTTGGCCATGACTGTAGGCTCAGCTGAACAGCAAATCACATGTGCAGGTCTGATACAGAAAGGACCCTAGGGAACAGTCAGACAATGCCTTCGCTCACATTCGGAAAGAACTTTTTGGAAACTGACGGAAACAGATTAGAGATCTCATACATTAAAGGGATTGTCCGGCTTTAGAGAAAAAGCTATGCTTTCCTTTCAGAAACACTGAACGGCAGGAAGCTGCCAGCCGGGAACCCATCTTGGACCAGTCGTCTGAGAGACATAGTCCCTGGTCGGCTTTTAATTTTTCCTTTGAAACTCTGATTTGTTTCAGAGTAAAGTGCCCCATGTTAGAGAGCTGCCGGCTGAACGATGGTTTGGACTATCTCTTGGACGGCAGATGTCTCGCCCATCGCTCGCTCCACCGAGCACTCCTGTGTTCTCTCTGAGCCCTTGCATATTTCTCAGTGAACAAAAGGATCGGCCAGTCAAAATTTCCCCCAAGAAATATCGATAACCGGTGGTTTCAGCCGACAAAGGTTTCAGCCTTTTGACAATAATGACCTATCCTTGGTATATCAGATCAGTGCGGGTCTGACTCGAGGAAGCTATATCACATGGGAACTGTAGCCAGGCTGCATGCATTGAGTAGCGGGTGTACTCATTGTAGTCTGTGGGGCTGTCTGTAGGTCTTTTTGTAAAAAACGGGGTGTCCACGAACAAAAAAACTGATCAAACTTGTCAATGCTAATCTAAACTGAGACCGCACAATGATGTCACCCTAGTTGCATCCTAGTGGTCCTTTTCCATTGTCTGCTAGGAGACTATTGACAACTTTTTTTTTTAATATACAACAAAAACTGATGAAAGACTGATGATAAAACCTGACACACTGATCAAACACTGATCAAATCTGATCCAGAACACTGATGGGAACTGGATCACTGAAGGGAAGGGCTTAACCAAACTAAGCCCTAAGTTGCCTGTTTTGGGGGTGTTCTTAGACATTTAGGGGGTAGTCAAGGGCGGTCTTTGGGGTGTGGCTAAAATATCCCAAATTTTGAATATGAATGCTGGTAAGTATGAAATTTGATTAAACTGCGTGATCCCACCTGCTGCAACAAGGAGTATAGGAGAATTGCATGGCAAGGTGCAGTCACCATTCTTAAACATTGAAAGCAAATCTATATCTACAGTATCTATCTTATCTATTATCTATCTATAATCTTATCTATCATTTATCTATTATTTATCTATTATATATATATATGTTATCTGTCATCTATTATCTATTTATCTATTATCTGTCTATTATCTATCTGGCTATCTATATCATCTATCTATTATCTATGTATTATCTATCTATTATTATTGATCATGTATCTATTATCTATCTGTATCTATCTCTACTGCACCTTTCTTTGAACTTGGTTTGGAGTTTGAATAGTACATATTCCTTTTGCACATCATGTGGAAATGAGTTCTCGGTCTTGTTTTGTAGTTTTTATTGATTGCCAAACATCCTAAGCAATAGTACTTAAATATAAAAGGTATATTATAAACGGAAAGATCTGTAACTATTGTCCTGGACAAGTGCTTTTCACTAGTGTTGTCCTACTTTTCTTTCTCCATGGTAGATGACTGCAGATAGAATAGTGTCCACAATGTTGATTTTGAATGAAGAGAAATGGGGATCTTCTGCGCTGCTGATAGGGATCCACAGGGTTAATGGAGATCCACAGGAATAATCCAGTAAACGCGATTGTAGGAATGCGGTTTATTATCTACGCGTTTCAGTCATCCGACATCTTCATCAGGATTCAACCACAAACTAACATAAATTGTAAAAAACTGTCTTCATACAAAAGGAAATCTCAAACAGTCAAGCTTCTGAAAGCTGAAACTTACCTTTCTTTAAAATGTCATCAAAGATCAAAAGCCACATTTAGCGTCTCACCGGCCCTTTGCTTTGTGATGTCTGTACATAGGGAGAGACCTGTCAATCAACTGGAGCAGAGTAGGCAGAAGCCGGTGGGGACTGCGCTGGACCAGTCACGTCTCTGTGGTGCCCTGCAAAAAAATTGAACACCTAAAAAGAGAACTCATTCATTTCCTTTAACCAGGGCTTGTGAAGACTGAGTAACTCTCCTGAATTATTCATTTTAATAATCACTTTTAAATCTATTCAGATATATTCATGTTCTCAAGCTTTCGCATTTACATTAACTCTAAGATTAAATTACTAAATATTAACCTAAACCACAGAAAATTTGATGGGATTGGTGCAACAACTTTTATATAGACTTAAATGGGGAAAACTACGGAACATGGATTTTTTGTACACGTCCAGGATGATCACTCATATTTTATATTACATACAATACCTGATCCTTAAAGCCTGACCCAATCGCTGTGGTCAGGACCGCTGAGCTAAATTATCATGAACGGCAGGAAATCATTGACATGGGGCCACCAGGACCATTAAGTAGACCGTTTTGGCCAGAACACTTTTTTGGGGTACGCTCCTTAAAAAAAGATGATAACCACTCACCAGATCTTTTCTAGTCCCAGCTATACTTGAAAGTCTTTCTCAAAGTTTAAGAGAATTGGCCGCCATCTTCCTTCTTTCTGGTTTCATTATGTGCCAATAATAATTTCTTCCAAAAGGCATTGTCTTATGAAGACACCCCAGTACATAAGGGCATATTGAGAGCACAGAGGGATCGGATGTTTCAGCTCACAAACTGATGGCAAAATTGTCTTATTTAGGAATATTCCAATAAATTTACAAATTACCTTAGGTTTCTGAAAAATATTTAGAATTGAGAGTCCTCAGTGGTTGATACCTTTTAATGGCTAACTGAAAAGATTATAACAAATTGCAAGCTTTCCAGACTACTCAGGTCTCTTCATCAGGCTAGACTAATACAAAATCTGAAGCATCACATATGGTTTCTGGGGAGATAGTTAGGACGACCATATTGGCTACGCTGTCTGTTTTTAATTTATAAAAATAGCCGCCAAAACGAAACATATTTAGTTATTTAACCTCGTCGAATGCTCTCACTTTTCGATTACTACTGAATGGCCGAATTGTACCTTTTGTGAGGAAATTCCCATTAGAAGGGTTTGTTGTTACGATAGACTTTTCGTGCAAAGTCGACCCTCAGGGTGAGGGCAGATAAGAGGCAACAAGCAAAAGAAGGATTTCTTTTTTCTTAGAATTTTCCTGCATTGTTCTTTTATTGGTACAAGATATTAAAGGAGGGGTATCAACCTCTAATAATGTGACCCTAAAAAATGCCGCTTCATGATTTCCATTTCATGAGTTGTACATTATTTTAAATTCTTTTTTTTAAATGTTGTATATTTTTCTTCCTCTATGGTCCATTTTAGTTTTAGGGAGAATGAATCCTTCAGATGGTAGTGAATGATTACAGGCCCAAGCCCTTAGACTGCACTACTGAGAGGCACAGCTTGTCTCCTGAAAGGTGAGATGTAGTGTTTTCATGTTGATATGGCGTGGAATCACCATGGATATCAGTGCTACACATATACAGTTAGGATATTTGCCACTGTCAATGTATGAGGTAGACATTGATGTACTTGGTGATCTTAATCCAAACAAGATCTCTATGACAACAATGTACCTGACAGAAATTGGAAGGTGGCATGTTCAGAGTCTCCCAGCAGTGCAGCCTCAGGCTTCGGGCCTGTAACTATAAGGAATCCTGTCTCAGTATATAAGATGTTAAGAACATTTTTATAGACTTTTTTGTGGTGAATCTATGGAATTTGTACATAATGGTGGAAATTTGGAACTTCAGTGAAGGTTGATTGATAACCGACCACTGTTCACTAAACCAGTTATTACCTCATTGAGTCGTATTCAGTGGTTATTACAATATAAAACTGCCTTATAGAAGCATTGTGTTGGCCGGCTAGATTTACCTGGTGTCCTAAAGAATATCATTATATATGTGTATATATACGGTGTGTATATATATATATATATTTATATATATATATATATATACAGTACAGACCAAAAGTTTGGACACACCTTCTCATTCAATGATTTTTTTTTGCTTTGATTACTGCTTTGCATGCAGAAAAGGTGAACGGATGGACTCTACATGCCTGGTTCCCACCGTGAAGCATGGAGGAGGTGGTGTGATGATGTGGGGGTGCTTTGCTGGTGACACTGTTGGGGATTTATTCAAAATTGAAGCGGTGAGCGGTCCCGCTCACCCCAAACCATCTCGATTGGGTTCAGGTCTGGTGACTGTGGAGGTCAGGTCATCTGGAGTAGCACCCCAACACTCTCCTTCTTGGTCAAATAGCCCTTACACAGTCTAGAGGTGTGTTTGGGGTCATTGTCCTGTTGAAAAATAAATGATGGTCCAACTAAACGCAAACCGGATGGAATAGCATGCTGCTGCAAGATGCTGTGGTAGCCATGCTGGTTCACTATGCCTTCAATTTTGAATAAATCCCTAACAGTGTCACCAGTAAAGCACCCCCACACCATCACACCACCTCCTCCATGCTTCACGGTGGGAACCAGGCATGTAGAGTCCATCCGTTCACCTGTTCTGCGTGCAAAGCAGTAATCAAAGCAAAAGGTGGCTACTTTGAAGAACCTAGAATATAAGACATAATTTCAGTTGTTTCACACTTTTTTGTTAAGTATATAATTCCACATGTGTTAATTCATAGTTTTGATGCCTTCAGTGTGATTCTACAATTTTCATAGTCATGAAAATACAGAAAAATCTTTGAATGAGAAGGTGTGTCCAAACTTTTGGTCTGTACTGTGTATATATATATATATATACCATATATATATATACTGTATGTATGTATGTGTTTTCTATTTTATGTGTGTGTGTGTGTGTATATGTATATATATATATATATATATACACATCTTAGGTACATGTATGTATATATATATATATATATATATATTATATATATACCTAGATAGATATATTTATACCTATTCTATATTTAATATACGTAAAATGCTTAAAAATAAATCTTAATTATATATATACTATAAATATATGAATATGTACTATGTATGTGTATATACTGTATATGTATATATGTGTATATATATACACATACACATTATTTACTAATATATATACTGTGTATATATATGTATATATATATATATATATATATATATATACTGTGTGTATATATATTTGCATAGTAATAGCATGACTTCCTATAGTATACTAGGTAAAGTCATCACAATGCATATATTAGGCTGCTTTATGTATTTTATTTTAGATTATTTAGGGTGGGCTTTTATATACTTCTAAAACCCAAGGAAAAAAATAAAATGAGCATATACCCTGTAGTAAGTAGATAGTAATAGTACATGTAAATAACTTGGGGAACTTGTTTATCACTATTTTCATCAAAAAGTGCACTAAAAGCAATTCCCCCGCGACAAGTTGCACCCATCGGGACAGTCTTATCCTTTCTCTAGGTCTGCTGACACAAGGTAAGGTTTTAATACTAGAGACAGGATAGGACTGTCCTGACTGGGTACACCTTTTATGATTTTTTTTATCAAAATAGTGTTAACTAAGCACCCTATATTATTTACATGTACTATTACTATTTACTTACTATAGGATATATGCTCATTTTGTTTTTTTGGGGCTTTGTCTGTGAAACGGCGACAGTGTGAACATGCTCTTACTTTTTTTTTTATACCAACTTATACTCCGGCTCATTTCTTTGTTTTTTTGTATACTTCTATAAAACTGTGTCTTTAAGTATAGTTATTGATTGACCAACTTATTCACAGGGTGTCAAGCGTTAAATTGCTTTCCAAATGATTTTTGCTCGTAGCTTGTGTGTTCTCGGAGTCTCTTTTCTATTGTCCTCTTTGTCTTTTTTTCTGTTCATTCTGTGCCATCTGTCTGCGTACAATCTGTGCTTTTTCTCAACCTGTACAAGGTGTTTATTTTTCCTTGAGTGTCCATTGCTTTCTTCTCTGAGTCTTACACTCACTCCCATCTCCTTTGTCTCTGTCTGTCATTGCATGGTGTTGCCACAGAAGACTTGGACTTGCCACGAAGACGAAACTCAGGTCTGTGTCTTGAATCTTTGCTTCCTCTTTTGTCTTTGTCATTGTTGCTGTGTGTCTATTTCATGGTGCATGTCTCTTTTCATCCTAAGGAATAATTTCATATGAAACATAACTTTTTTTTGTCCTGTTTATGACAACTGTGTGAAAACTATTATTATCTTAGAATGAGCATAATGCAAGCGGTACAGAAACAAGAGCAGGACAATGCTGAACTTCAGAAATCTTCACCTTGGGCACCTTCAGACCTTTTTTAATATTGCCTGTAATATAATAGAAATGTCTAGGTCCCTTTCGTAATGTTTGAATTGAATTTATCATCATGCTCGGGCTGAGAGGTTCTTAGTCTCGCTTCTCTTACTGTAAAGAATCCCTGTGTGTTAATGGAAAATCTTCTCTTCTCTAGGACATAGTTAGATCTTTTTACTAACACTGAAAGCTGCCTTCCAAAAACAGAAAAAAATAGCCCCAATTTAGCAACCTTTCTGGCGATCGCGGGACACTCATTGAATTTATTACAGTGGTTGCCTGTCACGCTGTATAGCAGATATATATATGTGATGACAATAATCTATATCAAAAGGGCAACATACTATATAACATGCGCATAGCTATATGATAACATAGATTTACCTGACAGAAAGTCCAGTGGGTCAAAACGGAATCCGTTATACGCTGTCTCCGGCTAGAGGGTGACCGGGGTCTAAGCTGACCCTAACTGGGGTCCTAACTAATCCCTCAACCTGGAGGTACTGTTAAAGGTACAGAGGTCCAGGCCACCAGCGTAAACCCTGTCTCCTATCAATCCCTGCCAACTGTATTCTAGTCCTAAGAAGGACCCTGAATACCACCAAAGGAATGACCAGGTAACGGTTAATGAACAGAAAGACATACAAGAAAGATAAGAAATAAAGTAAATAAAGTCTTACATACAACACTCACACACAGTAGGAACACCTTAGGTCTCAGAGATAAACTATAAGCTGTAAGAGTAAAAACAACTAAGGAGCTCTTAGCTTAAGTATTCCCAGAACCGATCCAGTCTGCTAAACTATATGAATGCTTTCACCGGCATCCAACACCCAGACTGGCAGGAATATAAAGGAAACTAATTAGAACATAATCCAAAGCAGCCGGCGAGGCTGGACCTAGTCTTAGCAAAGAGCTAGGTAAAATTAACTCTCTCATTACCAAACACAAAGAAACAGCAGCTCAGCTGTGAGAAGTCAGAATGTGCAATCGCGACGATCTTCGTGGCGATGCACTCATGACAGTACCCCCCCTTCTACGAGGGGCCTCCGGACCCTCATGACCAGGTCTGTCCGGGTAAATTGTGTGAAAGGTCCGAACCAATCGATCTGCGTTATCATCAGACGCAGGGACCCACGTCCTCTCCTCAGGACCATACCCCCTCCAATGAACTTCCACGTTATCATTGACTACCACTGAAGGAGGAGGTAGAGGTGACGGTATGACTGGTGCCACATACTTTTTAAGTAATGATTTGTGAAACACATTATGAATTTTAAACGTAGGAGGGAGGTCCAGACGAAATGCCACAGGATTAATTATGGAACTGATCCTGTATGGCCCGATGAATCTGGGACCCAACCTCCAGGAGGGAACTTTAAGTTTTATATTCCTGGTAGACAACCACACCAGATCGTTCACCCTCAGATCTAGACCAGAAACTCTCCTCCTATTAGCCATCCGTTTGTAAGGGTTCTCCGTAACCTTCAGTCTTAAGCGATCTGGAACTATCAGTCTCCCTGGAAGTCCCACAGGGGCGTCCCCCTGAGCCCCCAATACCTCCCCCTCAAGCTCAGAGCATAAAGCTGACACTACAACTCCCTCCTGAGGAATAGGAACCGGATCATCCGTCTTCCCGACCCCTGGGAAAGTACGAGATAAGGCATCAGGAAGCAACTTTATTGAGAAGTCATATGTGCGATGAGGAGGTAACTTTTACACCCCTCCTCTGAGAACTTCTCCCAAAAGTCCTCCAGAAAAGGAGGCAAAGTCCTAGGCACAACCGCACCGATGACCGTGCTCATGCAGTTATTCTTGCAAAATTCACCCCACTGGCTTATCTTTCTGGATTGCCAATCAATCACTGGGTTATGTTTAGACAACCAAGGAAGTCCCAACACAATAGGAGCAGGCAGACCCTCCAACACATAACAAGACAATTGCTCTTTATGTATTGCCCCTACTCGAAGATCTATGTTATGAACAGCTTGTACCAAGCTACCTTGACCAAGAGGTCTAGAATCAATAGAGAGTATAGGGACCGGTTTGGCCAATACACTCAGTTGCATACCATGCACCTGGGCAAACCGAGTGTCCACCAGATTAGCCCCAGACCCACTATCAAGAAAAACAGAAATCCTCTCAGTTCTAGTACCAATCACCACCTCAGCAGGCACGAGAAACTGAGAGGGATTTGGGACGAAATACACACTCCCAGGTTAACTCCTTGGTTCAAAGAGGTCCGGGATGGACACCCCCCAACAAAATGTCCCTCTCTCCCGCAAAAGAAACACCTTCTAGTCTTGCGGCGCACCGCTGATTCCCTCCTACAAAATGATGTCCCTCCCAACTGCATGGGTTCCTCAGAACAGACCAGGGGAACCTCAGTATAAGGGACTTTAGTAGTAGGTGGAGTCATCACGGGGGCGGAGTTACCTCGCGTCTTCCCCGAAGACGTCTATCAATGCGAATAGCGAGGGCCATAGCAGCCTCCAGTGATGGAGGAGAATCATACTGAGCCAACACATCTTTTAATTTGTCAGACAACCCTTGACAAAACTGGCTCCTAAGAGCTGGGTCATTCCACTGAGTATCTGTTGCCCATCTACGGAACTCAGAAGAATATTCCTCCGCTGGACGATTTCCTTGCCGTATTTTACGTAACCTTGTTTCAGCAAGGGAGACTCGATCCGGATCATCATATACCAGACCCAGGGCAGTAAAAAATCGATCCACTGACTGGAGATCTGGGAGCCTGGAGGAATAGAGAACGCCCAAGATTGAGGATCCCCTTGTAAGAGCGAGATAACAATTCCCACCCTCTGCTCTTCACTCCCAGATGACCGAGGCCGCAGCCGAAAGTACAATTTACATGCCTCCCGGAAAGTAAAAAATTTGTCCCGCCCACCAGTGAACCTGTCCGGGAGAGCAACCTTAGGTTCAGATCTGGTTTGCTCCGGGGGGACAAAACCTTGGACTTAATGTCTGCCAACTCCATGGACAATCCCTGCAACTGCCGGGCCAGCTGGCTACTGGATCCATGATAGCTGGGGAGAATCTTTAGTATAGGCCGGTGAAAATGTCACGCTGTATAGCAGATATATATATGTGATGACAATAATCTATATCAAAAGGGCAACATACTATATAACATGCGCATAGCTATATGATAACATAGATTTACCTGACAGAAAGTCCAGTGGGTCAAAACGGAATCCGTTATACGCTGTCTCCGGCTAGAGGGTGACCGGGGTCTAAGCTGACCCTAACTGGGGTCCTAACTAATCCCTCAACCTGGAGGTACTGTTAAAGGTACAGAGGTCCAGGCCACCAGCGTAAACCCTGTCTCCTATCAATCCCTGCCAACTGTATTCTAGTCCTAAGAAGGACCCTGAATACCACCAAAGGGAATGACCAGGTAACGGTTAATGAACAGAAAGACATACAAGAAAGATAAGAAATAAAGTAAATAAAGTCTTACATACAACACTCACACACAGTAGGAACACCTTAGGTCTCAGAGATAAACTATAAGCTGTAAGAGTAAAAACAACTAAGGAGCTCTTAGCTTAAGTATTCCCAGAACCGATCCAGTCTGCTAAACTATATGAATGCTTTCACCGGCATCCAACACCCAGACTGGCAGGAATATAAAGGAAACTAATTAGAACATAATCCAAAGCAGCCGGGCGAGGCTGGACCTAGTCTTAGCAAAGAGCTAGGTAAAATTAACTCTCTCATTACCAAACACAAAGAAACAGCAGCTCAGCTGTGAGAAGTCAGAATGTGCAATCGCGACGATCTTCGTGGCGATGCACTCATGACATTGCCCTTCTCTACATCCAGACCAGATGGAGTGTTATTTTTTATACTCAGATGCCCCAAAACACTCAAATTACCCCACGTGTGGTCTAACTAGTGATTTGGATAGAGGTTCCGTAAAAAAGACCTGCCTATATTGAACTGACTGCAAAAAAGTCAAATAAGCTTTTGGTGAATCTAATATGGACAGTTGTGAATTGGTGGTTGAGTAAATTAGGAGACAGAACTGTGTTATTCGGCCATAGCGTTGGGTTGGTAGATGTAGGCATCTGTGTTATTCGGCCATAGCGTTGGGTTGGTAGATGTGGGCATCTGTGTTATTCGGCCATAGCGTTGGGTTGGTAGATGTGGGCATCTGTGTTATTCGTCCATAGCGTTGGGTTGGTAGATGTGGGCATCTGTGTTATTCGGCCATAGCGTTGGGTTGGTAGATGTGGGCATCTGTGTTATTCGGCCATAGCGTTGGGTTGGTAGATGTGGACATCTGTGTTATTCTGCCATAGCGTTGGGTTGGTAGATGGGGGCATCTGTGTTATTCGGCCATGGCGTTGGGTTGGTAGATGTAGGCATCTGTGTTATTCGGCCATAGCGTTGGGTTGGTAGATGTGGGCATCTGTGTTATTCGGCCATAGCGTTGGGTTGGTAGATGTGGGCATCTGTGTTATTCGGCCATAGCGTTGGGTTAGTAGATGTGGGCATCTGTGTTATTCGGCCATAGCGTTGGGTTGGTAGATGTGGGCATCTGTGTTATTCGGCCATAGCGTTGGGTTGGTAGATGTGGGCATCTGTGTTATTCGGCCATAGCATTGGGTTAGTAGATGTGGGCATCTGTGTTATTCGGCCATAGCGTTGGGTTGGTAGATGTGGGCATCTGTGTTATTCGGCCATAGCGTTGGGTTGGTAGATGTGGGCATCTGTGTTATTCAGCCATAGCGTTGGGTTGGTAGATGTGGGCATCTGTGTTATTCGGCCATAGCGTTGGGTTGGTAGATGTGGGCATCTGTGTTATTCGGCCATAGCGTTGGGTTGGTAGATGTGGGCATCTGTGTTATTCGGCCATAGCGTTGGGTTGATAGATGTGGGCACCCATCCAAGTCTACATCCATTTGGGCTTCAATATCAGTAGGCAAAGATGAAGTTTACACTTACATGTCACCACCAATATTTAATATTATCTGTATGATATAATACTGCACCTGTGAATTATTAGGGAAAATCTATAACATTAATACAAATTTGGCAATCAAAATCATAGAAGTCTAACTGGTAAGTGTTCCTTACTCCGGATCACTACTCTGTTAATATCGTGAAGGGGTTATCCTACCAAGACAACCCCCATCTATATCACCTATTAAATTGAGGATCCTTCTGTGATCAAGAGTGAAGGACGACCCCTATACGATATGTAATGGTGTTAGACAATTTTGTATAATGAATTATAAGTAATACCGCGTTAGATGGCAGATGTATATGGTTAGTTCACATTTCTCTGTGAGTTCCAAAACCGTGTGACGGACAGGATCTTTTCTTCCCTATTTTGTCAGTGATCATTTCTATATTTGCTTTATAATAGTCTTTATGTATACTTGTCCTGCTTCTTTACCACATTGTACTGCACCATGGGATATAATGGTGCTGCCGAACAAAAAACAGAAAAAGGCAGCACTCATATGGAAAATGCAAGAAAAACGTGGACTTAATTTAATCCATGTGGCATGTGGAGTGCTGCCTTTTTTCATTTCTTATATCTGTGTACACTTGTGTTTCCATAATATAACCCTTTGATTATATGATAGATATAGATAGATAGATATTAGATAGAGAGATAGATATGAGATACAGTCCAAAGAATTGATGCAGCACACCATATAAAGATATAATCAAGGCTTGAGAAGGGTCCACACTTCTGGACCAAAACGTCGCCATATGGGCTAATAAATAGCATTTCGATTATATCTTCATATGGTGTGCTGCCTCAATTCTTTGGACTGTATTGAAGGACTGGTATGTAGCTATGAGGCTCTGCACCCTACTTACTGGTGTTGCTTTTTACTCTTTTTTTTTTTAGATATGAGATACTGTAGATACATAGATAGATACGGTAGATAGATAATAGATAGATGATAGATAATAGATTATAAATTTTCTTATAAATAGATGTTATTATAATAGATAGACCTGACGGAGGGGGAGGAATTTGTGGAAGTTAAATGCAGTTGATAACTTTTCAGAACTGAATATATCACAGTGCAGATGGGCTGCAGAATCATCCTGAAGTTATTTCACTTTATAGTTTATATACTTTATATTTTTTTCTTCTTTTTTTTTACTTCAAGAGGCACTTTATTCATGTTGACTGTACTAGGTATTAAAATATAATAGAATTGCATAGAATACCGAAGCAAATGTCTGACCAGGGCATATGAACGTCATACAGGGGTCCACCACTCGGGCCCACCTGTTTAGTTGGACTCGAGCCTTTTCATGTCTTTATCGGAACCGGCATGTAATATAAAGCAGCAGCCTCTACAGGGACACATGTCTGGCCGTCTATGCAGAGCACCCTTGGAACTGTCAGTGAGATAAGCAAAAAGATGTGCAGGTTTCTGGTCCAATGGCCATGCCGGTACGGTAGTCTGTGGCTGCCAGACCATAGCTCTGAAAGCCTCTTCTTATGACATCCCCAGTGCCTCTTCTGATTAGGAGACCACCGGGACGGCATTACGTTGCAATGCACGCATGATTTATTGGCAACCTACTAATCAGAAGAGAATGTTGCAGGTAGAAGGTTTGCAGTTCTCTGGTACGGCAGCCACGGATTAATGACGTTACGGACTAATGACGTGGCCGTTGGACCAGTGTCCTGCAAATTTTTTTGCTCAACTGTAGTTATAACCATAGCTTCATGTTTTATTATGCTATCATATCTCGGGTACCTTTAGGATGCAGAGATATGAGGATGTCACCAATGGAGGGGCTCCGTATATCAGAGCTGAGAGCCACGTGTGGCTCCTGATCCATTGATTGGGAAACACTGCATATTTTGTCATTGCCTTTTAAATGCCAGAATAAAGGGATTTTACTGTATTTTTGAGGTCACAAAGTTCTTTCTATGGGAAACTGAAAAATATCCTTTTTGACTAGTAGTGACTAGCACGACATCCGTGTCACACAGTGTACACAAACAGATAACCTACCAGCAATGTTCATTCTCTTGAGATGACTCGAAGACTACAGTGACGGAGTGAAGACGTCTTGCTGCTATTTCCAGCCTGGGCTTTGATGAATGACATTTCTATACAGATAATTGTACAGTTTGCAGCAGAGTTATTGTACAGGTAGCAGAGATGAATTTGTCTGTTTCTCTTGAGATAATTTAATAGCTAAAGGTGAATGTTACAAAAACAATTCACAATATACAAGAATTGCTGTCAGTGCCATCATAGGCACACATCATTAAAAGGGTTGTCTGAAATTCAGAAAAAAAGAAGCTGATCCTTTTTTTGCAGACCAGAACATTTTTTACTGAATTTGAGTAACGATGTGATGATTTATGACAAATGTGAGATGATAATTTTATCAACTTAAAGAAATGTATTTATGGTCATTGGATTATAACAGCTGAAGAATATACTGGTAGATATGACATAGTATAGATAGACATAAATAGATATAAAAAATTACAAATAGATAGGAGAAAAAGAGGTCGCACCCCAAACGTAACAAAAAACGTGAAAGAAATGTATTCCATGCAAAAGGTAGATAGATAAAAGATAGATATGAGATAGGTAGATATGAGAGAGATCATGCAGTGATTAGCAGTAAACAGAAATTACTGAAAGTGATGATAAATTTAGTAGATTATAGATACAGTGCTCTCCCTTTAAAAATGGTGATAAAAAACTAGTATGAAAAGATTAAATATGTAGGATATGTGAATGAAGAAAAGATATTTGGGAAATATAATGAAAAAAAGGTTGTACAAAGTTTCAGGGTGTACCTTAGGCTCGGACTGGCCCTCCGGTTAGCAGGTGAATCCCCTGTTGGGCCCTTGTTAAGAAGTGCTAAGGAACATTGCTAATAAATAAATAAATAATCTTTATTTTTATATAGCGCTAACATATTCCGCAGCGCTTTACAGTTTGCACACATTATCGTCGCTGTCCCCGATGGGGCTCACAATCTAGATTCCCTATCAGTATGTTTTTGGAGTGTGGGAGGAAACCGGAGAACCTGGAGGAAACCCACGCAAACACGGGAGAACATACAAACTCCTTGCAGATATTGTCCTTGGTGGGACTCGAACCCAGGACTCCAGCGCTGCAAGGCTGCAGTGCTATCCACTGAGCCACCGTGCTGCCCTAATGATTCATTATACAAATTTAGTTTCAGATTCTACAGAAGCATAAAAAATTTGTGTACTGGGTAAGGTTATATTACATGTATCTGAACAGTGGGCCCCTAGAGTCAACATTACTGGTGGGCTCTTGTTACCCCAGTCCGACATTGGTGTTCATAGTGTATTAGAAGGGATAACGAGACAAATTCCACCCATTTTCCATGTTTCATTCATTTCTGATTTGCTTATGTCCTTGTGGTGTCCTTGTGTTGCACCATCGCTTTCATTTCAGTCTTCCATTACATTTATCATTTTTTGTTTCTAGAAGACAGAACGGCAGAACAAGAGAATGGGGATTCAGGTATTGGACTTAGTTAGAAGCATGTTGTGCACTTGGACGTGGTGGCATTTTTGTTTTCTTGTATCAGTGTTTTTAAACGGGTTATCCAGGATTATATTAATTTTTACCATGGGCCTAAGAACTAACAGACAGGTAGTTGCTAACCTGCCTGTTCTGCCCAGCGCAGATCTCTGCCCGAACAGAGAGTTCACTGTCTGCTCCTGTCAACGATTCTGCAGCTTCCGCTGACGTCACATCGACGGAGCAGTGGCTTCTCTTCCTCTCTGCTCTGTTGATGGGGCGTGACTTTCCGATGTCATGCTGATTGGCATAACTCTGGGGAGCTGGCTGTCAATCAGCATGACGTCAGTACTCACAACCTGTCAAAACAGCAGTCCGGAAGAGCTGCTCTGTTAACACGGAGCAGTAGAATCGCCTGCAGGAGCGGTCAGTGGATAGAACCGGTAGGTAGTTGATAGCTAGGTAGCAACTACCTGCCTGCTAGTTTTTTTTGGATCATAGTAAAAAAAAAACCTATTTAATCCTGGATAACCCCTTTAACAAAGGTCTTTCAGTGCGTTATTAAAACATTACAATTTATTTCTCATTAATTCCATGTACAAATTCCATGTCTGCTGTTTATCGCTGAGGGGTGCAATAGGCCATGCTCCCTTTTATAGGCCATACCCTTTATAGCCAATTTGCACCCCATGCCCATTTTCCACCGCTTCAACGCTCTGGTGCCCACTTCCCTGAAATGCTAGAGCACAAGAAACCTTCCTAAATCACTGATATCCAGAATGTTTGTGCAGGTCCTGCTTTAACAGCAGTGCAAGAGGTCTCGTCTTTTTCGGAGAGCCTCAAAGACATTCTGCTAGAGTTGACAAGTACGCTGAGTGCTTGAAGCAGGGAGTTATAGTCCTGATTGTCGGCCACTACGGCAGGTTTGCCTGCAGTCCGAAAGCACCAGAAACTGATCAAATGGCAAATTGGTCCTTGGTAGATCTGTACAATATCAGCGAGGGCAGTAACTATAGGAAGATCAGCTGTGGCAGTAGCATCCAGGCCCTGGTGTCTGAGGGAACCAAAGGCTTATATGGCTTCTGGTAGGTAGGAGTCTGTTACAGATTTTGCATTTGATCCCAGCAAATAAACTAAATACCCACCTTGCCACTTCAATGAAATCTACAAGAATAGATTATTATATATTGATCCTTTTTGTCCCGTACGCTCTGATATCCGAGAAGATGGTGCTGAATGATGAATGCACCCATTGGGTGGCTGCAGACCAAATTTCTGAGCACCATTGCACTTTATAGGACAGGTACGTTCTGTGTTTGACAAGATGTATCATTTCCATATTACTGTATTTCCCCTCGATTTTAGCAAAGCAATTATTTTGAACAGACAAAGTAACCATCAGATTATCACTTTGAGGTTTTGCATTGTTATTTTCATTACATTGCTTTATATATTTTCCTAAAAGTTCCCACACATTTCAGTCTGTCCAGCTAGCCAAATCAAACACAGTGGGTATTCCACCCTAATTAACAAAGATATCTATGGTCATAGGTACCCAACGCTCTCAGACAAAAGAAAGACCTCACCGGATACCCGAAAAGTTTGGAAAATCTCACAAAATCTTCTGAAAAATATTTAGACTTGAGAGTCCTCAGTGGTTGATACCTATAACAAAATCTTCTGGACATTTGCTAGACTTTTTGGTCTAATGGATGGACTGTTCAGTGATTGACAGCTGCTGTTTTTGTATACACCTTCATATATAGATGGCTGTCAGTCACTGATTAAAATCACCTACTGGACTCCTAAGTATAGAAAGAGCAAGGATAAAGGAATAAATGACACATTATAACAAAGATTTCCCTATAATAATCTACACTTCCCCCTACTCTTTGCCATGCTATTATCATAATTAGCACAAATGTGAAGATTTGTCTTGTAATGTGACATACGCAGTATATACAGTACGGTCCCATTGGTGTAATTAAATTAAAGGTTTGGTCTCATGTTCTTTCTTGAGGAGTGGGACTGCGGACTATGTGAAAGCAGACTTGTGAATCCTCGCAGTGTGCACACTGTCAGGATTCTCCAACGCTGGCATTGGGAGCGGCAGGCGCGTGACCGCAAGTATGCGATTTGCATACATGCCGTCACGAGCCAACTAGACATGCATGGTCTCTATCAATGCAAGTGTAATGAGCGAGGTCGGACACGTCTAGTTGGAATGTGGTCGGAATTATGCATATCGCGCACATATCGTTACATGACCGCCCAATCCTGGTTCTGCCACTGCACAGTGCACCCGCTGTGAGAATTCACAAATCTCCAGTCACATAGGCCGGCAGCCCCTTTAGGCTTATTATTATATGATATTAGCCAATGAAAACATCCAGCATCAAAACAGTGCCTGTTTATACATAATTAGGATGGATAATGATGTGAAGCCAAGGAATAGCCTTATTTATACATTACTTCCTTCTACTGTGGTGCCAAGTCCTGGCACGCGTTTTGGCAAAATGCTTTCATCTAGGGCAGGGGTCCCCAACCTGTAGTTCGAGAAACACATGTTTCTTGCGGGCCCGGGATGTGTGGCTCGCAGGCCCGTGTTGTGTGGCTTACGGGATGTGTGGCTCACGGGCCTGTGTTGTGTGGCTTACGGGATGTGTGGCTCGCGGGCATGGGATGTGTGGCATGCCAGAAGAGCAGATCTGAATGGGGGAAAGATAGAAAACCCTGGAGCTTGGCATACTGCCTTGTGATTTCAGTGGAAAAGCTTTGGCTGTCATTATACTGGTAATAGGGGGCACTGGGTGTCACTACTGTGAGTGGGGCAGGAGCTGGATGTGGCTCTCAAGTCAGAAACGTTGGGGGCCTCTGGTCTAGAGACTATGCCTTTCGTTTTTAGGAGTGCGCCACTCCCATGCCTCCAGGGTTCCTGTTTGCTGGTTGACTCTTCTCTACTGATAATTGACAGCTCGGACCAGCGGCATGGTCGCGCCACTTCTCCGAACTGAGGGCTCTTACATGTTGATAGCAAAGGCATCATAGCCTCCGCAGCACTGGAGAAGCACAGCAATGCGGCCAGCAAGCAGCGCATACTCCTCACTAGGCAACCAGCCACTATGAGAACGCAGGGTGGCCGGGAACATAATAAGATGTACGCCTTGGAATTAAAATTCACTCTATTTATGAGAAAGAAGTGGATTTTGTAATTAGGAGTAAATTGTAAAACTGCTAGTTTTTATATTTGCTTTGCAATTCTCCCTATTAATGCAGGATTAGCACTGTGTCGGCAGCTCGGAATAGTGCTATATCATTTTCCATTTCAGGCTGTGATTATAATATCATTTACCAAGTAGTCTTTAAAGTAGCACGCAGAATGTACGGGAACATGGAAAACATCTATAGTTTGTACAAATCTTTCAACGTGTGCTCTTACTTCTATCTATCATCTATTATCTATCTATATATATATTATCTATTTATCTATCTGCCCATCTATTATCCATATCTATCTATCAATTATCTATCTATTCTCTATCTATTATCTATATTTATCTATTATCTATTTATTTATCTATCTATTATCTATCTATTATCTAAACCTATCTATCTATTATATATATATATATAATCTATTTATCTATCTATTGATCTATCATCTATCTATTATCTATCAATCATCTATCCATTATCTATTATTTTATCACTATCCATTATCTATCGGTCTGTGATTATTACATCGGTATGAACACTCCACCAATGTGTGCTGGTGATACAATATTAATGACTATTATAACACTGTTCCTTGGACTTGGCTGGCAGGGGATGCTACAAACACTGATTTTCCTCTCCATACTTTCATGGTCTCCATTGCTTTTACAGCTAGGCATTTGATCATTGCAAAGTGTTATCCGCTGCAGACCACATTCACCATGCAACATGCGGGTGATGATTCTCAGTGCATTGAATGGGGTGACATTCTGCAGTTCCCATCGTCTTCTCCGCAGGTCATGCATGGCTGGGCTTAATTCGATGTAGTAGATTTTAGTCGTAGAGTCATTTGTTGTTTGCTCTGAGCATCACCATGAAGTCTGTGCGTCTATTACACAGTGGAGGCATTGTTGTGTAGGTTTAGAATAACATGGCAGCTTTCTATCCTTAACTGTGTCACACCTGATCAGTTATGTCTATTGAAGTGAATGGAGCAGAACTGCAATTCCACAAACATCCTGTGGACAGGTGTGGCACTGTCTATGGCAGAAAGCAGCCATGTTATTCTAATCCTATGCAATCATTTACTGTTGCATCAATAATAATAAAATGTCAGCTGGACCCAACAGTGCACGTGCAGCTGGTGCACACCCGGGCTGACGTGCCGTGCCTTCATTGGTAATTCTGCAGCTTTACAGGTGGTGAGTGATCATTTTAATGAACGGCTTCCTATATGTTTTGAAGGTAAATTATTTTTATATTTGGAGAACTGATCGCCAACAATTTGGTAGTAAACGCTTTGCTCTGCTCCTGACAGGTTCAATGGATGTAGAAGAGAGGAATCGACAGATGAAAATGAAGATGAACAAGTACAAGCAGGTGGCGGGGTCCGACTCCCGGCTAGAGAAGGATTATCATTCCAAGGTGAGGAGGAGTCCGTCTGTATGGGGTTGGAACTCTGACTAGTCCTGATTACTTGCCACGTACATACAACCCCAGCACTTACTGCCATGCAGACCTCGTTTGCAGCGTTGATTATGCTTTATTTATTAATTGGGTTGGACCATTAACAACATTTGTCAACAAGATAAGTGATAAATGCAGGATTTCGGGGTGTCTTACCACTTCTGATGACAGAGGTCCCATGTCCCACCATTAGAATGGAGCAGTGGTCCTTCATAAAGCAATGGGGCTGACCGATATAGCCAAGTACTTCACTCACTATAAGGTCTCGCACAGAAGACTGATTTTCTCAGATGGCCGCTGAATGCAGCATTAGTACACAAGATGACCTCTACTCGAATGGAGGCCAAGAACCCCGCGCTTTTGAGATCGGTGGGGTTCCCATGGCTGGCACCATCGGCTTGCATACCTTTATCACTAATCCTGTGCATAGGCGATAAACAATGTTTTTGGTCCAACTCGTTTAAGGGTTTGTGTTTTTGTTTTGTAAACTTGTTTTAGTGAAGATTATACAACATAACAAGGTTACGTCATAGAACAAAAGAACAAGCAGTGCGTCTCATTGCTCTTTCATACTGTCTGGCAAAGGTGACCTTGCCCATAACATGCCATACCATGGATCTAATATCATAACCAAAACCATAAGACCCCCATGTCAGGCCCCAAATATCACATACTTTATCATGAGAGAATACTCTTCATCGCCCGGGGACTAGAGTGAGTCAAAGGGGAATCAAACCAAGGTTTCCATACCTTATCAAATTTTTCAGGACAGCGTCTATTTTCACCCTCTCATAGGAAGCTACAGCATTTACCATATTGACCCAGAGTGAAATTCTCAGGGGTCTTCTACCCATCTATCTCATGGCAATAGACTTGTCAGCCAAAAGCAATGTTTCCCTGAGTGCGAGGGTGGTGAGGACAAGTCTCCTCATCAAGGATTCCTAATAAACCCACCTTAGGGCAGAACGGTACAGGGGATTGTATGGTCTCGATGAGGATAGCTGTGACTTCTTTCCAAAAGTCTGCCATAGGAGGTCAGGTGTATAAAATCTGCCGCCTCTTCCCCACACCTATGGCAATCTGCCGTGGTGGATCTACCCATCTTATATAACCTGCTAGGCCTCAGGTAGCATTGATGGACTATACACATATGGACTAGCTTGTTATTAGTTGCCGGTGAAACATATTGAGGGAAGTCAAGGCCACGTTCAATCCCTCTGATAAGGAGGCTATCTCTGTCCTTCATTTGTCCTCAGCCAGCAGTTGCGATGAGGAGCATGTTCTGCTTAGTAACAGGGTGCTTAAAGAGGAGATCAACCCCTCGCGTCCTTGGCTCCTTAGATTCATGGTTACGACCACTAACAACTGCCACTATATTAGTGGTCGTAACCATGGATACCTAGGCTACTACAATGCCCTGCACATGGTGTAAGTGATATAGCAAATCACAAGAACTACACTTCATTTGCAATTTTAGGTATGTGCTAATATTATTATTATTATTACACCTACTACATATGAAAGTAGGAACTTGGAGATGGGAGTACTCCTTTAATTGTATGTATTTGGGCCTATTTTCTGCATTTGCTGCACTGTTTGAATTCGTTAGCCTTTTTGTTGCATTGTCTTTTTGCTGGCTGCAGAAAGAGCTACGGAGAATCCATCAGTGAGCTCGTTCTGACAGTCTTACCGGAGAGTTTTTAGATCTTTTATACGTCTTTTTCTGGATGACTCTTAGCTGATTTATAACAACAGACTACATCAAAGTTTAACGTACAGTATGGGAAAACAAACAGCCTGGAAAAGTCAAACGGTGCAAAATTTTTAATGAAACACAAGGGCAAAAATGTCATTTTTTAACCCCAAATACATGCATTTAAGGGGAAAAATAAATCACCAAAGGTGGACGACCCCTTTAATTTTTTTAAGGATTTCTTAAACATTAAAATAAGTTGATTTTAAAACGGACATACCCTGTAAGTGAACCCGATTTAGTATTTTCTGTGCATACAGGGGGATTGTATCTATCCGTGTAGGGCTCTTGAGTTTGCAGTTAGTACTCCTGGTCCAGACGGCTCATCTCAGCGCTCGCTATGTCTTTTCTTAATGTAGACGTACATAATCACCATTTCAGAAAAAGACTACTTAGCGTTTTAATTAGTATTTTCTCTCCGCTTCAAGACGGTACATATTCTTTCATATCTTTGAAGCAAGGCACAAAATGCAATCTGTTACCAGGCTGGGCCGGGCTCCTTTTTGCAGGATGCCAGCTGCAAGTCTCTAGCATGAATATATTTTAATCTTTGGTCCCCAGTTTCAGCAGTAATTGCAGATTATCATTCAGATCTGATGAATTTTACCTCATTTATCCTCGCTAAAAAAATGATACATTGAAGTTCGCACACTGTCACATATATTATTACAGCGCTAGCTAAAGAAAATCCTAGAAAGGTGACAATGTTTGAAAGCCATTAAAGGCGTTGTCTAGTTCGGACAATAAGTGAACTAAGTCCTCAGTAAGTGTTCAGTTCTACTGCAGCACCCCCACAGGTTAATTGAAGTATTACACAATTATCAATTAAGTTAATGGGTTGTCAGCGTAATTCATTTATTTTACTCACTTATATAGCGCCATTAATTTCACAGCGCTTTACAGACATTATTGGGACTGTCCCATTGGGACTCACAATCTACACTCCCTATCAGTATGTCTTTTGGAGTGTGGGAGGAAACCCACACGAACACGGGGAGAACATACAAACTCCTTTCAGATGTTGTCCTTCGTGGGATTTGAACCCAGGACCCCAGCGCTATAACCACTGAGCCACCATGCTGCATGGATATGTCGGGTCTTCCGGAGCTAGAGACACATTTTGTAGTTGCTCTTCACCCTGTTTAATAGACAGGGTCCCGGACAAAGGGCTCCACTTTATTAAAGGGGGTTATCTGGGACTATTTTTTTTAACAATGTGTCCAAGTAATTGCTAACTACCTGCCTGTTGTGCCCAGCGCTGATCTCTGCCAACACAGAAGGATCACAGATCGCTCCTGCCGTGATTCATCAGCTTAGACAGTGCTCCTCTTCTGCTCTGCTCTGTTAATGGGGCGTGACTGTTGATGTTATGGTGATGATCATGGCCCCCTGCTGCCTAAACGCCGGTAGTCAAATAACTCAATCAGCATGACATCAGTAGTCACACCCCATTTACAGGGCAGCCCTGGAGAAGAACAGCTGCTCTGTTGATGTGGTGCAGCTGAATAATAATAATAATAATCTTTATTTATATAGCGCCAACATATTCCGCAGCGCTTTACAGTTTAACAGTTTCAAACGCAAGTCATAAGTAACAACGTAAAAAATACAGTAATTAAAGCAAAATAAGCCAACCCTGCTCGTGAGAGCTTTCAATCTACAATGAGGTGGGGGAGATACAAAGTACAGGTGTGTATATACAATGGTGCATTTACAATGAATGGTCCAGCCATCTTGAGGGAGTGAGGGATGGGTGGAGATAGTGAATGGGCTACACACACACACTTACACATAGAATGACTTTGATTAGTGAATGTGATAGGCCGCTCTGAACAAATGTGTTTAAGGGAGCCTGAAACTATGCCAATTGTGGATAGTCCTAATTTCTTGGGGTAGAACATTCCAGAGGATTGGCGCAGCGCGGGAGAAGTCTTGGAGTCGGGAGTGGGAGGTACGGATTAGTGCAGAGATTAGTCGAAAGTCGTTTGCAGAGCGCAGCAGTCGGTTAGGCCGATAGATAGAAATGAGGGAGGAGATGTAGGGGGTGCTGCACTGTGGAGAGCTTTGTGGGTGAGAACAAGTACTTTGAATTGGATCCTATAATGAATGGGCAGTCAATGTAAGGACTGGCGAAGAGCGGACGCGTCCGAGTACCGATTAGCCAGATGGATGACCCTGGCTGCTGCGTTAAGGATGGACTGGAGAGGGGATAGTCGAGTAATGGGGAGGCCAATTAATAGAGCGTTACAGTAGTCCAGAGGGGAGTGGATCAGGGCAACAGTGAAGGTTTTTGTTGTTTCCATGGTGAGAAAAGGGCGGATTCTAGAGATGTTCTTTAGGTATAAGCGGCAAGAGCGGGCAAGAGATTGTATATGGGAGGTGAAGGAAAGATTGGTGTCAAACATAACACCCAGACAGCGCGACTGCTGCCGGGGTGTTATTATGGTGCCACCCACGGAGAGAGAAATGTCAGATTTAGGGAGGTTAGTAGACGGGGGGAGTAGAAGAAGTTCAGTTTTGGAGAGGTTGAGTTTCAGATAGAGAGCGGACATGATGTTGGAGACTGCGGACAGACTGTCACTGGCGTTCTGTAGTACAGCGGGGGTGAGGTCAGGCGATGATGTGTATAGTTGTGTGTCATCAGCATAAAGATTGTACTGAAAGCCAAATCTGCTGATGGTCTGTCCAATTGGGGCCGTATAGAGAGCGAAGAGAAGGGGGCCAAGGACTGAGCCCTGAGATACCCCGACAGCGAGAGGAAGAGGAGATGACGTGGAGCCAGAGAACAAAACAGTGAAGGAGCGGTCAGAAAGATAGGAAGAGAACCAGGAGAGAACAGTGTCCTTAATGCCTAGTGACTGGAGCCTAGAGAGTAGGAGACAGTGGTCAACCGTGTCGAAAGCTGCAGAAAGGTCGAGAAGAATGAGCAAAGAGTGGTCACCGTTACGTTTTGCTGTCAGAAGGTCATTGGTCACTTTGATGAGTGCAGTTTCAGTCGAATGTAGGGGGCGGAAGCCGGACTGTGAAGGGTCTAGGAGGGAGTGAGTGGAGAGGTAACGGGTAAGGCGGGAGTAGACTAGGCGCTCCAAAAGTTTAGAGATGAAGGGGAGGTTGGAGACTGGTCTGTAGTTGTTTGTGCACGAACTTCTCTTGGAAGTCCTTTTTACAGTTCTGGAGTTTCACTTCGATCTCATTATTGCAAAATTATTTTCCTCATCAAAAGTGAATATAATCAATGTCAGATGGTGTCATGGAAATATATAATTAAATTTCCATAACAATGGTGCTCAAATTATACCGTTATGCAACACGGTACAGTAAAGAGTGGCCATGGCTGGCTGTGAAGACTTGGAGCACCGGTGAAGACCAGGGGCATGGTGCCCAGGACAAACAATGCTGCTGGTATAACATCTTCAATGTTATTCTATATTGTTAATTCTTGCTTTACTAAACATAACCTTTAAAAAAAACAGATTTAATAAATCCTGGTAGATCCCTTTTACTTTAACGGGGATTTATCAATATTCTTGAGGCCAATAACCGTACGGCAGACTGCGACACACTTCCGTGCAAAAATACTATGAATGGAAACAGACCCTTGGATGAACCCGATTAACCCCTTCATGACCTTGTCATTTTTTGTAATTCTGACCAGTGTCCCTTTATGAGGTAATAACTCAGGAACGCTTCAACGGATCCTAGCGATTCTGAGGTTGTTTTTTTGTGACATATTGGGCTTCATGTTAGTGGTCAATTTACGTCGATAATTTTTGCGTTTATTTGTGAAAAAAATGGAAATTTGGCGAAAATTTTGAAAATTTCGCAATTTTCAAATTTTTAATTTTTATTCTGTTAAACCAGAGAGTTATGTGACACAAAATAGTTAATAAATAACATTTCCCACATGTCTACTTTACATCAGCACAATTTTGGAAACAAAATTTTTTTTTGTTAGGAAGTTATAAGGGTTAAAATTTGACCAGCAATTTCTCATTTTTACAGCAAAATTTACAAAACCATTTTTTTTAGGGACCACCTCACATTTGAAGTCACTTTGAGGGGTCTATATGGTAGAAAATACCCAAAAATGACAACATACTAAAAACTGCACCCCTCAAGCTATTCAAAACTACATTCAAGTAGATTATTAACCCTTCAAGTGCGTCACAGGAAATAAAGCAACGTGGAAGGAAAAAATGGACATTTTAATTTTTCCAACAAAAATTTTATTTTAGCATCAATTTTTTCATTTTTGCATGGGCAACAGGATAAAATGGATCCTAAAATGTGTTGGGCAATTTCTCCTGAGTACACAGATACCTCATATGTGGTCATAAACCACTGTTTGGGCGCACGGCAGGGCTCAGAAGGGAAGGACCGCCATTTGACTTTTTAAATGGAAAATATGCTGGAATATTTAGCGGTTGCCATGTCGCATTTGTGTGCCTAAACATTGGAGCTCCCCCACAAGTGACACCATTTTGGAAACTAGACCCCCCCAAGGAACTTATCTAGATGCATAGTGAGCACTTTGAACCCCAGGTGCTTCACAGAAGTTTATAAACGCAGAGCAGTGAAAATAAAAAAATCATTTTTGTTTCTCAAAAATCATTTTTTAGCCCGCTATTTTTTATTTTCCCAAGGGTAACAGGATAAATTGGACACCAAAAGTTGTTGTCCAGTTTTTCCTGAGTACGCTGGTGCCCCATATGTGGGGGGAACCACTGTTTGGGCGCACGGCAGGGCTCAGAAGGGAAGGAGCGCCATTTGACTTTAATGGAAAATTAGCTCCAATTATTAGCGGACACCATGTGTTTGGAGAGCCCCTGTGAGCCTAAACTTTGGAGCTCCCCCACAAATGACCCCATTTTAGAAACAAGACCCCCTAAGGAACTTATCTAGATACACACTGAGCACTTTGAACCCCCAGGTGCTATACAGAAGTTTATAATGCAGAGCCGTAAAAATAAAAAATCATTTTTTTCCTCAAAAACTGATTTTTTTAACCCACAATTTTTTATTTTCACAATGGTTACAGGAGAAATTGGACCCCAAAAGTTGTTGTACAGTTTGTCCTGAGTACACTGGTACGCCATATGTGGGGGGGAACCACTATTCGGGCACACGTTGGGGCTCGGAAGGGAAGTAGTGATGTTTTGAAATGCCGACTTGATGGAATGGTCTGCGGGCGTCATGTTACGTTTGCAGAGCCCATGATGTGTGTTATGATTTGGTAGCTGAGGAGTGCAGGTAAAAAAGGCAATACACCAGAGCAGTTGGAATCTATGAGATTGCAGTACCCTGACTAACCACCACAACTAGAGGCAGCCGTGGAGCGTTCCTACGTTGGTCCTAGACGCCTCGTCACAGCCTGAGAAACTAACTATACCTAAAGATAGAAAGAGGAAAGCTATCTGCCCCGGAGCAGATCCCCAAAGAACATAGAAAGCCCCCAAACATGTAATGGCGGTTAGACAAGAAGAAATACTGACACAGACAGAAAATAGTATGAGCAAACGTTGGGGCCCAAACTATCTAAATAGAAAAGGATAGGAAGGGCACTTACTGCAATCCCAAAAAACCCTGAAAAGCACCAACTCTACTAATTTCAAAAACACCTGAGATCACACGACCTCTACCACCTAAATTAGTTCTCTGGTGTAACAAAATCAAAACAGCAGCCACTGAAAAAACTGGAAAAAGCAAATGTACAAAACATCAGTGGCTGAACTAAACTGAGAGGGCAAAAGCCCCCGGAGGGGACCCTGAAGGCCCCCACAGAAGTGCAGGACAAAATGCAAAAATCAAGCACAAAAACAAAAAGAAGAAAATGTCTTATCTGTTAGCAGGAGATGCAGACACGACACAGCAGGCTGCAAAGGAAACAGGAATCAAGGATTGAGACCAGAACAATTGATCACCGGCAACCCTGATGGGAAGGCGACTCCCTTAAATAAGACCAGTCAGTAACACCTGATTCCCAATCCTCACAATCTTCACTGGACAGTCCAGTACCGCTTGTAACCACCAGAGGGAGCCTCTGCTCAGAACTCATTTCAAGTCCATTCACAACAGATGTGCCTAAACAGTAGAAACCCCCCAAGTGACCCATTTTGGAAACTAGATCCCCAAGGAACTCCTCTAGATGTGTGGTGAGCAATTTGAATCTCCAAGTTCTTCACAGAAGTTTATAACGCAGAACTGTGAAAATAAAAAATCTTATTTTTTCCACAAAAATATTTTTAGTCCCCAATTTTTTTTTCCAAGGGTAACAGGAGAAAATAGACCCCCAAAGTTGTGTGAAATTTTTCCTGAGTACGCTGATACCCCATATGTGGGGGTAAACCATTATCTGGGCACACGTCGGGCTCGGAATAAAGGGAGCACGGTTTCACTTTTAACAGTCAATCAGAGCGATCGTAGCCACGTGGGTGTTAAGCCAACCCCCTGTGGTGAAGCACAAAGGGTCTTGTGCCTGCGGGTCGTGTGACCTTTCAGTGACTCCGGTCACCCGACCCGCAGGAACGCGATCCTTTCTTGACACATACGCTGTGTCACAGGTCAGGAAGGGGTTAATGCAAGTAAGAACAAGTCTAAGCTGTGACAGTCTCATCTTTGATTGACTGATTGCCGTTAATGACATGGAAATTGCAGTAATCTAATATATAAAGCTGAATGTATGTATGTGTGTATGTGGGTATGTTTGTCCGGATTGGAATCCGCACCGTCGCACTTACGGGCATGAATTTTGCATGCCCGCACGTCTCGACCCGAAAGCGTCCTAGGCTATGTTTTAATCGAAATTTTAACCCGCGCGTTCCAAATCGCCAAACAATTTTGGCCCTATCTACATAATGGGGAGAAAGCTGAATGCTTGTGTGTATGTCCGGCATAGGAATCTGCATTACGGGCATGAAATTTTGCACACCCGCACGTCTCGACCCCAGGAGCGTCATAGGCTAGGTTTTTAGTCGAAATTTTAACCCGCGCATTCCAAATCGGCAAATAATTTTGGCCCGGGATAGGAATCTGCACCGTTGTACTTACGGGGATGAAATTTTGCACGCCCGCACATCTCAACCCCAGGAGCATCATAGGCTATGTGTTGAATGGAAATTTTAACCCCGCACGTTCCAAATCGCCAAACAATTTGGCCCTATCTACATAATGGGGAGAAAGCTGAATGCTTGTGTGTATGTCCGGCATAGGAATCCTCATTTACGGGCATGAAATTTTGCACACCCGCACGTCTCAACCCCGGAGCGTCATAGGCTAGGTTTTGAGTCGAAATTTTAACCCCGCGCATTCCAAATCGGCAAATAATTTGGCCTGGGATAGGAATCTGCACCGTTGTACTTACGGGCATGAAATTTTGCATGCCGCACATCTCAACCCCAGGAGCATCATAGGCTATGTGTTGAATGGAAATTTTAACCCCCGCATGTTCCAAATCGCCAAACTATTTGGCCCTATCTACATAATGGGAGAAAGCTGAATACTTGTATATAGATATATCATTACAATTTGTTATAACTAACCGTAGTTAGGTACTATGCCCGGGCAGCGCCGGGCTCTTCACCTAGTATACAGTATATAAACTAAAAGAAAAACAAAAGTAAATTTAGAAAGACGTATCAAAATGTTCTCGACTGTTTAGTTGGCAATTAGTGGAAGTTATGCTAATCGGCACAGGTTGTTCTTCCACACATTTACATCTGTAAAATGTATAATTTCCCAGCCGTAATTAATGTAAGTTCAGTTCCTGGCACCAAGCGCAGCGCTGGGACGTCACCCTCCTCCCTGCGAGAAAAGCATTTTATATCACTCTGTGCTGAGACCTCATCTTAGGCATGTCGTGCAGGGAGGATGGTAGCTGTTGGTGTGGGCAGCTATACATTTTACCATAGATTTATTTTACTAATCAATTACATCACTAACTGAATTGGAATATGTATTTGCTGTCTTTGGGTACAGTGATTTTCTGTCTTTTTTTGGGGAGAAAATCAAATACAGGATCATAACAAAAAAATTATGTGTAACCAGGGCCGGACTGGCAATTCTGGCAAATGTCAGAAGGGCCTGTCTGGTCGTGGGCCACCTTGTCTGCTACGTTGTTAGCAGAATCACTGTTCTCAAGACACCCATAATGTTAAGAGTTGTGACAGAGCACAAAGTGCTGACTCCGTCACTTACTCCAGCAGGCCACAGGTATCATTATTGGTCTTGTAGTAAATCTTCCTTTCCTCCATGCAGGGTAATATTAGTAATATATCCCCATCTGGTGGTTGGGGACGGGGACAGCATGGGCCTGTGTGATTTCAAATGCCAATGCTAGATTTCAGCCCCAGTCCGTACCTGTGTGACCCTATAGCAAAAACTGGAATAGCCCCCCCACTCTAACATGCAAAAGTATGGATCCTTCAAGTTTGAGTTGTATTTAATACTTGTATTTAATGTCTTATGTTCTACTTTTTACCATCTCTGATTTTTTCTATATTGTGCTTCTTCTCTAGAGTCTTCCAGCACCTTCCATACTTTTTTACTTTTCACTTTTCTTTCAAAGTCCATTTTTCACCATTACACAGGGTGATTCACTCACGACCTTACCCTAAAAAAAAACCTATAACTCCTTAAAGACACAACCTATCACAATGAAATTTGGATTGTACACACCTTGGTTCATGAAAGGTTGATGCTTTAAAGCAGGTGTAGAAAATGAAAAAAATATTTTTATCTTTACATTTTAAAAATTACAACATGGAAAATGGGCCCATGCAAAAGTTTGACCACCCTTGAAGATTGGTGTGCTCAGATAACTTTGACCAAGGTTTCAGACCTTAATTAGCCTGTTAGGGTTATGGCTTGTTCACTATCATCATTAGGAAAGGACAGGTGATGTAAATTTCCCAGCTTTACAAAAACCTAGCCTCTTCTAACCTTGTGCCTAAAAACAGCAGCCATGGGTTCTTCTAAGCAGTTGCCTAGTACTCTGAAAATGAAAATGGTGGAGTCCCACAAAGCAGGAGAAGGTTTTAAGAAGATAGCAAAGCATTTTCAAGTTGCCCTTTCCTCAGTTCAAAATGTAATTAAGAAATGTCAATTAACAGGAACAGTGGAGGTCAAGATAAGATCTGGAAGACCAAGCTAAATTTTAGTGAGAGCTGCTTGTAGGATTGCTAGAGAGGAAAATCAAAACCCTCGCTTGACTGCAAAAGACCTTCACAAAGATTTATAAGACTCTGTGGAGTTTTGGTACATTGTTCTACTGTTCAGAGACACCTGCACAAATATGGCCTTCAAGGAAGAGTCATCAGAAGAAAACCTCTCCTGCGTCCTCACCATAAAATTCAGCATCATAAGTATTCAAAAGAATATCTAAACAAGCTTTATACATTTTGGAAAGAAGTCCTACAGACCAATGATGATAAAATAGAACTCTTTGGCCACAATGATCGAAGGTTGTGGGGTTGTGTTGGAGTCTCACAAAACTGTAAGAATTTTCCAAGGAAGAATGGATGAAAATCCCTCAAACAAGAATTGAAAGACTCTTAGCTGGCTACAAAAAGCATTTAGAAGCTGTGATACTTGCGAAAGGGGGTACTACTAGCTACTAACAATGCAGGGTGTCCAAACTTTTGCATCGACCCATTTTCCTTTTTGTAATTTTTAAAATGTAAAAGATGAAACTACATATAGTTTTTTTTGCCTAAAATACAAAGGAAATGTGTCATCTTTAAGTTTTAGAAATCATTTAATCTTCAACTTGCTTAACTGTTCACAATAACAGTGATTTTGACCAGGGGTGCCCAAACTTTTACATGCCACTTTGCGTGGCACTGGTGAACAGATTAATCTGTACTTTGAAATTTGGTTGTTGACCGCATCGCCTCCCTTCCCCATACAAGGACAATAGAATCTGATCTGCACTTGTCTTTTCTTTCTCTGTTGTAAGAAATGGGGAAATCAACCCTATTCTGTAACGTTGCCTGCGTTGCCATTTGAAGCAAAGATGTTAAAGGGGTTGTCTGAGAGTAAAAATAAATAAAATCACTTTTGTCCATGGGCTATTCCTGCTATTACAGCTTAGTCCTATTGAGCTGCAATACTACATACGTGCCACCAGAGCGGGGCTGTTTGTGAAAAGAAAATGCATCCTTTTTCCTAATCTCCCCTTTAGCAATGAACACAAATTTTCAAGGAAACAGTTATAAAAAAAAAAAAATAAAATACATTGTGTATATACCATAGAGTTTGCATCTTATACTTGTCGCGTGTTCTCAGAAGCGCTGAGTCTCGTGTATTCTTTGTTTTTCAGTATCGATCAGGTCGGGATCCACAGAGAGGATCGGACAATGTCTCCAACAAGTCATCAGACAGTGATGTGAGTGACGTGTCTGCTGTGTCCCGGACAAGCAGTGCCTCCCGTTTTAGCAGTACCAGCTACATGTCTGTGCAGTCAGAACGACCGCGAGGGAACAGCAAAATAAGGTGAGTTGTGTTATAATGTGCTCTGAACACAGGCTGGGGAGCGAATACATGTGAAACTGAAGGAGCGCTGCAGGGAAAATCAAGACATTGTGTTTTGACTCATGCAGGACCTGAAGTGAAGGAGCGTGTCATAGATATTCAGAGAATTAATAATTACACTTTATAGGTAATAGTGATGAGTGAACGTGCTCAGATAAGGTGTTATCTGAGCATGCTCGTGTGCTACCGAGTGTCTTCGGCGTGCTCGAAATATACAGTTGTGCTCAAAAGTTTACATACCCCGGAAGAATTTTTGCTTTCTTTGCCTTTTTTCAGAGAATATGAATGACACGACTTTGCAGTTATCATTCATATTCTCTGAAAAAAGGCAAAGAAAGCAAATATTCAGCCGGGTATGTAAACTTTTGAGCACAACTGTATATTCTAGTCCCTGCAGCTGCATGTCTTGGGGTGTAGACAGATGCAGAGATTACTTAACAAACAAGCAATATTCCTGCATGTGTTTTGACTGTCGTACAACCACGAGACATGCAGCTGCTGGGAATCCAACATATTATTTGAGCATGCGAAAGTCACTCGGTTAGCAACCGAGCATGCTCAGATAACACCTTATCCCAGCACGTTCGCTCATCACTAATAGGTAAATAAAGGCCAAAGAAAGGAAGAAGTAGACAAATCTATCCCTTTTAAAAGTCCAAACTTTATTGAAAGTGCATAAAATAATATAAATGTATGTATCATTGCACTGGGACACCAAATAGGTACTGGAAACACAGCAAATGAAAGTATAAAGCCCTAGCTATAGAGACCTATGTATCAGTGCAAACAGCGCATGTAAGAGACTCAAAAAGGTCAGACGATAGCAAAAGACTAGGAACAGTGAGTGTGACGTGTTTCTGCTGGGCGGCCATGTGTCCCTCCACCTAGCAGCCCCTGTGCGTGCGCCAAGAGTGTGGAGTAAAGGTAAGATCACAACAGCTTGTGCAACATTTCTCACCTACTCGCTCACATGTTTGAGGATTAATGCACAATAATAATGACTTATAATACATCCCCCCAGTGTGTATTACAGGGGTTGAAAAGGATAAGACAATCAGTGCATCATCTGTCCGGAGCCCGCTCCGCCATTGTGGCTCTGCCCCATTCATAGCACCAGGGCTTAGGTTGGCTGCTGGTTTTGGAAACCGAATACCCATGTTCCTTGATATCTGTACACCTTCTTTAGCCATCAGTAAACCTATAAACCAAACCCATTGGCCAGATAAATATACATCAGTGCCAGATTTCTGCCAACATCTTACTATCTGCTTTACGCTTACTTGGGTATTGTAGCATTTAGCATTTTCCAGTGGATTGGTGATAATGGTGGATGAGGGGGGTCCGACCATTGTGACCTTCCCCCCACTCAAGTATCAGTCTATGGAGCTGATGGAAAAAAGTGAGTTCACCGGTATAACCCTTTAAATGGAGCTGAGCTACAATACGAGACGATGCCTCGCTAGGCGTAAGGACCTGATAGCACAGCAGTCATTGACATCGCTCATGGGATCATACTGCTAGATTGGCCCCTTTCACAGTTGCTGGCATTCCCATAGACAGTGAATAGGGCTCGATCCATTGCCCCATTCAAAAAGGGGACTCCAGACATGGCGGGGGGGTCCTGGCAGTCAGCAAATACCCTATAACGTGATTATAACCTCGCTTGTGAGCGTGGAGCTGAGATTTTCAGGAGTCAGCAAATTCCTCCCAGTTGATTTATGGTATTTGCAGTCATTCTGTATATTATTTTGCATGTTTTTTCCCTGAGGCTCTGTTCATACTGTATGATGGGTGTCTTGGTATTTCGGATGGCAGAATAGCTGTCATGGCTTCACTATAAACATATGACCTGACGCTAGTAGGCGCAGAGCCCCAGATTTCGTCTCCTGCATGTCTTGCACGTTCTCGCTCTAACCCTCGTCTTTTCTTTTCTACTTGCATGCTTCTTTTCCTGTGTGTTGAACTCATTAGAAGATTAAGAGAAATAGGGGAAAGAAGTGATAGGAGAGGGGGAAGGCAGGATGGGGAGAACCACAAGGACATGGGCTTCCCGGAGGAGGATGAGAGAGGAAATCAGGCAAGAGGAGGATAGCGAGAAAGTAGCGGAGGAGGCCCAGAGAGCCAGCGAGAACTCCACCAGGAGAGGAAGTAAGGGCTCAGTAGAAGAAGAGATCCTGCATGCTGAAAAAGATGGCGAGACGCATGAACATGAAGAAAACCACAAAGCGGCTCTGCCACGGAGACTGTCAGAGAATGATATCAGGTAATATGTTCTTCCTCCAAGATAGTTTATAGTATTTCCCATAGTATTTCATCACTACTTTGTATTACAGTTAAAGGACCACTAAAAATACAAAATGCAAAAAAACAAAAAGGAATAGCTCAGCGCTTCCTTCCTTACAGAGGTTTTCTACTTCAAGAAAAATGGACCCCAAACACCCTTTACATACCTACCACTCGCCCTAGGTGCAGCGCCGGCTCTCCGCTGTTGTTCCGTTCTCACTCTTCTCAATGGGGATGGTTCACATCTCCATATTAGCCAATCTCTGACGATGCAGCCGGCTGAAAGCACAGAGATCAGTGACTGGCTGCAGTGGTGATGCACGTCGTTAACAGAGAGCTGGTGCTGGATCTGAGTAGGGTGAGTATCTGTTCTGTTTGTTATATTACATAAATAAAAGAGATTGGGGTCCACTTTTCTTAAAGTGGAAAATCATTTTAGACCTTCTCCTATTTTTTTTTCTTATTTCATGTTTGCATCCAGGAGATCAGCCGTATCTCCTCCTCACTATTGTTTGTCTGGCTGTATGACAACTGGCTGCAGCAGAAGCCTCCTCCCACTGCTCTGTCTGCAAGAAGACAAAAGCATTAAGCCTGGCTCCATGGCTTACTCTGAGATTCACCTCTGTTCTCTGGGGGATTTGTTTCAGAGACATGATAACTTATTAAATCTGTTGTGGTGCAACCACTTGGATCTACAGCGATCGGCAGAACGGGGCACTATTTCCCCCAGTTAGAATGAACGTTCAGTGTGCATGCCAGACCACCACCTCATTCATTTTTCCTAAAACTGGTGGTGGAAAAGGGTGAGAGTAGCACTCGGCAGTCCTGAAGGGAATAAATGCAGCAGTGGTCGAGGTCGCGCGGAAGTTTCCCGTTCTGCCACGGGTCCCAGTGGTTGGACATTGCCCAGGTGTGCTACAGAGCCTTCAAAGATACCTTGGTCCCTATCTTTGGAGTCATGTCAAAATTTGGATAAATTAATAAAACTGACTATAAACCTGCAATGGTTCTTTTTGCCCCTTCTGAGTTTGACACATACATGTTACAGGTGTCATCCAGGACCTACTTATAAATGATACAGATGAACTTATAAAATCTCCCCTCCGTCAGATCCGATACAGAACTATTAGCTGTATAGTCATGAAATAGCTTTCCATTCAGGGAGGGTTATTCCCCTGACAAATACTGACCCATTTTGTGACAGAGACAGAACAATCAAGTTCAGCGCCCTGATTTTACATTGCTTGTCCCACTTTCATCTGCTGTATCCTGGTGCAGGATACTGGTCGCCGTCCAGCAGACAGATGGGTAGTAGTTTGCTGGCGCTGCCTAATAAGCCAGGTACATTTTGTATCCAGCGTTCACTGTTGTACTAATTACTTCCTAAGACAATATGTAAATTAATTTATTAACTAAAATTACCTCCTACGTTTCTTGGCGCAGATTGTGCAGATTTACAAGAGAACATTATTGACCTGATAAGACACATTATAGCATGTGCCGGTCAGGCCGAGCAGTGGGATGGCTAAGGATTTTCTTTGTGGTTTGGAGACATCACACCTCCACAACCTCAGAAAACAGCTGCTTTACTGAGGCCTCTCAAAAATGTGTCCTCTGCGCATGTCATCTTCATGTGTCCTGAAGGCCCTCTCTGCAGTTACCTCCTCTTTCTTCCGAATCTGTGAAACTGCTCATTTCCACCCTATTCTTGCTTAAATAGCAAAAAAAAATTAGAATTCTCTCCTGATGTGTCGTTCCTTACGTTTTCTCTTCCCTCAACATATCACGAGATGAATGGCAAGAGATGATCAGATTTAGAAAACAAAAACATGATTTTGCGATACTCTGTCAGGAGATATTTATACTATGCAGTACATGGCCACCTATTTGTTGGGATGTGTGTGGGGACCTGTCGGACACTTTTCTAGTATTTCTCAATAATGTGTCGAATTTGTGTTGTGAGAAGTTGGGTTCCTTAAAAACATTCATTAAAAAGTCAATGGTGTATATTAGAGTTTGGCAAAAGGCTTTGCAGGAATCTGGTCTATCAGCCACATTGGTGGTCCGGTGCCGTCAAATCAGAGCACTGTGAACCCCATACTACCTGTGATGTCCTCAGCACCTCTTCTGATTAGTAGGCCCTCGTGACGTCATTACAACGAAGCACGCATGACGTCGCGGGGGCCTACTAGGCACTGGGAATACCGCAGGTGGTAGAAGATTTGAAGTGCTGTACTATGGTGGCCACTGACTACAGATGTGGCCAGTCAGTATCTCTAGGGTATCCACAGAGAATAGTACTATTGGACGTTGAGCCAAGAACCCTCTTATGGAGTTGTATAGTGTCGGACTGGTCTACAAAAATGGTACCCAACTTCTCACCTATTAACAGGGCTTGGACGCAGCAGACACCATTAGACCAAACAGGGATCATGCAAGCCCATGTCCAGATGATAGTGAGGCACTGGGGTTTATCACTTTTTGGGTCACTTCACAGCAAAAACTTTTAAGTCCATTATTAAAAGAACCATGACAGAATCCTTGAAGGAACCGATATTAGCAAACCTTGACGGATCCCATCAACTTATGGTGTATTGGCTCCATCAGATGTCCATCTAGAAGCAGACATAACCGCCCCAAGCACCATGGACTGTACCTCTTTCATGATAAATCAGCATTAAACATGTAAGATGATATAGCTTAGACCCCATCACTGTTGCCCGCTTTTCATATCGGTTGGGTATAGCTTCTAGCTCTCAGACATAGGGGTGCATATACAACATATCACTACCGGTCACCTATCTGGTGGGCCTCATGGAGTGTCGGGAATAATAATAGAACGTCCCTCTATCACATAGGTCAAACCGGTGAAGTATATTGGGTCTTGGTAAAGTCGTGTTCCCTGTAGTCATAACAGTTTAAACACCGCGGCCCCCTCCATCGATGTGAAGTGACAGATGCACACTGGTGCAGCTCCCCGAAGCCTAGTTACCATGGTAACATGGCCGGCTTGCATCATACGCGTCCCGAAACTGCTGCTATTGTTCACTATTTCTACAAATATAGAAGAAATGAGGAGAAAAGTTGCAGAAGATGAGATTAACCCCTCCAACCTCAGGACACTGACGATATACCCAACGAGCAAATGTCATAAAATCTTATACATGCAGGACACAATCTACCGGGCCGAGCATTTTATGATCCTGAAGATTATATTGTGCCCCGAATTCTTACATTTGGCTGTGGGGACCAAAATAATTATTTATTTCAGAATATAAAGTATATTATTATAGCCAACTGATCACAGGAGGTATCTTACTGCCAAGGGTCATCGGAGGGGGCAGGCTGCTTACTGTAGTTTTGACAAAATCACAGTTTTGACCGCAGGAGATTATCACTAGGGGACTAGTGAACCTATGTAGTCCTCCATATTCATGTGCTGTATATAACCCTGCCCCCACCACTGATTGGCAGCTCTCTGCCTATGCACAGTGTACACAGAAAGCTGCCAATCAGTGATGTGGGCGGAGTTATATAGAACTCAGCATTCAGAGAACTGGTAGATCTGCAGCAGCGAAAACTGTGATGTTACCAAACCTACAGCAAGCAGCTTGGTTAGTGATACATCTGTGGAATTAAGTTTTTTGCCCCTGCATCATGCTGATCTCAGATGCAGTAAAAAAAATCTGGTGATAGATTCATCTTAAGGGTCTTTTTAGGGGTTCAACAACCTGTAAGTCCATGTATCCCAGAGAACACGTTGCGCATTGATGTCCCAATAAAAGTTCATTACAGATCCCACATTGATTGCCAACAATCAGTAGTACATGCAGGAGCCTCATTTTTTTACCTCCTGCATTCTGACGTGAAAGTTCTTCTAGGAAAAGATGCAAAAATAGAAAGGAAAAGGTCAGCTGACAAATGTGACGAAGAACAATGCAGGGAAAACTTGCAGCGCAGCAAAAATTGTTAATGGGAAAAATTCCAGACTAAAGTCAGCAGTCGGAAACGTGTTTGCTTGTAATCAGTTGGTTACGGACTTGTGACTTTAATATTTTTCTACAATGAAGAGTGATTTTATGAATATTTGGATGTTGGAATTTTTCCTATTTCTTGTAGACCTCCGTAGAGACAACTATGGTGGGATGATAAGGCTCTTTAGGTTTTACTTATCATGCTTTGTTGGGGTGATCTCTTAAGGTGAGATCTTAGTGATTGCCTGCACCTGACCTAATAAATATGAGCCAAGTGCATGCATAGAAGAAAGACATCGGACGCAAGGTCAGATGTGTGGTCCTCTCTCGGCAAGAGCTGGCACAGAACTGAACTTTATTAGTACAAACAAAAGATCATGTAGCAGAAAGAGGGCGTTACACAGCTTCAGCCATTGTATCAGTATGTGTTAGGTCCGTTCAATATGTGGTTTTCAGTGTATCCACCTCACATTCCAATCATTCCAGAACGTAGTTCCAGGATGTAGACGCCACCTTGCCACACCACATATATTATTAGCTTATGTAAGGTTAATAATGGATTTCATTAGCCATTCTCTCCTTCACAGCTTCTCCTCTTTTTCTGCAAAATTTTGGTTAAGACATTTTCCTAGTTTCCCGACCACTTCATCATTTTTCCTCTCCAGAAAATATAAATGTTTTCCAGCATGACCTGATGACTTTCTTGAATTATCTGCTTGTTTCTCTGCATGACTATAGCCATCCGCAATATACCACATTTAAAGGGGCTCCTTTTTTGCACCCCTGAGTTCTTTGTCATGAGGTATAGTCTAGTCTCGTAGGGGGTGTCAGGTTGCTGGACATCAGCGATGATGACAGCTTTTTAGGTGAGACCGAAAGGATCAAGCATGGTCAACTGGACAAGAGTTGGGACTCCCCCTTTACAGAATTGTCAGGTCCCGCTGAAATTGGTGGGTTTGGCCATTATTCATCTGATTGTTTATGGCCACCGTTAGACTTGGGGTAGTCCTGGGAGAGTGTAGTGGTTGGTAAGGGTTGTAGCCAGTGCTTCTGACTTTTCTGACGGAAGCTAGCAACCACCAATGCTTCATCCTTTTAGATTGTCATCTATAAGAGGCAAACAACAAAGGCTTACGCTCAGGACCTCTACACCGAGTGTCTATCGACAGCCGTGAGTTAATGGAGTGGAATGAATTATCTTACCAACAAGAAATACACAATTTCATAGAATTCGATGTCCTACTAGATGATTGCCTTACTCAGCTTGGAAAAAAGACCCAATCAGATGCTACAACACATAAAGACTAACTAAATCTTAGGTAACTTTTTTTTTAATATTTTGATGTCCTTTTAACTTCAAGCAGGGCTGTGAGGGTCCAGGTTCTGAGACCCCCCCCACCAATTACCCAAAAACCCCCGAGAAGAAGAAGAAGGCTCCTCCCTGAGCATGCCAGAGTGGAGTACAGTTTGCTTTCTATTATATCCATAATCCGGCCTGTGTGTGCGCTCAGACAGAAAGTCGACCCTTTCTACACTCTACATGCGCACTCATGAAGGAGCTGTCCACCCATCTCTTCTGAACATGACACACTTTTCAGCATTTTTTTTCAGGGAGTCTCAGGACTTGGACCCCCCCACATATCGGTTTGTGGACATCATGTAAAAAAAAAGTTACTGTAGGGGTTTCCTACTCTTTACAATGTATCCGCTCCAAGGTGATCAAGCAGATCCGTTGAGAAATGAATGGGCACCATGTTCAGCTGAGCCATTCTGACCCCTAGTTTTAGCAATCAGTGGAGGGTCCACCACCTATACCACCATCAACAATTAAATCTACTGACATATTACTATGCCATCTCTATTTTTTAATTATAAGTACACTTTAAGACTGTGACGGTGACTGAAGACGAGGTGGAAGGTGCCAATACCTTATGTGATGAGTTTTGTGAAGTCGTGTCTGTCCTGTGTAATATTTTTTCATTGTTCTCTTACACTTCAGTGTTTTCTTATATCAGTACTATAATGTCTTTCAGTCTATAAGTCTCCAGTTTATTGTAGTCTGTTTTCCTTAAGTTTTTCATATTTTATCAACTAAAAACTTCACTTTTCTGTCTTTTCACCCCCTTTCCCCCTGTTTTGTGTGCAAACATTATCTGCCAATTGGCTGACAGTGTTTTTACATCCAAAATGCAAAGCAGACAGATGGGCGCCTCGGGGAAGAACATGACTAAAAGTACCAGCATCGGAGGGGATATGTATACATTGGAGAAGAACGATGGCAGCCAGTCCGACACAGCAGTGGGCACAGTGGGTGCTGGCAATAAGAAGAGAAGATCCAGCATCGGCGCCAAAATGGTGGCTATTGTTGGCCTCTCACGGAAAAGCCGAAGTACCTCGCAGCTCAGCCAAACAGGTACGGCTTACATTTTTTTACTTTTTTTTCATTGAGAAATTGTTTTTCAACTGTTTTTTTTTTGCAGTACTGTGCTGCTAAACTAATTTTATGCTTCATAATTACTGGTGGATCCTTCAGGAGATCAAGGGGCGCTCTACGATGGGGTATTGGAGAGCAAGATTCACATCTACTGGTCTTTCACAGTTGTTCTCCACTGTTTGTATCTGTCTCTAGGGTTGGCGTTGGGTTATTCACATGCACTTTTTAATAGGGCCATTTCCAGATTTGGAACAGAGAGTATAGAAATAAATATAATAAATAACGCCCATCGGCCACAGTTCTGGCCCATAGGTTTAGCGCTGGGAACAAATTTTAATGTAGGAAGGAAAAACAAACTTACACATTGGACTTGTTCTGTTAGTAAAGTCAATGACTCTAATTAAAAGTTTCTACAGTGAAATAGCTCCAAAAAAACTTGTATGAGAAGACCACTCCTTATCCAGACCAGATTTTCAGATCCACCATATAGTATATATACTACTGGCCATCCGTAAGAAGACCACCAACTATTGAAGACCACTTTTCAATGCAATTTAGGGTATTTCTCTGAAATGTTTCACAGTATACTGCTTTATAAGTCTTGGTGGTTGAAATGTTATTCCTCTGTTGTTGGTAAACTTGAGGGCTTTAATGAGGCGAGATGTGAGATTTTAAGTGATGATTTTAATTAATTTCGTAAAGTGATGATTTTATTGAGTTTAAAGAGAACCTGTCATCGTTATACCTCAGGCGCTTTAGTGCTGATTAAATCCTTACCTTTCTTCTAGAAATCTGCTATGCTGTTTGAGAGAAATCCATACTTGAAATTGTATGGTAATGGGTCTGCACAGTAAGCGAGCGCTGCACTTACAGCTCCTGCTTCTCTCCCTATTCCCTGCCAACTGCCTTCCTCTTGTGTTTAACTAACAGCTCACTGAAAATGAGTAACCTTCAGTCAGAGACATGAGGCAGGCAGTGGGCGGGGAATAAAGAGGGAATCAGGAGCTGTAAGTGCAGAGAATCAGGAGCTGTAAGTGCAGCTCTCACCCACTGCACTTGCCACTCATTAGCATACAATTTCAAGTATGGATTTCTCTCAAACAGCAAAGTGGATTTCTAGAAGAAAGGTAACAGTTTAATCAGCATTAAAGCGTCTTTACAGACATGCCATTAGTTTGCGGTATGAAATCCTGATGACAGGTTCCCTTTAAACACATGTACGTTGAAGACCACATGGCTTATGTTGATTGTACGCTTGTTATGCAATGTTTGCTTTTATCATTTTCGATAATAAGCGGGAGTCAGCTGTATTCTGTGGAGTACCTTGGCACCATGTGGTTATTTCCCTGCAGCACCTCCACAGGGAAAGGGAAGCATTACACAGTTACCATTGAAGGTACAAATGTGTTAAGTCCTCCACGACAATAGATATTCTTTGCAGATATTCCCCAGTCTGATTAATGGGTGTCGGTTGTACACAAGACAGCCGTTTTCAGAAGGCATTTATGATGCTGTGACGGCTCAATTAGAATTTATCTCATTCTGCTTTTTTTCCTACTGATTACTAATCTCCAATACAACTAAATGGGTTTTCCCACTAATATTTTTTGTTTAGCAGATATGTTTCCAAAGTTTGCAAATAAAAAAACAAGATCATCATTCCCTGATCTAGCAATGACTCTCCACCTCTGCTCCCAGTGATTGTTTACAGTCTGCACTGGTGACGTCACTTGACCACTGCTGCCAATTACTGGGCTTAGCGGCCCTTCCAACTTAGGCAGTAATTGGCTGCCTTATGGGAGAACAAGGGTTAGACTCTGTTTTGCTCTAAAACTTGATGAGTTGACTGCGCAAGTGTTGTTCTTTCTCTCATCTATTCTGTATATGAGCAGATTTGCCTGGACGCTCCCATAGGGTATAATGGAAAGCCGACATCCCCTTCTCTGAGTAAGGTTTTCTCTAGGGTCAGTGTTGTTTCTCTTAAGGCACTTGTGCGCCTTAGCCATGCTCCCTGACCCATTCTGTGGGTGATATTATCTTCTAAAATATGATGTTATATGTTTATGTGCCTGTGCGCAGGATACAAGTCTCCCTACAAAGCAGTAATAATAATAATTAGATTTACGTGACAGCGATTTTTAGCACTTATGCTGAAGGCCTCTGTCAGACACTGTTATATAATTAAGCAGAGACATAATGTGCCTTTACCGATCCTGAATAACAAGTCCGTCATAAAGGGAAGGCGAGACCAACAAATGCAACAACTAAGCAGGTGATACCATGCCAAAATCTACAGCGCTCATGTCCCCTCCATATAGTCGCCCAACAGAACCGAGAGGGGTTGTTATGTCCGTGTCCCAAGATGATTGAGCATGGAGCTTTGTAGACGCGAAGGACCATGAAACTAGATTTTTATCATGTGATTTGTATCTAAATACCCTCCAAATTTAGGCCTAGGGTGGCCAGTTGGGGATGCAATCACACCCATACCCTGGGGCCTGGAGTGCCCTAATTGCCCTTCTGCCCCTAATAGGACATCGATGCTATGATGACATGTGGTACGTGAAGGCAATGTTGCAAAGTTTTGATTGAGGCCCGATTTCCTTTAGTTACTCGCGGACAAGTTATAGAGTCCAGTTTACAGCATGTTTCTAAAGTGACTGACCAGAGGCTGCACTCAGGTGCAGGACCATTATAGGGAGCTCTTGGACGGTACCGCGGAGATCCAGGTAGTCTTACAGGTATTAAATGTGAAAATTAGCTTGGTTTGTCATGGGTCAAAAATTGACATACTGGGCAAATTCCTACAGTCAAATCGGTGGGGAACCCTTGTTGACTTTGCAGTAGGTTCCTCTACACTCTTGTTAATTACAGCGATGAAGCTAAATTAATTTGCAAGTTGTTCTGGCCACAAGTCACACACCAGGGTTACCGTAGCCTAAATTTTCCAAACCATCACACACAGATTCAGGCAGGTGTTTCATAGCCATAGCTATGCTCAGAAAAAAACAAGAAATTTCATTGTATTTTATATTTTTGCGTGGTGTGCACCAATAAAATCCATGAAACATTGAAAGGGTAAAGAGTTACTTTAGCGTCGGCCCTCGGTCCCACACACATTAACATAGCTGGGAATTGGGGGCTTGTTGCATAATCAGACTGGATGTCTCAGTCTAAGGAGCTGATTATAACTGGCACAAGCCAGGCCTCATTATTTCATGAGCTATGCTCTTGTTTCGTTCATGGAGTAAAAAAATGTGTCCTAATTTGAGGATTTTAATACTCAGAAAAGACTGTGACATTGGATGGTGTCAGGAAACTGGGATTTGGTCGTCCATATTGTTTCTACATGTCATATGGTGTGTATGCACAGCTCAAGTGGTTGTCCCGCTTCACCCATTTTTTGCCCGCAGGCGCAGTGATCTGTGAAATGACAATCTGAGCTTTACATGCTCTTTCTAGGTCCAGCGCGGCGTTTCCTCCTCTGCCCCATTCTTTGTTGTTTGGCGGCAGCGGTGACATCACTTCCACAGCGGTGCAGCCAATCACTCAGCTCAGCAGCTTGTGCCGTCTACAGCTCAGCTCAGAGATTGGCTGCAGCATCCTAGACGTGATGTCACCACTGCAGCTGATCAACAAAAACGGGGGCTAGCGACAGAGACCCCGGGAGGGTAAGTAAAGCTTCAGTTTCTTATCTTATACATCACTAATTTAGGAGTTAAAAAAGGTAAAACGGGACAATCCCTTCAAGAAATCATTTTCAGAATTTGTAAATGTAAAGACAATAAATCAATATAAAATAACCTTAAGGGATTTATTACCGAATTAGTAATGTCAGGATTTTACACAAATTTTCACCATTTTTGCTTTAAAATAGTGCATAACCCATGGCATGGTATAGGAGTGTGAATAGAAAGGGCGGAAAATTAATTTCTTCCACCGGATTTGTACAACAATAGTAAATAGTCAACTGCGAAACTTACAGCAGACTTTACAATAATTTTATGTCCCCCAATAAACTCTGGCAGAATATGAGTGAAGACTGATAGCATAAGTATCTATAATTTATTAATGAATTGTTCGGATCAGTCACAGTTATGTTTCCCCTTCTGGGCGATGGTTTAGGTAAATCTGACCCCGGCTCAAACAACTGTAGTCATTTTGAAGGACATCTTATACCCGACAAACCCCTTTAATCTACAGCATCAGAGTGTGGTACGAGTGTTTTCCGATTTTTCTCATGTGTTGAAATTTAAAAAAATAATTTTTCCGCCTTCTTCATTTTGACAGTCCGTGAAAATCAGACTGCTCTCCGATGATATTCGAGTCTGGTGCGATTTTTTTTTTTTCACAGTCTCATTGATTTGCATTAACGATTGTGATCTGACCCTCAGATCAATCATGGGCATGTGAATGGTCCCATAGATCAGGGTTCCCCAACTCCAGTCCTCAAGGCCCACCAACAGGTCATGTTTTCAGGATTTCCTTAGTATTGCTCAGGTGATAATTGCCTCACCTGTGCAATACAAGGAAATCCTGAAAACCTGATCTGTTGGTGGGCCTTGACGGACTGGAGTTGGGGAACCCTGTCATAGATGATCACAGGTATGACTGCTGTCTGTGAAAATCACAGATCCCAAGATAGGATGTCTGAATGAGGTCTAATACTCGTCATCCTCCTGAGAATCACCATGGTTTTTTAACAAGTCTACCAACCATCTAGTATGTGTGGGTAGATGTAGGGGGAAGCAGAAGGATCAGGCGTGTTGGTCTGTTTTTTACCCCTTTAATTCTCAGGGGACATAACTTTCCACCAGAGGTGTTGGGCAGAGTCTTCTTCGCACTTTTGCCTGATTTAGGTTATGGACACTTTTATGGATTCAAATGAGCAAACGAGACTCGCCTGGAGGCCACATGCATTTTTTGGATTTAGCGTGTGAAAGTTTATGGCCTGGAAGATATTTTTCGGTGTAAAGGCACCTATAGAGCTTTCTGTCTTACTCCCTCCACTAGATGTGTTAAGTTTAAAGGACCTGTCTGAAACTTTTACATAGTTACCAACTCTGTTTTTGACAATGTAGGAATGTTTTAGCCCTGCCCCGGCGGGTTCCTCTGTGGAACAATCATTTGTGGGCAGGCTCTGAGTAAACCCTGCCCCATTTGACCTGGGACATCCCTAATATTTGGTGGGACTCTTCCTGAATATGGGAGATCTGTCACAGGTGGCACGTGTGGGCTGTAGAGGATAGTAGTACTCGTGGAGATGGGATGTAATGTGTCCCATGGAGGACTGGACTAGGCGTCTCATCATCTACTTCTTTCTGTAATAGGAGCCTTTGATCTCTCTTGAAGTATTTGATTTGTGTAATTTTTCTTCATATTCTGCAGCCCATAAATATTTCATTTGCTTTTGTGGCCACAGTTTGTCCTCGTCCTAATGCTCATAGATTCAGGACATTTCATTAAGAACTGACGTTTGTGGAGATGAAATGTACAGAACTATAGCTTCTGTGATGCCCAACTAGCATCTGGTATAGTTACATCCCATAATGATCTGTCATCTTCTGTGGTGCGCAGACTGCAATTCCTGGACTACATTCCCCATAATGATCATCAATCTGTGCAAGAACCACAATCTTGTGATGCTTCAGATGCTTAATCTCCATTTATTAAGAAGCTCATGCAGCTATTGTGTCTAATGTCTTCCATGGAGTCTAAATAGCTCTATTCTCCGGGATCCGGAGGTGCGGATACATCAGATAACGATGAAACTATTCAGATGAACATTTATGGGTCCACCATTAGTCCCCTTCCCTTGTCCGTGTTTGCAGTGTTTGTTGTATCCATTTTATTCATAGATACCACTCACACCCATTGTAATCTATGGTGCTGCACAATTTCTGAAACCCTGAAAGAAACGATTTGGGCAGAATCCCTGATGGGGCCTGTGAAGATCTGAGGTTGTGGGTTGTACTAATCACCAGGTTAACAGTGCAATTATTTTTATTCCATACCTCCATGGTCTTACAGAAGCTCCGGGTAGATGGCCACAATGCCATACTACTCCCAATCCGAGTCCTGTAGTTCCACTGCCCCATACAGAACGCAGACCTATTATAGTTAATGGGGCTTGTTCATGAGCAGAGGGAAGGCACTTAGTCCTCTAGTCATAAAACACTTATTTTATTGAAACAGCCAAACATCGCATAGTAAGTGACACACCACTGGAATCAGGGTCTGTGCCCCTACATGATACTACTCTCAGATTATATAGCAAAAGCTAATAGATTCCCTTTAGTCATAATATTGCGGAGAGGTGCAGGAAAAAAACAAGAATGAGACCTCATTTCGACCTCCATTCTTCTCACGTTAGAGAAAAACAGACCAATTATTTTGATCAGTGTGTGGGCCGAGTGTCATCAGTTTTTCTCATACATGCAGAGAGAAAAAAAAATAAGTTTCTTCACCTTCTTCTCTCAGATGGCATCCGAGTGCAGTCTGCATTTTTTAGATTTGCATTGCTGATTTTGATTTAACCCTCGGATCAAAATCGGACATGTTTCCAAGATTTTCTGTGGAAGGCTCTGTCTGCAAAAAATCAGGGACATGTGAATGGCCCCATAGACTATCACAGGTACAGTGCTAGCTATGAAAACCAAGGATGGCACTCGTATGCAAAAAATGTACATCTGAATGAGGCCTAAGAGGAACGCTGCCAGTAGGAGCAACCAGCAAGATTGTAATATTTTAGGCTCATAGACTATCTCTAGAGGGGTAGGTGACAATATACGGTAGAGCTAATAGGATTTTCTAACCCTTGTACAATTACTATCTCTATAGATTTCCATGCATTGTATAAAGTAGGCACATGAAATACGCGCAGCCATATGGTCATTATTACTGTAAAAACATGACCATACTGAACTGATACATTGGCGCAGAACTGCAGAATGTTCTAAGAATGTTTTCTCACCCGACGTTCAGATCCAGATGATTGCAAACATGTCCTGAGCAATTAAGTTTCTCTTAACATACTTTGTGTGGGTGGCGCTGATCAAAGCATTGCTTGAAGGAGAACTCTACATGTGGACCTGTCATGGCATTTGGATTTCTGAACATTAAATACAGAAATGTGAATACTGTAGAATTACATGTGAGAGTAGAATTCAAGTGCCCCGTCATCAGCAGCTCCAAAGTGTACTATGTTTTTGGGGTTAATGCCTAGGTCCAACATTGTAATTCTTCAAATAAGTTTTTAATATGAAATCTATTTTTTTTTACTCTTTAGTAATGTTTTTATCAATATTTTTCATATCACGATCTGTGTTAAAAAAAGAAAAAAATCTTGCAATTTTCACATTGGCCACTGGGGCTATTCTACACTCCTACCTCCTGGTCTTTGAGGAAATGCACATGGACATTAGCAGCAATAGAGTGACTCAGGCCCTCTCTTATATTGAAGCATGTAATGAGCGTGTGCAAAGGCCATTATGAAAGGAGGGGAAGGGTGAGCCGTGACAAAAACCTGTCGTGAATGGTGGATCCTGTATTATCAGTAGAGTATCGAGGTGTTAGCTGTCGTTGTAATCCTGCCTGTGATGATAGGATATGTTTGGATTGATAAAAAATGCGGTTCTTGGAGGGCGCTGCCAGATGGAACATGAGCGGATGTAGGTAAAGAAATAGCAGGAACTTTAAGACAACGCGTTTTGAGGGCTGTGAATATAAAACAATAAGCACTGGAGCACTTTATATACAATTGCACATTAGGAGAGATTGGTATCACATATATGTAGTGGGATTAACCCCATATATACATTAGGTGGGGTATATAGCCCTTATAGGCGTTAACTGAAGCATTTTGCAACACCTTTAATTTTTATCATTACACACATGTGCTAATGGGTTACTCCCTTGTGATATAGTTAGCATATATTTTGCACATTTTATTGCACTTTATATTTTGGTTTGTATAGATATACACAATTTATTTATATAAAAAATTTGTTTCATTTAAGGAGATTGGTTATTTTCTTTTTTATATTTAATTATTATTATAATTATTTTTATTTTTATATAAATGGATTTTGTTAATATATTTTATTCACACATTTTTCTGCTTTATACTATATAAGTGCTATATCTTGTGATCTCATTATCTCTTTGTAAATAATCAGACCAATAATACTATTTTTGTGTTTTTTTGTGTTTTTTATGTATCATGTTAAACCCCAGGTTTTTTTTAAAAAAAGTTTATAATATTGTCCATATATTTTTATATATATATATTTTTTTTATTTTATTTTATATTAAAATATATATTTTTATTATTGGTTTTTATGTTTTTTTGATATAATATTTTAGTTTTTTATACCGAATGGTCGGCCATTCATGTTTGGAGCAGGGTAATACAGTTAAAAATATTTATTAATATTATTGGATTTACCTATTTGTTTGTATTCTCTGTTTTTGTGCTACGCTGATAAATATGGAAGATTTTTTTCCCCCGTAATTAAAAGGATCCTTTCAATTTGTTAATTCTAAATGTTCTAAATGTGAATGCTGTTCAATTATCAAACATGGTTGTAACAACTTCCAGTCAGTGATAACCAAGAACTTCCCAGTCAAACGATTTTTGAAGGGAGTCTGTCAGTAGGATCAGCCCTCCTAAGCTGTCTGCTTCCTAAGCCGTCTACTAGTGATGAGCGAGTATGCTCGTTGCTCGGGTTTTCCGAGCACGCTCGAGTGGTCTCCAAGTATTTCTGTCGACACGCAGCTGCATGATTTGTGACTGCTAGACAGCCTGAATACATGTGAGGAATGTCTGTTTGTTAGGGAATCCCCACATGTATTCAGGCTGTCTAGCAGCCGCAAATCATGCAGCTGCGTCGACAGAAGCTAAATCTCCGAGCATGCCTAAATACTCGGATGACAACCGAGCGTGCTTGGGAAAACCCCAGCAACGAGTATACTCGCTCATCACTAAGAGTAATACATCACCACTGACCACTATAAAGGTCATAGTTAATAATAATGATGAAGGCGCAGGATCAACTCTGAAACGCGTTGTCTTAAATAAAGCCTCCATTATTGTTCAGCAGTTACTGCATTTTTCAGTCCAAACCAATTGCTGGGGTCAGTGGTTGGCGCTGCAGCCGGTCATAAATGTATCATCCACCATTGTTCCACAGGGTTGAGCCTGTTTCAGCACAACCAGGCCAGGTGAGCAGTATCTTAACAAATCCCCACCCCACAAATAATGTATGTCTTACCGATCCATACCATGGAGCACTTCTGTTTTCATTTCTTTTGTGATGTTAAAGAAGCTTATAAAAAGTCTCTTGTTCTGAACAGTAAGTATTGGGTCTAATATAACCCCAACGGCCAGTGTGAAAATTGCTAAATTTTTTCTTTCTTTAACACAGATTTTGATATGGAAAAAAAAAAACACAATTTTTAACACAAGAGCTTGATTTAATCTGGGCAACGTGATGCGCGCCAGCCCTGACTAATTAAAAGCCACTCCAAGGACGCTAGAAGGTCAAAATTTGCAGGCCTCCCATCCAGCCACCACTTACCGCTGAACTGAACGTTGGACCCGGAGTCCCACAAATTGATTCGTTTTTCTCTAGCCACAAATGTCCCCGATACAGCAGGATGGTCCAGGATTTGATTCTCCGCCCTTCAGTCTCAGGTGTCTGCTGAATGTCCCTCACTGCCATCGCCCCATCTGACATTTCCTCCTGCCAGGGTGCAAAGAAATGGTACATGGGTGTGACTAGGGACATGGTCAAAATTGGACACGGCCGCATAGTTTATCCCTCTTTCTGCTTTGTAAAAGTTGGGTGGTACAAATGACCCGTCATTCAAGCCGGAAGTAAAGGCTCGGCAGGGAATAGAGCTGGAGTGACAGAGGCTTCAGATCTATTATAGTCCTTCAGCCTCATTTACATATCAATTCAAACTCTAATTTATCAGTATCAGAGATACAGACCGGCCATGTAAAGATATTCCTGTACTTGTCTGTGAAAGATCTACATATACATAGAAATAGATTGGGGGGTGAAATCGTGCTGACAGATTTGCATACTACATTAAGTTCTCATCATGTAGCAGCTGCAGCATATTATTCCTTCGCACTGAGTAGGTATATACGCTCTATAGTAATCACTTCATCGTCCTGAGGGACACTCACTGCCGAACGGATCTAAATGAGAGATAAACACTTGTAATAAACCTGAAGTGTTCTTCATGTTACATTGGAGGTGAAGTGTTCTTGGTGTTCAGGGTGAAGGGGCCATTTAGATGCCTCCATGTTGTTTATTAGCAGAGTGATTCCCAGAAGAAAGCATTTGTTTTGGGATTGAGACCTCATTATAGATTGGATCAAGCCGAGGACGAATTTAAGTTCCGTTCAGTTTTTCTAACTGTCTTGTAGCCAAAACAAGGAGCGGAATCAGTAAAGACTTAAAAATTAACTCTACTTTGCTGTCCTGCAAGCTCTTCTTCTGTATTTGATTCTTGTAGGCTATGCGTTGTCATCTCTACAAAAATCCTGCTTCCTGGGGTAAGTTTGTTATAAAAACTCTCCCCAGGTCCATCACTGAGTATCTACCACTCCTTGGCTGCAGCGTCGATGTCACGTCAACAATGCGGCAGCCATTCAATGAGCTCAGCAGCTCTGGCCATGTAGGTGGAATACCCTGCTGAGAATCAAGAGCTTACCGGGGGGCTGCCGCGCTGTCGAAGTGCCGTTGATGCTACAAATGAGACATCTGGAGCAAGCAGAGGAGACTCGGCAGTGGAATTGGGGATGGTGAATATAGCCTTTTTTAATAACAGACAGTTCCCGGGGTCCTGAATTTTTCTAAAAGGCAACAACCCCTTTAATCTTCAGACCTCAGTTGCGCAACAACAATAATCCCACATTAAGCACAGAGAAGTCAGTAGGCAATGTGATCCAAAGTGCACAGTATCAGGTTCAAGTTCACACAAGCGTTCATATTCTCCTGACCCAAACTTAAAGCCTCACACACACATATGAGGCTATGAGTTTGGGTCTGGAGACCCCCGGTCAGTCTGGGCATTGCGGTCTGGATATGGGCCGTGAAATTTGCTTGTGTGAGCCCGACCTTACCCCCAGAAGGTTAGCGTCAAGCTCCTAGACCACAACACAAACACATTTTGCAGAATCCATGTACTGACTGGTACTCTACACGCTGACTTTACCAATGTAGATATCATTGATAAATCCTGTGCCTATCGAAACGGAGGATATTATCAGTAAATTCACCTGTCGGATTGAAAAACGCAAATACAACAGACTATAGAAAAAAGCGCAAATAGAATTTTTTTTTGCAAAACTAAAACTGACTTTTATACACTTTTTTACCCCTTACTTGCTTACTTACCCTTAAAGTGTCTAGACCAGTGGTTCCGAACCTTTCCTAGGCCTCCGTCACACGTCCGTATATTACCAGTACCAGTGTCATCAGTGTTTTGAATCAGTGTGCCATCCGTTTGCTTTCTTGTATAGCTTCAGAAAAATTAATTCCAAAGCTTCCTCTATACTTTACGATGTTAAACCCGTACAGAACTCAGACGGCACCATACTATCACACCCAGCGTCCAGCATCTTCTCACTTGTAGGATCATCCTATGTCCAGCTTACCATACTTATCTTCCCCTGTACTAGCATATGAGCCGATCTGCTCTTCTGAGAGCTGGCAGACAGCCGCGAGCCACACATTAAGGGCCACAGCTTAGGGACCCCTGCTCTAGAAACTGGTCATGGTTTAGAGGTGTTTTGAAATGCGCCAAATAAAAGAAAAATTATTTGCAAAATTTTGGTGCAAAATTTTAGACATTGTTTTTCGACACACCCCTACCTGGCCAGCTTACTTTTAGACTAACATTTCCACCAAATCGGCCATATGTACTGCGTGAGCCACAAATTTTCACACTTTTTCTGCCAATCCTCATCCAGTGCTACCTGCGATTCCCACCAGCTCTTCCATTCCAGTTTGGTCTGGCATATGATCACGGATGCCAATCACTGGCCGCAGCAGTGAACAACACGTCCATCTGAATGGAGCAGGATTTGGCAGAGGGTACACTATTACCATGTGACGCCCATGTCACTACGAGCGCAGAGCACCCTAGCAGGTCAGCTCTGCGCTTACAGTGCTCCCGCTACAGGGGTCCCGTAGTACAAGACTGAGGTGATGGGATGAGAAGTTACTCTTCATGCTCTAGCTACTTGTGGTCCCGAAAACCCAGTCATCAATGTTAAAAAGAAACGAAAACAAACTCCTGCTTGCCTTTTAAAATTGAAGTTATTTGCAAATAATATTATTCTTATTTAGGCTGTGTTCACATGTTGCGTTTTTGCAGCATTTTTTTCCTCTTGGCAGTAAAGAAGCTGCTTACAAAAAGCAGGTTTTGCTGAGTTTTTGCTGCATTTTCTGCTGCGTTTTTGTTGTGTCTTGTGCATGTTGATAAAGATTAGTGGCCCCAAAAAAAGCCTGATTTAACTTCCTTAGGTTTTTGCAGCAAAAACTGATACCTGCGTTTTCATGCTGTATTTTTGCATTACTTATTATTTCCTATGGGTGAAAAAACGCTGGAAAAACCCTGAATAAAGTGACATGCTGCAGTTTTCCAAATCGCCTAATGATGAGTTTCACCAAGGTAAAAGATGAAGTACAATTTTCTTCATAAAAAAATAACATTTTATTAATATAATTCTAATAAAAATAATTAAAATAGAAAGGTGCTGAAAAAGAAAAGACGGACACTAACGCATGCAACCCGTGCATTCCTGTCTAGGAGACTTAGTGTGCAAACTCAAGGGCATGAATGTGAAAACTTTTTTACCTGTCAGTGTAGATCGCTATGAATACAATGGCGTCCCTCTGCCCCGACGCGCGTTTTGCTTTGCTTCTTCAGGATAATTTTTTTTTATTAGAATTATATTAATAAAATTGTTATTTTTTATGAAGAAAATTGTACTCCATCTTTTTACCTTGGTGAAACTCATCATTAGGTAATTTTTCGTGATTAACAATTCATTTAGTTGAAGTATGACCCATTTGTTTAGGGTAGTTTAATACTAATAGGACAAAAGAATTGATAGTTTTCCAAATCAGTCAGGAAAATAAAACCAAGGTGTGTGCATGAGATTTCTGAAATCTCATAGACTTTGCTGGTACTGTAAAACACAGCTTAAAATTTGCATTAAAAAGCCGAAAAGAAAGCTGCAAAAACGCAACGTGTGAACATAGCTTTGTACTACATATGAGGATAAGATCTAGGAGATGGGAATACTGCATTGATGATCACGCCCACTTGGCTAACAAGACTAGATTTATATAGGGGGCCATATTTCAGGAAGAGAGAGACGCAAGGACAAAAGAAAAAACATCTCCAGATCCAGGAGAACAGCTGCATTTACAGTGGGGGAAATAAGTTTTTGATACCTTGCTGATTTTGTAAGTTTGCCCACTGACAAAACAAACAAGACTTAATACTCGGTGGCAAAACCCTTGTTGGCAAGCACAGCAGTGAGACATTTTTTTGTAGTTGGTGATGAGGTTTGCGCGCATGTCAGGAGGAATTTTGTTCCACTCCTCTTAGCAGATCATCTCTAAATCATTAAGATTTTGAGCTGTCGCTGGGCAACTCGGAGCTTCACCTCCTCCATAAGTTTTCTATGGGATTAAGGTCTGGAGACTGGCTAGGACATTTCTTGACCTTAATGTGCTTCTTTATGAGCCACTCCTTTGTTGCCTTGGCTGTATCTTTTGGGTCATTGTCTTGCTGGAAGACCCTGCCACGACCCATTTTTAATGTCCTGGCAGAGGGAAGGAGGTTGTCACTCAGGATTGTACAGTACTTGGCTCCATCCATTCTCCCATTGATGCGTTGAAGTAGTCCTGTGCCCTTAGCACAGAAGCACCGCCAAAACATAATGTTTCCACCTCCATGCTTGACAGTGGGGACGGTGTTCTTTGGGTCATAGGCAGCATTTCTCTTCCTCCTATCACGGTGAGTTGAGTTAATGCCAAAGACCTCAATTTTTGTCTCATCTGACCACAGCACCTTCTCCCAATCAATCACAGAATCATCCAGGTGATCATTGGCAAACATCAGACAGGCCTGCACATGTGCAGGAGGACCTTGCGGGCACTGCAGGATTTTAAACCTTTACGGCATAATGTGTTACCAATGGTTTTCTTGGTGACTGTGGTCCCAGCTGCCTTGAGATCATTAACAAGTTCCCTCTGTATAGTTTTAGGCTGATCTCTCACCTTCCTCATGATCAAGGATACCCCACGAGGTGAGATTTTGCTTGGTGCCCCAGATCGATGTCGATTGACAGTCATTTTGTATTTCTTCCATTTTCTTACTATTGCACCAACAGTTCTCTCCTTCTCACCCAGCGTCTTACTTATGGTTTTGTAGCCCATTCCAGCTTTGTGCAGGTCTATGATCTTGTCCCTGACATCCTTAGAAAGCTCTTTGGTCTTGCCCATGTTGTAGAGGTTAGAGTCTGACTGATTAATTGAGTCTGTGGACAGGAGTCTTTTATAAGACAGCTGTCTTTACTGCAGGTAACGAGTTGATTAGGAGCGTCTAACTGGTCTGTAGGAGCCAGAACTCTTAATGGTTGGTAGGGGATCAAATACTTATTTCTCACTGCAAAATGCAAATAAAGTTATATAATTTATACAATGTGATTTTCTGGATTTTATTTTTGATATTCTATCTCTCAATGTTAAAATTAACCTACCCTTAAAATTATAGACTGTTCATGTGTTTGTCAGTGGGCAAACGTACAAAATCAGCAAGGGATCAAATACTTATTTCCCCCACTGTATATCAAATAACAAAATGAGATATTTATGGTTAATGACAGGTCCTCTCTAGGTCATATTTACTACATATGGTCCTGATCCAAGTTGTGTCCACCACTTCACAGTGGATGTTCACCAGGCTGACTTGGGCTGCTCTTGATTTCTCTTCCTAATTTTTCTTAGAAGGCAAGCTAGCTCTTACTGCGTGAAGAATGGTTGTGTTCATCAAGGTCCATACGGATCATTATATTATGCCGCGGCAGCCCAGATCTGCAGTATGGGCTATTTCGGGTTTCTCTTTTGCATAATTGAATCCTTACTTGCTGTTCCTATGTTAATTCTCAATTACTAATGTTATTCTCGTGCCCCTCCTGTCATAGTAGCAGAATGGATTCTCAACTCTTCAACACCCCGAGGCGCCAGCAAGTCTCTCTATCCCATCACTCTACCTTTTTCCCTGCTACTGTCAAAATGAAGAAATTGGCTTCAACAAGTTTTCATGGATTTTTTTATTTTTCTTATTCTTTGAGTTGGTTAAAAATATCCCGCAGCCTACAGCATTTATATTAATAGTCTGATCGGTCCCTGATGGTCTCCTGGGGTGGAGGATCTCAAACGTGGACCTTACATATGTCTAAGAGACACAGTCTTAAAATATCGCGACATTGGGAAATTAATTTTTCCGAACTTTTCAGGGTCTATTATTTACGCCATGCTCATAGCCGTGACTCAGCTTTCGCTTTGAAAGCTTCTGATAGTGTTTTTTGCATCTCGGCTGCTGCCCACTCAGTTGGCATTGCTCTTGGGTGGGAGGTAAAGTAGTGAAGATGTGACTGCTCTACGCACTTCATCTAATGTCATCGGTTTGTTTACACACACACACACACGTACTTCTTTCGTCTTTGTATCATTTTATCGGCGGATAGTTAGAAATCATAAATAGCTACTTGCGCAGGAGTGTTCAAGAACAGAGACATCTAACACTACAGACATAACATAGATGTACCCATAGGAGGACGGCACGGTGAAGACGTGTTCATCACGGCGAGCGGATGTTACACAGTAGTAAGTTATCAAATCAGTGGTAGTTTCTTATTCCTTGTCTCCTTAAAGGATATGAACATCATCAGGGGCATTTTTTTTATTTACATGGACTAAAAATAATTTTTTACAATTGGGTTTCGTAAAACAAAGATTGCCTTCGATGCTGCACTGTCTATTGCTGGCTGCAGAATTGTGTAACTGAGAATCTGTCAGTGCGCTCCATCTGACACACAGTTTTCATTTTTACTAAACTGTCAGCTGATTTTATGGCCACATGAAAGGGTATTATAGAGAAGCAGCTGGCAGAATGCTGGATAGGAGGCACACAGAGGGTTAATAGGACCAATATATGGGTGCAGGTTTGTTAGGAATGATTAGATGAGATGGGCGGTACTTATCATTCCCACCCTCCAAAACAGGAGGTGCTGCTGGTTTACAAGGGCAGCTGAGCTGTTCATTCCTTGTCTGGGAGTGGAGGTGCAAACACATCTGGTATCTGTATCTGTGTTTGTATCTGTCTATGTGTCTGTATCTGTGTCTGTATCTGTGTCTTTATCTGTGTATGTGTCTGTATCTGTGTCTGTATCTGTATCTGTGTATGTGTCTGTATCTGTGTCTGTATCTGTGTATGTGTCTGTATCTGTGTATGTGTCTGTATCTGTGTATGTGTCTGTATCTGTGTATGTATCTGTGTATGTGTCTGTATCTGTGTCTGTATCTGTGTATGTGTCTGTATCTGTGTATGTATCTGTATCTGTGTATATATCTGTGTATGTGTCTGTATCTGTGTATGTGTCTGTATCTGAGTATGTGGCATGGCCGAGTATTGGACTTTGAATACTGAGCAGCTGAACCGCTCTGTTTCTCATTCTGCTGTATGGACTCTTGGTTTAGTTATTACTTTCTACTATAGGTTTATGGAGTCAATAAACTTTCCTGTTTGGACAAGAAACTGCGTGCCTGTGTGAACACTGCCAAATACTAAAGAGTTAAATTCCTACAGAATGTTTACATGTTTTTTTGTTCCGGCAAGCGAAAACTATGAGGTGTCAGGAAGCGCCGGTGGGTTTTTTTTGGGAGGGGAGAAGGTGGGGGGGGTTAAAACTGAGGCTTCTTTTTAATTTAACTTTTCGTGAATTTTTTTTTTTTACATTCTTGTTGTTTTTTGTAAACATTTTTGCCTATTTTTTTGGGGATGTTCTTTAGCATTTTCTTGACTGATTTTCGAACGAGTGTTTTTTTTGACATCCATTAAGCAATAAATAAAATGCTATCATTTTTTTTACATTTCAGTTGCATTTACCTTCACTCGGCTCAGGCCAAGAATGAGGGGGACAGAACAATCACTAGTAAATCAATCTGTCCCCATACACATCATGCTATTGGCAGCCATCTTTATTTTCACTGCGAAATGTGCACTGAATAAGCAGCATTTTGCTTGTTCTTTGTGTGATATTTACACCTATGAACTCTCATCTGCGCCGCCAGTACTTATAAATGTGGATGCTACATACACACACTGTATGTGACACAAACATTGTATGTTACAACACACTATGTATATACATATAACGCATACACCTGTATACACAGAGCACATAAGCACAAATATATATACACAGAGCAGATACATACGAACACAGAGCACTTACATACAAATACATGCATACACTGAGCACTGCCGCATACGTGGAGCACATATATACTGACGCTTGTGTACGCGGAGCACATATATACTGACGCGTACATGGAGCACATATATACTGACGCGTACGTGGAGCACATATATACTGACGCGTACGGGAGCACATATATACTGACGCGTACGTGGAGCACATATATACTGACGCTTGTGTACGCGGAGCACATATATACTGACGCGTACGTGGAGCACATTTATACTGACGCGTACGTGGAGCACATTTATACAGACGCCTGCGTACGCGTAACACATATATACTGACGGGTACACGGAACACATGTACAGACGCGTACAGTAATAGTATTGTCAAATCTCATTAGACATTTTTCACGTAAGTGTGCACCACTGAGAAACTGTAGATAATTAGGGAAAGGAAAGTGGGAAAAGGATAAGTGAATTAAATATAACTTTTATTTATTATATAATTTAAAGTAGTAGAAAAAATATATAAAGTAATTCACATAGACCCAATTAAGGATGTATAGTGAGTCACTGCTTGGTTAAATAATTGTGTACTTAAAGGGGTTGTCCACTACTAAGATAACCCCTTTCTTGATCTAAATGTTTGGCCCTGATAAAATACTCGCCTCCTGTGCCGGCGCCGTTCCAGCAGTGTCAGCACTTGCGGTTTTGGAGCTTTCATGCGGTTGTTGTGACATGTGGTGCATGGCGACCAATCAGCTCTGGCGTCACTGTCCCCGCCTTTTCACGAATTGAATATGAAGAGGAAGTCTGGGCCGCGGCTGATCTTTGACTTCCTCTTCATGTTCAATTCGACAGGAGGTGGAGACGGTGACGCCGGCACAATCAGATGATCGCTGCAGCAGCTTCTATTTCAAAGGCCACAGTGGGGCTAAAGGCCTTTAGGTTGGGGGCCAAGCTTCATGGACAGTTTTTGTAGAAATATGACTGTGGCTACCCCCTCGATTCATAGAATGAGGGCTGTTTTCACATTGTTTGCATGGGTGGCATCGTTCCTGGGTCACCACTGTAGAACAGACCAATTCACTTTAATTATACTTTGAGATTCAGTTTTGAGGAAACCTAATTTGGAATAAGCTGTAAATGTAACATGGTGCGTGGCGGTACCCGTGGGCGACGTACTCGTCTCTTACGTCCCGCCACGCTACATAAAAGTGTGGGTCCTGGCTGGCTAACTGATGTTGCTGGTTCACCAGGACCAGATGTTGGACAGATCAATGAGGGGCACCACTGTTTACAAATAAACTTTTTACTGAACGGGAACTTGGTAGGAAATATATACTGAACAGAGATAGCGGGTTCACAGTTATGAACGTTTCCTTTACATCTCGAAGCATTTTCCGCACCGTTTCCTCCCTTCATTTCTCTATAGTTCTCCTTTCCTCTTTACTCTTTTGCTTGTCTTCTGTCTCCACTGTTCCTCACTACTTCACCACAACCCAGCTCGACACTACAGTCCTGCCTAGCAAGAGCCCTTTACTCAACCTGAGGTTTCGCATCTTCTCTCCCCTCAGGGTGCCAGTATGGCCGGACTTATTGTCTCTAATGCTGACACTGTGGAACTCCCGACTGGGTCTTTTGTTTTATCTCTCGTACTCATTCCTGTCTGGGCCAGTTACCTTGCGAATTGTAAACTCTAGGCCTTTCTGCTAGGCGTCCTCCCCCAGGACCCTTCTCTGGTAGATCACTCTGTCTCTTAGTCACTTCTGCTCTGGGTCTCACTATCTTTCCTTTTGGTCTCCTATCTTTATAGAAACCCCAGAATGCGGCACTGCTCACATTGGCCTTCTGATCCTCTTTCTGTGAACTGCAGGCCCTATCTGACAGGAAATTGTCACTTTCCCTTCTATTTAACCTCTCCCACTCTGGGCTAGTCCCAAATATTAAATCTCACTATCCCTACTGTCAAACTACACACACTATCAATATTACCATTAACACACATTACAATTCACATTATACATCCCATTTCGCATTACACCACATAACATTAAATTTGTTTCTACAAGGGGGAACGTGTGCAATATGTCCATCTCCTTACATAAAAATACAACATTATCAGATGGGAATAATAGAGAAAGGGCACTTCATTAGTGATGTGATATATTGCACCTTCCCTATGTTATAGCAGGACACTGGTGCTGTAGTTAATACTTCATGTTTCACTGCCGTTCACTTCCATTAGCAGTTTTATAGTTTTAATTATTCATAGCCCGACTTGGCCTATTTTTACTGTTCTCAAACTTTCATGGCTGGAGATGCGGGGACCTACTTTAATAAGGAGAAGTACAATTTACAGAACTAATTGCTCTATAAAAAGTAATGAGACGGTCTCCCTGAGACCATTAACCTCCCGCTGAGGAGGACCAGACAACAAAGCCTTGTATTGTGAGCGCACTCCAGGGAGATCACATCATATAATGAGCACAGGCAACAACGGGGCGTAAAACAAGGACAATTTTTCACAAACTGTGCCCCCCAGTAACTGTACTGTTATATGTTGGTTGACCTTATAGACTGTCTGTCAATTAACTAGATGTGCCTGTAAAGAGGGGGGATGCACCAATGTCGTAAAGTACAGGTCCTCTCATGAATTTACGCTCTCTTTATAGGGGCGCACAAGGAATTGGTGATTAGGACAAGGCTCCAGTTGGCGGCCCTTTCACAATGAAGGGGTAACTGAGGTTAGGTCTTAAAGGTCATCGTTGCTCCCCTTTTTTCAATTTAGGGCATAACAGACAGGAACCGTTCCCTGTAGCCCATAGATCCAAACTTTAATCCCAGCCCCAGATGGACGGCATACACTTAGGAACTGGAAGGTTAAGGTTTAATTCACACAATGAGTTTTTGACGCTGCATATTTTCGCAGCGCAAAAGAAACCGCAGCATCTTACAGTTCCAGCAAAATGGATGGGATTTATTGAAATCTCATGTGCTCTGTGTTTACTCAGCTTAAACTGACCTGCGGTGCGTGCTTCACATCCAAAACATGTCAATTTCTCTTGCAGATATTCCCCATAGACTTGCAAATTAGATGCAAAAAGTCTGCAAGTAAAAAAACACGGCGGAAATTCACTAAAAACGCATGTAACCTGCACATGACTGCACTAGGCACCCTTCACACGTCTGTTTTTTTATGTCCGTATGCGGTCCGTTTTTTAAGGACTGCTAATACTGATTTTGTACTTCTTTGGCCACTGTTGTGCATTTTGTATATTATCATCTGCGTTGGGGGTGAAATTGTAAACTTCCTCCCTATCTGATGCTTTATGTGTTTGTTCGACTAAGTTGCACTTACATATTTCTCATACTATGGGATATGATTAGAGTAAATAGAGCTATAATATGAGGTTATAGTGTTTGCCACAAATATATTGATTTTCTCTTTTCAATAATATCACTCACAAGTGATGGTGAAATATTAGAAGGGAAGAAATGTCAAGAGTTGACTCGCTATACCAGTGGCTCTTATTACAGGAATGCACTGATATGAGTGAGCTCTTCTTTATCTCTAACCATTCTGTCACATGTTAGTAAAGGCAGGTGGCATGGTGAGGGGCCAGAGGTTCCCCTCCATGAGAGGAGCCGAATGTTATACGCCAGGTTGAGAGGATGGATGTTGTACATCAGAGGCGAGGGGCCAGATGTTATACACCAGTGGCGAAAGGCCAGATGTTATACACCGGGAGCAAGGGGGCGGATGTTATACACTGGAAGCAAGGGGCCGGATAATATACACTGGGGCGAGGGGCAAAATGTTATACACCAGGGGCGGGGGGCTGGATTTTATACACCGGGGGTGAGGGCTGGGTGTTATACACCGAGGGCAAGGGGCTGCATGTTATACATCGGGAGCAAGGGGCCGGATATTAAACTCTGTGAGCAACGGAACTAAATGCAAACCCTGAATTAAGTGATTAAGACATGACTTCAATTACATTCGTCCATGATGTGCATGCAGTTGTGAGCCTACCCTAAAAACTATGTAGTGTAAACCTAAGCACCCCCTAGTGATGGCTGCACGTAATGAGAAGTTTTATCTTCCTCCATGGAAGCGATTTGAGAGAGACAATGCTCCAAATACTATTATAATATTTTAGGAAATTAGTAAAAAATGACGTCGTAAAGTCAACACAGTGGTAATAGTTCTTCCATTCCTTTTGACAGTGGCATGTAAAAGTTTGGGCACCCCTGGTCAAAGTTACTGTTATTGTGAACAGTTAAGCAAGTTGAAGATGAAATGATCTCTAAAAGGCCTAAAGTTAAAGATGACACATTTCATTTCAACTTTATGGTGAGGATGCAGAAACGTCTTCTGCATCCTCACCATAAAATTCAGCATCAGAAGTATGCAAATGAACATCTAAACAAGCTGATGAATTTTGGAAACAAGTCCTGTAGAACGATGAAGTTAAAATGGAACTTTTTGGCTACAATGATCAAAGGTATGTGTGGAGAAAAAAGGGCACAGAATTTAAAAAAAAAAACATCTCGCCAACCATTAAGCATGGGGGAGGATCAATCATGCTTTGGGGTTGTGTTGCAGCCAATGGCACGAGGAACATTTCACAGGAGGAGGGAAGAATGGATTCAATGAAATTTCAACAAATTCTTGATGCAAACATAACACTATCTGTAAAAAAGCTAAAGGTGAAAATAGGATGGCTTCTACAAATGGATAATGATCCTAATCACACGTCAAAATCCACAATAGACCTCAAGAGGCGCAAGCTTTTACATTGACCCTCACAGTCCCCCGATCTGAACATCATTGAAAATCTGTGGCTAGACCACAAAATAGCAGAGGATGCAAGACGACCCAGGAATCTCACAGAACTGGAAGAATTTTCCATGGAAGAATGGATGAAAATCCCTCAAACAAGAATTTAAAGACTCTTGTCTGGCTGCAAATAGTGTTTACAAGCTGTGATACTTTCAAAAGGGGGTGCTATTGTGTACTAACCATGCAGGGTGCCCAAACTTTTGCATTGGTCCATTTTCCTTTTTTTCATTTTTAAAATGGAAAAAGAAAATTAATATATATATAATATATATGTGCGGATCGGTATTGGGTATACCGTACTTATAATAAATGCACAATATAATGGACTAAGCTAGTATAGATTCTTGGCAGGAGGCGTTATGGGCACAGAATGAATTGAACAGAATTTGGACTACTGAAATGTGAGCATTGGAGACATTTATGGACGTCCGTATAACTGCCTAGCCACGTGGCTACAACATGCTTAAAAAACGATTTTCGCATTGATTCATAGCATGGCGGCTACTACACATGAACAGCACACTTCAAGCGCATCTTGAAAGATTGACTCCCTCTGCTAGTTGGCATGGAAATTCATTTTAATTGGACTGCTACATGATTATGGGCAGATGTCCCCACATCCTTCAGTATTAATAAGCGGATGCTTGGCTCTATGGGAGAGAGGATCTGTATTTCGGTTGACGATAGAATTGTGTCGGTGTCACATTTTTCAGTCCCGGTATGTGGACATGGACGTGCCAGATTGAATAATGCACATGTGGACTATTGTTCATGTAAATAAATGACTATGATGTGCCGGGTGACCCCCTTCTATGCTCAGTTATTAAGAGAAATTGGTTTGGCAAGCATAACTGGCATCTAGATCAGCAAAGCACACAGCGCTGATACTTGTAGTCTTGCTCTCATTTATTCTGATTAACATAGAATTTAGCTCATTTTAAAGGCAACATGCCAAAACATTTTTATATATGGAAGTAGTGGTATGGCTGCAGAGGCGCTTCTCTCCCAATAAAAATGACACCTTTTTTGTAACATGTGCCAATCATGAGAAATCTAGTGTAGAAGCTATATGCAAATCAGGCTGGGAGTGCACTGTGGGCGTGTCACTGTACTTGGATATGGACATCCCCCAGTGCGTTCCCAGCCTGATTTGCATATTGCTTCTACGCCAGATTTCTCCTTACTGGCACATCGTATCTCTACAATAATGGCATCATTTTTATTGGGAGACAAGCACTTATCCAGCCCTACCACTACTTCACTATTGACTTTTTTTTTTTTTACATTTTTGTACTTTTGTAGTCAGCTGTTTCCATCAATCCCATAGGTATGGAGCAGCAGGGGCTGGGAAGTGAGAAGACACATCCTGAGGAAGGGGATAGATGCTCATTGTGGGTGGCCTCTTTTGCGGGATGTTCATCAGGGGTGGGTAACCTTCTAGATTCGTGGGCAACATATAGTACCCACAAACCTCATACACGAGCTACATAGGAAACTGAGATCCGTCACCAATTTGAAGTCCGCAGCATTCTAATATAGGTGGCGGAGTTTCAGTACACTGGATGAAATACTCTTCATATCTACGACAAGATCTGCAAGTAAGGCTTACACTGAAAGCCATAAAAAAACTGCTGTAAAAATCACCCTGGGTAAAGCTGCCATGAAATTCCCAGTGTAGTTCCGTCCACACTGAATCGGGCACACTGAAGGCAAGAGGTTGTGTGCGTAAGTACGGACATGTTGGAGCCAGACGTCCTCGTAGCTGCTGTCTGCTCCAGCTAATTTAAGGGATTTCAGAAAACCACTGGGCCCTGGGTGCAGTTACAAAAAAACCCCATAAAAATCTGAACTGTTCACTCACTCTACCCAGTCGGTGCAGTCTCCACAGCTGCTGCTGGACAGTGCTCAGCCAGTCACCAATTCTGCTGTGCTCGTGCTGTCATCTCAGGCACAACAGATTGGCTGCAGCGCTGTCAACTTAACGTCGGTGCTGAAGACAATAGCAGACGCCGGGTGCAGCGATAAAGACTCATCACTGGACCTGGGGAAGGTGTGTGTAGTTCATTGTTTTTTTTACAAAACTGGAGAAACACTTTAGAGGGAGTCCTGATTGAGGAATTCCATTTAATTTAATGGGTTTTCTAGATGTGTCTGGTATTGAAGCTCCGGTCCAATGACGTGAATAGGAATGAGGTTTAATACCGTACACAACCAGGTGTGGCGCTGTTTTGGCCTAAAAGTGCCATTTTTATTTTTAAATGTTGTATAAACCCTTATAGAAATGCTTCTGCTGGGTGGGAGTTAGGAAGGAGGGTGCTCACTCAGGCATCGGTCACCATCACCCACCTGTCCGATAACCTAATAGAAGGATGGTCCTAGATATGCATATGATGTACCTACCCTACCTATAAGCGACAGCCATGACCATAAGGCATATTTTCAGGGTACGGTCACATGCACAGACCCTCTAGAGCAGCTATGTACAGTGTGTATGCTGTGTGTGCTGCCACATGGTGACACTTTTTGTAGGGTAGAGTGCCCCCTTAGTCTTCCATAATATAAAGCATGCTGTACGTTTCTCCCCAGAGGAACAAGGAGGTACAACACGAATCCATAGCAAGGGACGGGCACCATATGATACATCCATACCGCACACATCTGTAACAGGTCCTGTAACATACAGGATCAGCTGCTGTTAGTCATTTATACGGCTATACTGCATTTATACGGTATTACTACAGCACACTTTCTCTCCGCAGCCATCCCGAGCATCGTTTCTGTCCATGGTGAGATGTTTCCCCGTACGACATTGCAGTAACTTTCAGAATTATTGGAGTCAGTCAGTTTTGTAGCTGCCAAGATCATTTCCCTTGTAAAGATATAGAGCCCTGATTATGCCAAGCCGGCATTTCATTATTATACCGCAATGGTCCTCTCCACTTCAAGGAGCGAATGCACAGCAGCAGCTTCTTTATGTCTTCTCTAGGAAAGCTTTTATTTAGCTCTCGATTATACAATGCACATAAAGATTTATCTGGGAGCATCACTCGGCCTTTCTTTATATGCTGCGATGCACAGTAAGTACCGCAATGATGTCCGATAACTCGTAACGGGAACGTGTCTGCATGATGTACCGTGCCAGCCTCTCTATTGTGCTGCGCTCTCCATTCATTCACTGTGGGGAGATAGGAGGTAATGGATTGTCACCTCTCTTGTGCAAAAAAATTTACAAGATTAGAAAAAATGGGCTTTTTTTTTTCTCTACAATTGTTCCACTCACAGATCCAGTCACTGATTATTTTTAGAAATTCATGCAATCCTTTTAGTTTTTTCTTTTCCTGCAGTTGCAACTTTCCAATAGACTCTTATCAAACGCCATATTATGGAGTGCTTCTCTCTTATTCTCAGGACCGTACGGGGTCCATATGTTCTTGTCCATATTAGAGCTTCAATTCCTGGCCGGACCAGTGGTCTGAATTTCCAGCCTCATTGCTGTTACTTTGGATCATGAGATCTGCCATCAAACCTGGAATTGTGGCCCCCCAATACGCAGAAGACAATACGGCAGCAATACATTTTGTAAATTAGCAGTTTTGGGGGCATCACCATATGACCCCATACAGCAGCACATGGCATGTCTATGGCTCTTCTCCAGGATGCATTTTCAGCTTCTAAAGCCACGTTCACACAGCCAGTATATGGTCAGTATTTTACATCAGTATTTGTCAGCCATAACCAGGAGTGGGTGATAAATACAGAAGTGGTGACGTGTTTCTATTATATTTTTCCTCCGATTGTTCCCCTCCCGATTTTGGCTTAGAAATACTGATGTAAAATACTGACCGTGTGAACGTGGCCCAAATGTAAACACTTATTAGCTGAAATCTTCAAACCGATAAATCCGAAAACACTTTCTGGCTATGTGCACACCGAGTTTTTTTTTGCAGAAACTGGCTTTGTGCACGCAACGTCTTTTAAACTCAGACGAACACAACAAATTTTTTAATAAGAAGATACTTCAGGAATCTCTGGAGAGTATTTTGTGTCGTTTTTTTGTCAGACATTCCCTGAGCATTTTTGGAGAAGTTTTTGTGAAGTCTTTTTTTTCTGTCATTTTTGTCACTCCATTGAATAATGAAGACACCGCTAGATTTTTTTTTAAAGCAAAAATTATGGCAAAATGCTCTCAAAGATGTCCGGTCGTCTGGATGTCTTTTGAAGTTTCAGAGAAACTTGTATTGTAGAGTACAGAGCGTCTTCCAAGCAGAAAACACGGGTAGAATGGACTCGTCACTTCAGCTTGGCATTTTTAGAAACCTAATGGGGTCAAAATACGGTCGGAAACCTGAACATGTGTACAGCACGTCATGTTTCCGTAGACCTACATATGTTCCTTCTTCTGAACCAGTTTTGATTTCCGTGGTGGAATCTGCCTGAAATAGACGTTGAGTCCACATACTGTAGCCAATGAACGGAGATTTGAGATTTGGAGGAGGATTTGGATTTTCCACCAAAAACATCTTGAAAACCTCTGTATGCACATAGCCTTCCCCGGGAATGTTTGGTCAGTATTTGTAAGCCAAAACCAGGAGAGAACCTTAGCGAAGTAAAGTATTTGCATCTCTTCTCTCTTTTGGAAAAATACTGGCCACATATACTGTAAAGCCATATCAAAGTAGCCTGTACTAGATGCACTGTGTCGACCCGCCACCACAATTGTGGGTTACCAGGGCAATGGGGTACTCAGAGCCGAGCCCATGGAAGTCTATGGGATTTGTCACAGGTAGCTGTGGCTCGGTCTGTGGCCCTGGCGGTCTGGCGTATGTTGGGGGAATATTTACAGGGGATTGATTTATGTACAGTTCGTGACGCCACCTGTAGTATTCTGGTAATTAGTACCAGCGCTGCTGTAGATCTCTGAGGGGATGGTGAGGCAGCTAGATGTCGGGTCCCCTACAGGTGGGACTGGTCCCTCAAAGTCTATGGGAATTTGTGAAGTCGAGTGCAGATAAAGAACACAGTCTCACACGGTCAGCGTCTTTCCATACCTTTACTTGTAAGATGTTCAAGCAGGTCCCAGGGAGGCTGATCCAAGGAGAGTGTATCTTGAGACAGCAGCTGGACAAGTTAGGGGCCTCCTTTAACTCCAATAAAACGAGTACAACCAGCCTGAAGCGTAGTTCCCTCAATTCTCCAGCTAATCTTTAGCTGTACCTGCCCAGTCAGCTTAGTGTTAGGGGCCTTCCTGTGAAGGAGCTGAATTCTTATTTTGTCCTGCAGAACTCCAAAGTCTTCACTCCCCCTGACCCCAGTTACGTACTGACTATAAGGGGCTTGTCTGCCGCGACCTAGGGTCCGGTAGATTCCTGGTTTTCTTATCACTGTGCTTGAAACAACAGTGACCCTTCGGTCCCCAGTGACCGGGTGCAAGGTGCTGGACTTCTTCAATCCGTAAGCACTAATCCTATAAATCCACTTGCCTTTCGCCTTGTCCACGCTGGTAACATAAGCACTCAAACTAGCCAAGGGTCGAGCAGTCACTTCTTTCTTTTCCTTTCTACGAAGTTAGCCACAGATGCTCAGTTATCACAGGCAGGAGCACGTCTCTGAACCTGATACCGTCCTTTAGACAGGGATGCTGAAGACTTTCTGTACTAAAACTTCTTCTTTCCTTCAGTGTATGCTGAGGAGGTGATACAGCTCTGACTAGACTAAGGTGTATCCAGACACCTATACCAGACTCCACGATATGAACTGGTGATAAAGCAGGCTAGACTCCTTCCTCCCTCCAGACGTCTTCTCTCTCTGAAGTCTAGACACTCACTCTACACGTCCTCACTGTCCGAAGACAGGAACTAGACTCAAAATCACTCTAACACATACCTTGACCACTCCCTCTAGAGTATACTCCACTACCCTAAGGGTGTGTCTAGTATATGTTGAGTGAATGAATATTTAGCATTAAACTGCTATCTCTCCACACATCCTCCAGGGTACTGCGTGTGCCTTCACACACCAGGGCTACACATTCCCCCATGGTAAAAGACAGCACTCCCGGGCTGTAAAATACAAAAAGACAGAAAATTTTGTTTATGCAATAAACATTAAACAATAACATCTTCCCATCCGGGAGGTGAGAATATCTTGAACGTTGCATTAAACATAGAAAAATACACAAAGTATTAAATAGACATTTTTCATATTAACGGTACAAACTACTTTCACTTTTATAAAAACTTATATACATCTTCTCAGCTGCGGTAAACCCTGTCTGGGTCCTACCGTTCTTCACATTTCTTTATTAACTTCTGTTACATTTTCCATCCCGGGGGCTGGAACAATGCGATGATCCCTTGATCCCAGCACTAACAAGTCGTGATCTGCTATCTGAGTTTGAGTCGCAACAGTCTTTGTATGAACCATCAGGGGCGCAACGAGTGCTTCCACTTTATGCGACGCTGTCTGCGTTACAGTAATAGCCACTTGCTTTTGCGATGCAGAAACAGTCGCTGTGCGCGTCGTCATGTACACTGCTGATTGCGATGTAGAATGGACCATAGATTGCGATGTAGATTGGACCGTAGATTGCGATGTAGATTGGTCGCCGATTGCGATACGGAGATGCACGCAGGGGGCGATGCCGATGCACAATGCTGGTGTGATGCAGAGCAGGAAGCAGGTGTGCGCAATGGCTCAATTGAGGACGCACTAACCTGCTGCTGTCGCTGCTCCATCACAGACGGCTGGTTTTCCTCCGGTGTCCCTACCGGGGATTGATCATCTGCTGCGGCCTCCTGGCCGGGCGGGCGTTCCGGAACTGGCGGTACCTCCTCAACCTCCTTTGCCTCCACCGCTCCATCGGTGGGATCAGGATCGGTACTTTTGGGGGTAGCTCGTAGTTTCTCCTCAGCCTTCCTCAGCAGGGAACTTGGGGATTCAGGAGACGGCATTATGCTTGTAGGAGAGAACACTGCGTCCCACAGCAGCCGCTGTTTCAGGGCACGCCAGCGTCTCTCTGTCTCCTTCATTCCTTTTCGGTGGAGACAGGACCTTCGTCGCAGGCGCTCCGATGTCAGAGCGTTCACTTCCTGTCGCAGGACCTGCCGCTGAGTCAGAGCCGGGGCGGAGCCAGGCAACAGCGCGCTTTTACAGGTACGCCCACCTTCTTCTCCAGCGCCTGAGGGCGCGAATATGGCGACAAAAATGGCGATTTTGGCGCCAAAAGTGCAAACAGTCCTTTTTCACCAAAACAATTCCTTAGGCACACAGGGCTCGCAATTCTGCGAGTTTCGCATCCTGTTCGTGACGCCAAGTTTTTGTGTCGACCCGCCACCACAATTGTGGGTTACCAGGGCAATGGGTACTCAGAGCCGAGCCCATGGAAGTCTATGGGATTTGTCACAGGTAGCTGTGGCTCGGTCTGTGGCCCTGGCGGTCTGGCGTATGTTGGGGGAATATTTACAGGGGATTGATTTATGTACAGTTCGTGACGCCACCTGTAGTATTCTGGTAATTAGTACCAGCGCTGCTGTAGATCTCTGAGGGGATGGTGAGGCAGCTAGATGTCGGGTCCCCTACAGGTGGGACTGGTCCCTCAAAGTCTATGGGAATTTGTGAAGTCGAGTGCAGATAAAGAACACAGTCTCACACGGTCAGCGTCTTTCCATACCTTTACTTGTAAGATGTTCAAGCAGGTCCCAGGGAGGCTGATCCAAGGAGAGTGTATCTTGAGACAGCAGCTGGACAAGTTAGGGGCCTCCTTTAACTCCAATAAAACGAGTACAACCAGCCTGAAGCGTAGTTCCCTCAATTCTCCAGCTAATCTTTAGCTGTACCTGCCCAGTCAGCTTAGTGTTAGGGGCCTTCCTGTGAAGGAGCTGAATTCTTATTTTGTCCTGCAGAACTCCAAAGTCTTCACTCCCCCTGACCCCAGTTACGTACTGACTATAAGGGGCTTGTCTGCCGCGACCTAGGGTCCGGTAGATTCCTGGTTTTCTTATCACTGTGCTTGAAACAACAGTGACCCTTCGGTCCCCAGTGACCGGGTGCAAGGTGCTGGACTTCTTCAATCCGTAAGCACTAATCCTATAAATCCACTTGCCTTTCGCCTTGTCCACGCTGGTAACATAAGCACTCAAACTAGCCAAGGGTCGAGCAGTCACTTCTTTCTTTTCCTTTCTACGAAGTTAGCCACAGATGCTCAGTTATCACAGGCAGGAGCACGTCTCTGAACCTGATACCGTCCTTTAGACAGGGATGCTGAAGACTTTCTGTACTAAAACTTCTTCTTTCCTTCAGTGTATGCTGAGGAGGTGATACAGCTCTGACTAGACTAAGGTGTATCCAGACACCTATACCAGACTCCACGATATGAACTGGTGATAAAGCAGGCTAGACTCCTTCCTCCCTCCAGACGTCTTCTCTCTCTGAAGTCTAGACACTCACTCTACACGTCCTCACTGTCCGAAGACAGGAACTAGACTCAAAATCACTCTAACACATACCTTGACCACTCCCTCTAGAGTATACTCCACTACCCTAAGGGTGTGTCTAGTACATGTCGAGTGAATGAATATTTAGCATTAAACTGCTATCTCTCCACACATCCTCCAGGGTACTGCGTGTGCCTTCACACACCAGGGCTACACAGCACTATATGGGAAAAAAGTACTGGTGCACCCTCAAATTACACCTACAGGAGCTAATATGACTGCTCGTTAAACATTGGAAATCCATAGATATTAATATGGAGTTGGCCCCTTTCAGCTATAACATCTTCTCCTCTTCTGAGAAGGTTTTCTACAAAATTTTTGAGATGTCTGTGGGAATATGTTCATCCAGAAAAAGCAATTAGTAAGTAGAGATGAGCGAATTTGTTCGGATTTTGTCCCCGAATCGGATTTTGACATATTCGTGCCATATTCGAACAATATTCGTGCCGAATGTATGTCTTATGATCGGTTCCGAACATATTCAGTAATTTCTACTCCCATTGACTCTAATGACGTTCCGCTGTGTTCGACGAATATTGCAAAAACAATATTCGATTACTATCGTATTCAGAAGTGAATCCGAACAAATTTGCTCATCTCTATTAGTAAGGTCCGGTATTGGAGGAGAGGATCCGTCTCACAAATCTCTGTTCTATTTTATCCCAAAAGGTGTTGGATGGAGTTGAGGTCAAGGATCTGTAAGGCCGATCAGGCTCTTCCAACGCTAGGGCCTTCCTAAGATTGTTCTCACAAAATTGTCCAAAATGTATATCGAAACATTAAAGATGTTTTCAACCTTAATAAAAGTTTTCCCCTAACGATTTTATGGTTATAAAAAAAGAGCAGGACCTTATCCTAGTCCTTCACACATCCTGAGCGAGAAATGTGATCTTTAGATTAAAAGTCAACTTGGGGGTAAAAAAAAATAAATACTATATATATATACAGTACAGACCAAAAGTTTGGACACACCTTCTCATTCAAAGATTTTTCTGTATTTTCATGACTGAAAATTGTAGAATCACACTGAAGGCATCAAAACTATGAAGTAACACATGTGGAATTATACATTACACTTTACAAAAAAGTGTGAAACAACTGAAAATATGTCTTATATTCTAGGTTCTTCAAAGTAGCCACCTTTTGCTTTGATTACTGCTTTGCACGCAGAAAAGGTGAACGGATGGACTCTACATGCCTGGTTCCCACCGTGATGCATGGAGGAGGTGGTGTGATGATGTGGGGGTGCTTTGCTGGTGACACTGTTGGGGATTTATTCAAAATTGAAGGCATAGTGAACCAGCATGGCTACCACAGCATCTTGCAGCAGCATGCTATTCCATCTGGTTTGCGTTTAGTTGGACCATCATTTATTTTTCAACAGGACAATAACCCCAACACACCTCCAGACTGTGTAAGGGCTGTTTGACCAAGAAGGAGAGTGTTGGGGTGCTACGCCAGATGACCTGGCCTCCACAGTCACCAGACCTGAACCCAATCTAGATGGTTTGGGGTGAGCTGGACCGCTCACCGCTTCAATTTTGAATAAATCCCCAACAATGTCACCAGCAAAGCACCCCCACATCATCACACCTCCTCCTCCATGCTTCACGGTGGGAACCAGGCATGTAGAGTCCATCCGTTCACCTTTTCTGCATGCAAAGCAGTAATCAAAGCAAAAGGTGGCTACTTTGAAGAACCTAGAATATAAGACATATTTTCAGTTGTTTCACACTTTTTTGTAAAGTGTAATGTATAATTCCACATGTGTTAATTCATAGTTTTGATGCCTTCAGTGTGATTCTACAATTTTCATAGTCATAAAAATACAGAAAAATCTTTGAATGAGGTGTGTCCAAACTTTTGGTCTGTACTGTGTGTATATATATATATATATATATATAACATATATATATATATATATATGTATATATATATATATATATATATATACTGTTTATACAGTTGGACAAAATAATGGAAACACCTGGAAACATCAACAAAAGTTAGTTTAATATGGTGTAGGTCCACCTTTAGCCCATTCTTCAGTTAAAACACCCTCCAGTTCTTTGAACGATGATGGCGGCGGAAATCGACGTCTCAGGTTACTTTCACACTTGCGTTTTATTGCGCAGCGCATCGTGCGCTATCGGTCGCATGCACAATGTTCCCCTATCTTTAACATGGCGGGCACAGGGTCTATTTTCCAGGTGTGCATTTTCCAGGTGTGCGCCCATACGCGCTAGACGCTACATGTTGCATTTTTTTTTCCGCCCAACCACTTTAAAAAAGCGCGTGTGCACACGCTATGCGCAAAAAATAACATTACAGTCTATGGGTGCGCATGACTGTGCGCTCGTCAGCGCTTTTGCACGCAAGCGATTTTTGAGTAAATAATGTCTACACACTTGTTTAAACCACCCCCTACACAAGCAACAATGTTTGTGAGGAGTGTAAATATAAAGAAGATGATAGAGACAGAGATGATAGAGACAGAGATGAGAGAGAGAGATGATAAAGACACAGATGATAGAGACACAGATGATAGAGACAGAGACAGATGATACAGACAGATGATAGAGACAGATGAAAGAGACAGATGATAGAGACAGATGAGAGAGATGATAGAGACAGATGATAGAAATGTGACACGTAGACAACCCATGCGGCGAAAAAATGCAAACGCTTGCAAAAACGCTTGAAATTGCATACAATCGCGTCCAAACGCTGCGTTTTTTTGTCAGAATGCGCACGCTTATGCGACTAAATATTGCAGCATTTACAAGCATTTGCACGCCTTTTTTTAATGCGTTTGATGTGCGCTCGAAACGCATCGCAAAAAAACGCAAGTGTGAAAGTAACCTAACTTGAATCTCTAAAATCGACCATAAATGCTCAATAATGTTGATGTCTGGAGTTTGTGGGGGCCAGATGAGATGCTCAGCTTCATTAGACTGTTCCTCGTGCCATGCTTTAACGATTCTAGCTGTATGAATTGGTGCATTATCATCCTGGAAGATGGCGTTCCCCTCCGGGAACAGTGCTTGAACCATAGGATGCACTTGGTCGCCCAAAATGCCTAAATAATCGCGGCTGTTAATTCTTCCATGAAGGAATATCATTGGCCCGGCGGATCTCCATGAAATAGCACCCCAGATCATCACAGAACCTCCGCCATGTTTTACGGTTGGGAGAAGGCAGTCTGGATGGAATGCTTCTTTCGGCTGTCTCCAAACGTACATGCGGCCTGAGGTCGGAAATAGGGTAAACGATGATTTGTCTGAGAATATCACATGTTTCCACGGCTCGAGAGACCAATTCTGGAGGGTTCTTCACCACTCTAAACGCTTGGAAACATTTGTCATTGAGAGCAGCGGTTTTCGAATTGCTGCTCTTCCGTGGAATCCAGATTTGCTCAGCTCCCGACGAACAGTTTTCGTGGAAACTGGGTTCTGTAGGTGTTCATTGAGCTCAGCAGTGATTTTCGGAGCCGTGGTCTTGCGATCCTCTCTCACAATTCGCTTTAGAGTCCGACGGTCTCTCTCAGTCACCTTCGACTTTTGGCCGGACCTGTGCTTTGCTGCGGACGTTTTTCCTTCTCTTTCAAACGCAGTCATTACTTTGGAGACAGCACCTCTTGACACGCCAAGCATTCGGGCACTTTCGGTTACATTAGCGCCTGCCATACCAGCACCAACAATTTGGCCTCTGAAAATCCGAGAGGTCTGCCATTGGTATCAGGTTCTCATCAATGTTCTTACAATTATGCAAAACAAACAGTTAATTTACATACACATATCACATAATACAAATAATCAACTACAAAACATTACCAAAATGTTAGGTGTTTCCATTATTTTGTCCAACCCCTGTATATATATATATATATATATATATATATATATATATATATATAAAAAAGACCCCTCCCTTTAGATTATATTAATGCACAGAATTTTTGCTGAAATTTCTGCAGCTGGACATCAGCTCTGCTCATGGGGGTCGTTTTGGCAGGAAACACATGGATTTCTGCCAGCCCCCTTCAGATGAATGAGCCAGTCACAGAAATGTCTGCAACTAATCTGCAGCGTGTGAAAACATGTTTACCGTTCATGTCCAATATTTCTATGCTGACTACGAGAATCGCTATCGCTGTGAGCCGTCAGCGCTTATAAGGGACCATTATGCATTAAATGATAGAGGACCTGGCTTCACAAAGAGCAATCCTTTCCAATGCCATACATTATGATACCGGTGATAGTACAAAATGATCTTGCACTGCAAATATCAGGCACTCATATCACTTCATGGATAAAAATATAAAGAAAATTGTGGATCTCAAAATATGGGGTGAAAAAAAGAACTAGAAAAACTATATTTTTGCCAGATATCTGTTTGCAGTCATTTAGGGAAGGTTATCCAACACTGATTAGGACCGCCTGCCGGACTCCTAACCTCCAAAGGAGCCGAAATGTTAGTGCATAAATTCAGGGTACTTTCATAAGACCATATTTTCGGTCCACGTACTGTCCATTTTTTTATGTGAAAAAAAAAAATCGCAGCATGCACTAGTCTGTTCTGTTGCTCACATCTGACTTGCCTATTAAACTCTATGGGGGCGCAAAAAAATCAGACCCCATGCAGATCAACAATTTAGTTTCTGATTTTTATGGATACGTTGCTCTTCTTTAATATTGGAAACTATTTGACCTGGGAAACTTTAACAATCTATATTTCTATAACTTCTGATGTATAAAAACGAATGCCAAATTCTGGATGAAAATCAGATTATTTTGTAATATGTGTGTGAACTTAGCTTTATATAGAATCATCTCCAGCAAAACTATAAATCTATAATTTATAGCTATAATGTAAGCGTAATACCTATCATCTCAACCACTCAGTACAGTACAATAGCGGATAATATAACTTAACGCGGTTGTCTCCTTTCAGTAAATGAATGTTCCCAGCGGCAGGTTATTATAAAGAAACAAACTCTGCTGCACTCACGTTCCCCGGGTCTACCGGCGAGTGTCTGTCATCGCTCCCGATGTGTGGCATTCAACAGCATGGCTGCCAATCAGTGCGCTTATTGGCTCAGAAGCGGGCGTTCCACATACACTGGCAGAGCTGCTGATTGGACGTGACGTCAGCTCCACAGCCAATGACGAACACCGGGAGTATCGGTGGAGATCCGCCGGCACAGTTCAGTTTTTCCTTTCTGCCGAGGAGATTATAATTTAGTGAGTAGGAACAACTCCTCTAAGAGAGTAGTTTATAAATCTACCTAAAATACATTTTTGGGTCAACTTTTGCCCATCACCCTAAGGCCAGTTTTACATGTCCTTGAAACATGGTTCGTGGCCGTGCTCATATTCAAATACCCGGCCCGATCACCAGCTCTCCTGATCGGTGCCAGCTGCCTCGTAGGCATACATGATTCGATAAGGGCCATGCACTGAATGCGGACGCACAAAACCTGCCTAAGTATTTGGCTTTTACCAGAACCAATCCTTGGTGAATCATTTCAGGAAAATCAAAGCTATACGTGGCTGCACTCTCATCACCAGTCTCCTCCACATTTTTCTTTAGTCAGTAGCTCTGTGGGACTGAGAAAGATCACCGAGTGCTGCTGAATTCGGCTTTCCCCATCAGTCCCATAGATGTTGAATACAAAAGCAGTGCCCCGTGTGTGACCACCTCCACAAACCACTGTGATTGCCAGCCTAGGAGTCAAGTGGGCAGTCCTAATTAGTGATTGACAGTGATCAGATGCAGCAGGCAATAGATATTTATTTTGGGATATTTGTAATGAAGGGGTCACTGCTTATTGCGTTTGGACCAGCAATGGTAAAATAACATCAGGAACTTTTCCCCTTTTTTTCGTCTTCCATAAAAAACTTTGCCGTTGTGTGTTTTCACAGCGGCGACATAAGTTTATGCAGTACACTGGTTCTTGTCTTATTATATATATCCCTGATTCAATATAAGGGCGAGTATAATATGAAATCCCAGACACACTACTGTAGGGTGGTTATAATCACCGCCCCGGTCTCCCGTATCATAGAGGAGCGGCTCAGCAAGATTAAGTGCTAATAGAACAGCAATTGCTTCGCGTTCGTTCTCGTACAGGGAGACGTTACATTCTAATTATTGTCATTTTGTTCTATTCAGCCATACAATAAAAGAGACATTTCAGAAATAATGGTACATCACACAGAATTAATTCCATAAGGCCCTATAATGATAGCTGAATATGGCTTTATTCACTAGAAAGTCAGATTCCGACAGCTGTAACGCATCTTCAAGCCCCCCCACCCGTATACCAGTGGACAAAACTTAAAGAGGTTTTGCACCCCAGAAAATTAATTTTGAAAACCATCCAGAATGCTAAAAATATACAGAATGCTGTATATCAGTCCTGAAAGGCGGTGGCCGTATCTCATATCGGCCAAACCTGGTGACAGGTTCCCTTTAACTTATTTTAAGAAAAGATGGCTTATTTATTGCATCATGATACAGCTCTTTTTTCTAAGGCCTAATTCAGACACTGTCAGTCATGTACGTGTCCTATCTATGACTTTTCCGCATAGCACACGTCCCATTTATTATCTTGGTGCTATTCACAAATCCAAGTTTTGTTTTTTTGCAGGCCACGTGGTCCACAAAAAATCAGGTAGACCTGTCCGTTTTTAATTCAAGTCATAGATAAAAACTACCCATACAAGTCTATGAGCCTGTGAAAATCACAGACCGCACACGGATGGTATCAGTGTACTGTCCGTGTGTCGTCCAAGATTAACATTGCAAAGTATAGGAGAAGCTTTGTAATTTGTGTATTTTTTTATACGAGAAAATAACTGATGAAACTCTGGTGGTAGAAACCGACACTTAGCAAACACTGATGAAAATCAGATCAAAAGCACTGATGACACTTGGACCATTTTTTTTGCATATGAGAAAAATTACTGATGCCTAAATGAGGCCTAATTGTGATTTACTCTATACTAGCATGTGATTAATAGTTTTTAACTACGGTAATTTTTATTGAAGATCTATGTCTGCATTCTCCGTAAAGTGAACACTCTTCAATAGAGATGGGCGAACCTGAACAGTAAAGGTCGGCTCCTGTACCGAACACCTACTATTCGGGCATGGACGCCAAACACTGACTTCACCAGGAAGTCCATGTTACTGTTCGAAAGAATGAAGAAAAAAAGGTACTCCAGCATAGAAAAATATAAAACTTAATTAATGGAAAAATTACTGTTCGGGTTTGGCCCTCCGAACCCCAGGTGTTGTTGCGCTGCATGTGCATGACAGTGCGGCAAACACTGCTTCTGATTGGTGGAAAAATCATTACCGCCGGTTAGACAGCCGCAGTTCCCATGCTGTGAAATGACAATGTGAGCCCACAGCTGTGATCAGAGGTAAAAACTTTACTGGGACTACTGTTCCCATCAGCCGGCGCCTGCGCTCTAAATAAATTATTTAAAAAAAAAACGCCGTGGGTTCCCTTTATTTTTGGTAATCAGACAGGCAGAACTGACAGCTGTGGGCTGCAACCCTCAGCTGTCAGCTTCACCAAGGATGATAATCAAAAATAGAGGGGTCCCCACTCTGTGTTTTAAATTATTTAATTAATTTAGAAAAACGGCTTTGGGTCCCCCCCCATTTTTGACAACCTGCCTTGCTAAAGTAGATAACTGGGGGCTGGTATTCTCAGGCAGGTAAGGGGCCATGAATATTTGCCCCTTTAGCCTAAAAATAGCAGCCCGCAGCAGTCCAGAAAAGGCACATCTATTAGATTTGCCAATTCTGGCCTTTGCCTGACTCTTCCATTTTGCCCTGTAGCAGTGGCAAGTGGGGTTCATATTGTAGAGTTGATGTCACCTTTGTATTGTCTGGTGACATCAAGCCCACAACTTAGTAATGGAGAAGCGTCTATAAGACACCTATCCATTACTAATCCTATAGCTGTACAGTAAATAAATACACAGCAACAATAAAGTCCTTATTTTAAATAAAAACAGAACACACTTTCCTTTTTTTTATTTAAAAAAACAAACACAGTTACACTCACCTAACGCCTATTCCATTGAAGCCCTCGACTCCTGTAATAAAATAAAAAATAACCATATCCTTCACCTGTCTGACATTCTGTCCCACGCCGTAATCCATGTGGTGCTCTGATTAGGTATTCATAATGAAGACTGCTGACAGGTCACTGATCCCTCACTGACCTGCCCCCTAGTTAACATAATGAATATTATATATGCATACTGAAAAAAAACCCTTCTGCAACATAATCGCATGTTTGCTGCGTTTATAATTAATGTGGTTGAGGTTATCCTGATATAAAATTAAAAAAAATTCATTTAAAAATGGCGCAGTAGCAGCTATCGGTGTACATAGAGGTGATCTGATAGCTGCTATTGCGCAGGTGCCAGCGGCGCCATCTTGCTTGAGAGAAAAAAATGTTCTCCTCCAAGATGCCAGCACCTGCGCAGTAGTGGCTATCGGTGATCGCCGATAGGTGCTATTGCGACAGCGGCGCCATCTTGCTAGAGAAGAAAAAAAATTTCCTCCTCCAAGATGGCGCCACCGACACCTGTGCAGTAGCAGCTATCGGCAATTTTTTTTTCTCTAGCAAGATGGTCTGCCTGCGCAGAAGCAGCTATCGGATCACATCTATATACACAAATAGCTGCTACCGCGCAGGCACCATTTTCAAATGGATTTTTATTTTTTTTGAATATCAGGATAACCTCAACCACATTAATTATAAACACAGTAAACATGCGAGTATGCTGCAGCGCAGGTGTCACGGCTGGTGCCTGCCTGCAGAAGATTTTTTTTTCGTCAGTATGTACAGATATTCATTATGTAAACTAGGGGGCAGGTCAGTGAGGGAGCAGTGACCTATCAGCAGGATGCATTATGAATACCTAATCAGAGCACCACATGAAGCCCCCAACAGGCCGCCCCGGAGCACGGGCATATCAATAGCACAAAACTGAAAATAAAGATTAAAGAACAACCACAAGACGGATTTCATCACCAGGTATCATTGTAATCACAGTCATTCTGACAGGTTCCCTTTAAAGACTGTGTTTCAGCCTACATATGAAATGGATAATCATTATCTCCTGCTTGGTTGCTCATACACCTGACTGTAATCGTACAAAATCACTGACTTTGTACAGGTGTACCTAGAAGAATTGATGCTGCTTTGAATACAAAGTGCGGTCACCCCAAATAATGATTTGATTTAGATTTCTCATTTGTTCATTCACTTTGCATTTTGTTAAGTGATAAAAAGAAACTAACACTTCAATTTTTAAAGCATTTATACTTGCATTTTTTCTACACCTGCCTAAAACTTTTACACAATGCAGTGTATATATAGGAAAGTTACACATTTATAAATTGAAAAAAGACACAGGTCCGCCAAGTTCTACCTTTCTCCACAAGATCCTCCAGATTCTCTGGCTCTGTCATTTGATTTAAGAAAAACTCCAGCCCTGTTAGTGTCGGCCATTACTACCTCTTGTGGTCGGGCATTCCACAGTCTGAGTGCTGTAATCCTTTCCTATTTAGCTGTCGGAATCACCTTTCTTCCACCCATAATGAGTGCCCCCTGGTCCTCAGTATGGTCTTTGGAAGGAATAAGTCATGTGCCAGTCCTTTGTATTAACCACACACATATATTTATACATATAAATGAGATCTCCTCTGAGGAGTCTTTCATTATATGAGAGGCCTTCCATCCCTCATAATAATCTCGCTTCCCGCCTTCAAACTGACTCTAACTTTTGAATATCCATTTTAAAATACAGTACAGACCAAAAGTTTGGACACACCTTCTCATTCAAAGATTTTTCTGTATTTTCATGACTATGAAAATTGTAGAATCACACTGAAGGCATCAAAACTATGAATTAACACATGTGGAATTATACATTACAGTTTACAAAAAAGTGTGAAACAACTGAAAATATGTCTTATATTCTAGGTTCTTCAAAGTAGTCCACCTTTTGCTTTGATTACTGCTTTGCACGCAGAAAAGGTGAACGGATGGACTCTACATGCCTGGTTCCCACCGTGAAGCATGGAGGAGGTGGTGTGATGTGTGGGGGTGCTTTGCTGGTGTCACTGTTGGGGATTTATTCAAAATTGAAGCGGTGAGCGGTCCAGCTCACCCCAAACCATCTCCATTGGGTTCAGGTCTTGTGACTGTGGAGGCCAGGTCATCTGGCGTAGCACCCCAACACTCTCCTTCTTGGTCAAATAGCCCTTACACAGTCTGGAGGTGTGTTTGGGGTCATTGCCCTGTTGAAAAATAAATGATGGTCCAACTAAACGCAAACCGGATGGAATAGCATGCTGCTGCAAGATGCTGTGGTAGCCATGCTGGTTCAGGATGCCTTCAATTTTGAATAAATCCCCAACAGTGTCACCAGCAAAGCACCCCCACACCATCACACCACCTCCTCCATGCTTCACAGTGGGAACCAGGCATGTAGAGTCCATCCGTTCACCTTTTCTGCGTGCAAAGCAGTAATCAAAGCAAAAGGTGGCTACTTTGAAGAACTTACAGTCATGGACAAAAGTTTTGAGAATGACACAAATATTAATTTTTACAAAGTCTACTGCTTCACTTTTTCTAATGGCAATTTGCATATACTCCAGAATGTTATAAAGAGTGATCAGCTTAACAACAATTACTTGTAAAGTCAATATTTGGCTAGAAAATGAACTTTATCCCCAAAACACATTTCAACATCATTGCAGCCCTGCCTTAAAAGGACCAGCTAACCTCTTTTCAGTGATTGCTCCTCAGTCAACAATCTATCGCATCATCAAGAAACTTCAAGAAGAGAGGTTCCATTGTTGCCAAAAAGGGCCCCAGGGCGCCCAAAAAGACAAGCAGTAATGTAAGATAAAGGGCGCCCAAATGATCACAATAAAATGGGGAGGTTGCATATCGGTAGAAAAAACAACAATTAAGAAAAGAGAAAGGAACTACCGCAGTAACGCACATACTCGAATAATATAAAGTAGAAAAATAGTAAATTTTTTTGGGGTACACAAAAAGTGAAATAAAACACAAGTAATCAAGGTGAATCTGGTCCAGATGACCGCCCGCAAACATGATGAAGATGAATGATATATACTGTCCAAACAATGGCAATAACAAAAAAGTGGCTAGAAAAAACATGTTACATGAATAAATGAGAGAGAAAAACCAAAAAACAGTAAACCTAAACAGACAGAAAATTTATATGTATATATAAAAAATATATGTGGATATAAATCGTAATCAACCTAAATAGGCGAGCCTGTATGGATGACAGAGAAAAAATGTAAAAAAAATATTAAGAAATAAGTGAGATCAGGTAAGGGTAAAATAACCCCCGCCTATAAAGTAAAGAACAGCTACGAACCAAATGAAAGATAAAGGGAAAAAAACAATAAACAAAGCCCCAGCAATATAAATGCTTATGCCGAACAAACCTCATGATAAAGGCATAGGAAAGCAGGCGGGAAATAAAGACCAGAGGACACCGAGGTCCCAGCGTATCGCCGCAGCTGTGCGGTTCCTCAGGGAAAGTGTGGAGACAAACGCCGACCTGGTTTAAATACCTTAAGAAGATGAGACCAGGTAAGTCAGCTGTGCGCCGTACATATGAGTTAGCAGGAAGTGATTTGAGCATGAACTTAGGGGACCTAGATGTAAGGTGCAGACGTCTCTGCACCCTCTCAGTCCCACGCATGCGCGCAGTGGAACGCAGATTGCGTCCGCTGACAGCAGGTGGGAGGAGGAAAAAATAGGAAACGCGCATGCGCAGCATCGGGTCTGACGACAGAAATATGCTGGTAAGAAATAGCCCCAAGGTGGAACACAGTCAAAACCCATTCAAACCAAAAGCATGCATAGCAAGAATGTCTAGCAATATCATATTGTGTAAGACCTGTAGGAGATAAAAGAGATAGTTAAATGGGAGGAGAAAATAGCAAAAAGGAATAACAAAGGAAACGTGAAATAAAATAAAATGAAATAAAGAATGCTAATCCAAATACAAAATAAAAAGAATAAAGAAAAAAATGAGAAAAGAAAAAATAGAGAAAAATTTAAAAATAAAAAAATAATTAAATAATAACAATAGAAAAAAAAGATGATAAAGAAAAAATAAGAAAAAATATATATAAGGTTAAATGATAAATAAAAAATGAAAATATAAAAATATAATAATATAATAAATGAAAAATAAAATATAAAAGAAAAAGAAATAAAAATAAAAAAGGAAATAATAATAACAAAAATAAAAATAAATAAAAAATAAGAAAAAAAAAAATAAAAAGTAAATAATAAATAAAAATAAATAAAAAATAAAAATAATAAAGAAAAATAATAAATAAAAATGAAATAAATTGTAACGGCCCAAGACCACTCGGATGGAGAATAAGAGAATACAAAATTGACGAGTCCCAATAATGGATGAAGGGATAACGTACTCAATAAGGGAAAACAAAGAAAATTGGGAATCCTAAACTTGTGCGATCCAACAGTGGTCCTAAAAAGAGAACTCCAAAAGGTGATATCAAGAAATGTTTTGAGAATAACTGAAATCCATACAGGTACACTCACCGAACTATAACAAACTATGCCCCTATATCAAAAGACCCTAAATAGAGATAGGTGCGACGAATATATACATATAGATCAGGTTTTAGTAGATTCCCTGAGTAGAAACCAACCTAATCCACTAACCACTCAAGAATCAGATTGACATGCATGTGAGTGTCCAACCAGCACAATATAACATGAAGCACAAGAGCACCAAGTCCACTTTTATTGCGTGACCACGGGGTATTCCTTCAATCCTGATACCATAAGGTTCCATGGTGGTGAATCAGACGAGAAGATTAAAACCAACTATGATGATCAAGGACAGCCATCCAGAGTAAGCCGTGAGCTTTCAACCCAGGAATCCAGAGAACAAGAGCTCCTCATTGAGACCTGTGGGGGAGGTAGATCGAAGATTAAAAATCCAACGGGATTCAATTTGCAAAAGTAGTTTCTTGGGACATCCCCTCGGTTGGAAACACCACCCCTCTCCAGACCCAACCAATCGAGTGCCTTTGATGCTGCCTGCATGTTTGGTCAGAAAGTGTGAAGCCACTGATGTCAGGGGCTTACCCTTAATCTGATCCGAATGAGCCAATTGATCGTGGAGAAATGCTTCTGGATGCGACGTCTCAATTCTTGCGACGTCTGACCCACATAAACCTGGGAACACGGGGAAATAAGAGATATATAACACAATTTGTTTTACAGTTGATATAGTTCTTCAACCTAAAAGTGCTCCCATCAAGGGGGTCACAAACTGATCACGAACAGGGTTTGCATATATGTGCAGATCGTGCAATTTACCGCACGGAAAAGAGCCTTTAAGTATGATTCCCCGATTTAGTCGTGTCGTCGTCTCTCATAGTGACTTTTAGTAAGAATATCTTTGAGATTGGCGCCCGTCTAGCGGTCAAAAGAGGTTGTTCACTAATGACCCCCTTTAGGTCTGTAGGTCCATGGACAATATATTCCAGTGTTTAGCAGAATATTTTGATCTTGTTCCAATGAGTATTATATCTAGTGATAAATCTAGGTTTATTATCACAAGTCTTAACCTTGGGAGTTAAGAAGAGAATTCTGCGTGGAATGCTTAGCTCGTTGGTACGCGGCTGAAATAGTGCACGTGGATAACCTAGTTTTGAAACGATTGGTCAATTTTGAAGACTCTTCCAGAAAATCAGAGTCCATAAGTCCATAAGGACATTCATAAACCACTGGACGTCCGATCGTTGCCAGCATTGGTAGCCTGTGCGAAAAGGTCTGCATTTATGTAGACTTTTTCCTGCAACCGATTGTGAGGGACTTCCATTTTTTCATACAAGATACATCACATTTTGTCAGGATTTGCCAGGATATACAGGTGTCCACAGGTGATATTCTTGTCACCTGTGATGTAGAATCCTTGTATCCAATATTGGACATGAAGTGGGTATTTTGGCGGTGATGTAATTTTTGATCAGTTGCCAAATACAGATTTGAATGCACCCATTCCCCCATTTTGGATCTACTTAAATTTGTGTTAACACATAATTTCTTTCTCTTTGACCGCTCTTTTTATCTACAGACTTCAGGAGTGGCGATGGGGGGTCGCTGTGCTCCGGGTTTCCCAACCTATTTTTGGGGTTGTGGGAAGCAACGGTGGTCTTTCCCTCCACCCATTTAAGAGATGTCCGACATTGGTCTCGTTACATCGACGATGTATTTTTTGTCTGGACAGGGTCCATCGAGGAATGCCAGGGTTTCATTTTGATTTAATCAAAAATTTTTTAAAATTTTTTTAACACAAGCCTCCTTTGTCCCCCCTTTTTTTTGTTGGAAACTAAAATTGTTAATAAATCCATTAAAAAGACGCTTTTTTTCCCAAAAGACAGCTACGAATGTCTGTTGGATTTTCGGAGCTTCCATCCCCTACCTTTTTTAAAAAGGTTTTCCGGTTGGGCATTTTTAAGAGTTGGAGGGAATTGTTTTGGACTTGATTTTTGCGAGTCTTTTAAAATTGACCAATCGTTTCAAAACAGGGGGTTTTCCACGGGCCCCATTTCAGCCCCGTACACGACAAAACATTCCCGCAGGAATTCTCTCTTAAACCCCCAAAATTTTAAAACTTTGATAAAAACCTGATTTATCATAGTATAATAACCATTTGAAAAAGATCGAAAAATTTTGGCTAAACCTGAATTTTGTCCCTGGGCCACGACCCCAAGGGTCATTAGTGAACAAAATCTTTGCGCTAAGGGGGGCCCCAAACTCAAAAAAATTTTTTTCTAAAAGTCACTATGAAACGCCACGCAAATCGGGGAAAACTACTTAAAGGGGCTTTTTGGCGGGAATTGGCAATCGCAATATAGCAAACCCTTTGTGTCAGTTTGTGAACCCCCCTTTATGGGAGCCTTTTAGGTTTAAGAAAATATCATGTAAAAAAAAATTTGGGTTTTTTTGCTCTTATTTGGTGTTCCCCGGGTTTTTGTGGGTAACGTCGCAAGAATTGAGACGTGCATCGAAGCATTTCCCGATCAATTTTTGGTCATTTTGGGAAAAAAG
>JARQOD010000006.1:407331043-407405807 GCA_033576555.1 Oophaga sylvatica
AATCTTTTTTTTGTTGTCTTCTTTTTGACAGAAGTTGGAGGCAAGAAGTTGAAAAGTACGATCCAGAGAAGTACGGAAACGGGTCTGGCAGTGGAGATGAGGAACTGGATGACTCGACAGGCGAGCCGGGAGTCCAATGATGGGAGTATGAACAGTTACAGCTCCGAGGGGAAGTAAGTGTCAGACAGCGGATGGTGGTCTAATAAATGGCTCCGAAGAGTTTGTTACCGATTTTGCATTATGACCCAGACAGCCCCCGTTTACTCCTGTAGATTCAAACGTGAAAGACGCTTGGAAAAAATCCTAAATTCTCCTTCTGTAGTGCAGATAATGTTGCTCGGAATGTTCCAGGAGACTTCGAGCAGCGCTGCAGTCGATCATCTCGCTTCCATCTGTATGATAACCCTGGTCTCTGTCATTCTTACAGCCTGATATTTCCTGGCGTCCGGTTGGGGTCTGACAGTCAGTTCAGTGACTTCCTCGATGGGCTTGGTCCTGCACAATTAGTCGGACGGCAGACCTTGGCTACTCCTTCTATGGGTACGTCATTTCTAGAAAGCGGAATCCGTATATTAACAGTGACGGTATCATGTGCATTGTGTCCTAACCTCTGGAGCTTCTTCTTGTACATACTGTATATTGCAAAGGTTAAATGGTTTTAAAAGACAAACTGAGCCTTACTCACCCTCCCCCGGTCAAAAGGTGAGTCTCCGCCGCTGCTGTCAATGTGTGTTATTGACTGCAGCGCCGACAACACGTCCCCAGCGCTGCAGTCAATATCTGAGCTCGGCTCGTGTCGTCAATCGGGGAAGAGTTGCTGAGCTCGTTTAGTGGCTGCAGTGCTGTCAATGTGACATCAGCGCTGCAGACAGTTACAGATAGCGGGAGCAGCGACAGACACTCAGCACTGGACCCAGGGAGGGGGAGTAAAGCACAGGTTTTTGTTTTTTAAATAAACTGCAGCCAGGGTACAGTGGTTTTCCGAAACCAGAAATCCCCTTTAATAGTGTGTACACTGATTCGATAGTCCAAATTATAGCTTTGGCCTGTCATTCTGTACTCTGGGTCCACACACTCCATGTGGAGTTTCCTCTGCATGACCTTGAGGTATAAAATGGAGGGATATCCAACACTTCACCGCACTTATCGTTTGCATTAAGCTGGCCATACACAGGAGATAGGACCCCTTTATTTTGGCAGAACCAGATGACCATCTAATGTACATGGGGGGGCTCCTGATTCTCCACTGACAGATGATGTCTCAGGAAAGATGGATCAGGCATCTTAAAGTGGTTGTGCCAAGTTAGCAACTTATGACCTTTTCACAGGATAGATGATCACTTGCTGATCACTGAGGGTCTCATCTCGGAGCCCCCCCAATCTGCAGTGCCTCATTTAAATGGAGTGATAGTCAATCCCACCCACCACCGCTCCATTCATTGTACATGGTGCTCACTTATTTGTGGCGGTTCCATAGACATTAAGTAAACGGTTGTGTTTATACCCAACTACCGTTCTGTTTCCCGTTCTCGAGGTCCATGGGGGTCCTAGTGGTGGACCCCAACCTCTCCTTTCACATTGGGCTCTGCAGTGCCATGTTTTCATCAAATTGATGATAATGTCATCTAAATAACCCATAAGTGGTGTTTTGAAGAATCGGTAGAGATAGGCGATACCTCGGACTGGACACGTCTAACGTGTAAGAAATAGGCAGACGTGAATTGGGTGAACGTGATGTGAGCGGGTCGTTCAGGAGATCTCTGTGTATTTGGGTGCAGTATATGAATGCAGATACATCTGTGAGGCCGTGTACGCGGTTGGTCATTCTTGTTTGTTCCGTAGGTGACATCCAGGTTGGGATGATGGACAAGAAGGGACAGTTAGAAGTGGAGATTATAAGAGCTCGGGGTCTCGTTGTAAAACCAGGATCAAAGACACTGCCAGGTGAGACCAGCATTACATTACATTGTCATTTATACCAGATTTTGGACAGTTTTTTTTACATAGTGAACAGCAACATTATACGATAAATGATGATAAAATGGATGCTCCATTACTAGGTAAATCAGAAAATGACCTATTGTATAAACCAGGTTTTATATTAAATGATTTTGTAAAAAAAAAAGTTGATTTTTATTCTTACATTTTTTTGTATTCATATCACAATCTTTATTAAAATAAAAAAAAACCTGAAATATTGCAATTTTTACCCTGGCCACTAAGCATAAATTTAGACTCACACTTCATACAGGAAAAACACATGCACATTAGCAGTCATAGACCTTATTCAGAACCTACTAAGTTGTATTAAAGTATTTCATGAGCATGCTCTCATCAGGACAAAGATCATTGTGAAGGAAGGGGAGGAGGTGAGCTGTAACATTATGTATTGGAAATGGTAGCTCCTGTGCTATCTGTTGTACATTGAGGGGTTACCTGTCATTGTGATCATCATGCCTGTGACGGTAATGCGTTTTCTGAAAAGTCTAGTTTTCAGAATATCTATATTTTCGTGCTGTATGGAAATTTCAAAAAGCATTAGAAAAATAGGCCTAGTGGTCAGTGGGAATATTCCAAGATATATAACTAGAGATAGGGAAAACCAAAAAAAAGCATTATGCAACATTTTAAGAAATACATTTAAAATAAAAACCTGGTTTAAACAACAGATCTTTTTCTGATGACACATTCTCTTTAATTATTGTTGAATGAAATGCTATAGAGATTTATAATATACTTCCAACATCTCTACTCCATATCAATTTGGATACAGTGAATAGAAGGTCTCCTTTTCGCTGCTGGTGGGCTCTCATAAATTGATCAATATGGGCGCTAAGTACCTACATTTTCTATAGAGCAGTAATTTGCCTTCGGCCGCCTTCACACGTCAGTGGCTCCGGTACGTGTAGTGACAGTTTCCTCACGTACCGGCGACACTGACACACGTAGACACATTAAAATCAATGTGTCTCTGCACATGTCAGCGTGTTTTCACGGACCGTGTGTCTGTGTGGAAAACACGTAGACATGTCAGTTTTCGTGGGAGCGCACGGTCCGCAAAAATGCTGAATACGTGCACACGGAGAACTGTTCACACAGTCCTCTGTATACACGGACGGCTACAGTAAGCGCTGTCCCACTGTCTGTGGTGCTGAAGCTCCGTCATTATTCTCCCTGCTCTGCCGGCAACAGCGAGCAGGGAGAATCAATGAAAAACCCGACGTGGGGTCCCCCTTAGGTTTTCAACCAACCCGGCAAAACTATATAGCTGGGGGCTGCTAATCTCAGGCTGGAAAGGGGCCATGATTATGGGCCCCCTCAGCCTAAAAACAGCAGCCCCCAGCTGCCCAGAAAAGGCGCTGCTATTAGATGTGCCTATTCTGGAGCTTTATCGGGTTCTTCCCACTTGCCCTGTAGCAGTGGCAAGTGGGGTTGATAAAGGGTTAACGCCACCTTGCTATTGTAAGGTGGCGTTAAGCCAGGCTTAGTAATGCATAGGTGTCAATAACACACCTATGCATTACTAATCCTATAGTAAAGAAAGGGTTAAATAAGCACACACACAGTAACAATAAAGTCTTTTAATGAATGAATACACTACACAGGTTATAATTCTTTATTATACGGCCATTCCTTTATGATGCTATCGATCTCCTGTAAAAAATATAAAACAAAAAAGCAACAATATACCCATACCTGTCCGGCGTACAGTCCGGTCCCACGGCGTAAATCCATCTCAGGGGTTAATCAGTTTACAGCCGGAGCTCTGCTAATGCGATCGCTCTGCCTGTAAAGCACTTTGGAATGAATAGAAGCAGCGCGCAGAGAGTCAGTGACGTCACCGCTTGTCACTGACTCTCTGCTCGCTGCTCACATTCATTCCTCAGTGCTTTACAGGCAGAGCGATCGCATTAGCAGAGCTCCGGCTGTAAACTGATTAACCCCTGAGATGGATTTACGCCGTGGGACCTGACTGTACGCTGGACAGGTATGGGTATATTGTTGCTTTTTTGTTTTATATTTTTTACAGGAGATCGATGGCATCATAAATGAATGGCCGTATAATAAAGATGTCAAAAACCAGTGTAGTGTATTCATTCATTAAAATACTTTATTGTTACTGTGTGTGTGCTTATTTAACCCTTTCTTTACTATAGGATTAGTAATGCATAGGTGTCTTATTGACACCTATGCATTACTAAGCCTGGCTTAACGCCACCTTACAATAGCAAGGTGGCGTTAACCCTTTATTAACCCCACTTGCCACCACTACAGGGCAAGTGGGAAGAACCCGACAAAGCTCCAGAATAGGCGCATATAATAGAAGCGCCTTTTCTGGGCAGCTGGGGGCTGCTGTTTTTAGGCTGGGGGGGGCCATAATCATGGCCCCTTTCCAGCCTGAGAATAGCAGCACCCAGCTGTATAGTTTTGCCGGGTTGGTTGAAAACCTAAGGGGGACCCCACGTCGGGGTTTTTCATTGATTCTCACTGTTGCCGGCAGAGCAGAAGAATTATGTCAGGGAGCTTCAGCACCACAGGGAGTGGGACAGCACTTACTGTAGCCGCCCGTGCTGGTCGTGTGGTCCTAATGCGGCATACGGATATACCACGTTTTTACACGGACACATGCACACAGATCTCTCCGGTACTGATTTTTCCAGTACCGGAAATATCTGGACGTGTGAGACTGGCCTTCATCTTAGCACTTACAAAAGTTACTATATTCTTTTGATTGAATTTTGCCATTTTTTTTTTACATGAAAAATTTGTGGAATTTTGCAATTTTACAACGCTCTCACTACGTTTAAAAGGTGGGCATCATTAGCTATACAAATTAGGATTTAGACAGATTTATTAAATGCAATTTTTTAAACAAGTCACAAATAAAGTGCAAACACATTCAATTAGGAGGACGGAGCATTGACTGGAGTAACATTTCTAAACAGAAATCCTAAGAAGCTCCAGATTTATCAAACGTTTTGAAACACTATTGATAAATGGGGCACAAATGATGTCCCAAGGAAAAGTGAGTTTAATATGACCTGGATGTGGCTGCGCATGAAATTTCAAAAGAGTTTGGGATAGGTGGACTGAATCAGCCGTGACTGATTAAACGGTGTGAATAAGGGCAAAATCTCAACTGGCTGGGGGTGAAGGTGGTGGAAGTAGTCTTCCAGTTATACCTTTTTCTGTATGGCCATGGGTGACCTTGGATTCGCACTCTTATCATCCTACCTCACCAGATGATGATGCACAATCAGCAATGACTATTAATTGAATTAGTCTAATTAATAAGGGGTTCTATTTTGTGTGTAATACCCACTAACACATATATTTGTAATGGTGTTGAAATACTCAATATCTAATTTATTTTTTTCGATGATGATACCACTGTGCACAGTGTATGCCGATATTGTATTTTGGAATTGTTATTTTGAATGTCATATCTTTGTTTGTTTTGCTATATCCGACATGGATGTAAGGCTGAGGTCACACTAGCGACAAAATCGGACGACTGCAATGCGATGAAATATCGCATTGCAGTCGGACCAATGTTGATCTATGGAGCAGCTCCCAGTATCAGATTTTTTGTGGTCCGTTTTAAACGTCCGAGTGCAATCGCAGCATGCTGCGATTGTCACCGATTGTGGGTCGACTATCGCCAATGCAAGTCTATGGGAGCGATGAAAAATCTGATTACAAACGGACCCACTGTGTGACTTGTGATTAAATCGCATCGGTGTCCTTTAGAAAAGCCGGCAATTCATCCCCGGCTATACTGTAAAATCACACTGACAGCTTTATTAAAGAATAGAAACAATACATATACACACATAGAATACATATATATATATATATACATATATGTCATTGTGACATATATATATACATATATTTATATTTCCTAGACTTCTACATACTGTAATAGCCGCTAATTCAATTGCCGGCTTTTGTGAAATCACAGAAGCCGACATGAAATGATACATTGTTTAGACACAGTTAACCATGTCATTTCCTGTATTTTGATATATGGTTTGAACTTACAATTACATAAGTGTATGTGTGCAAAATTTCAGACATGTAGGGGTTAATTAAAGGTGTAAATTCGTTGTAAAAAAAATGTGTCAAATCTCTAATTAGATTTGCCCTTTCTGGGGTGTCTGGGGGCAGATGTCAGTAGCCAGGGGGGGCACAAAAAAATGTACCCTCCCTAGGCTGTTATTATCTGCCCCCACTCGCTTGCTTTGTCTGTCTGGTGGAGAAAATACAGCGGGAGCCCACGCATTTTTTTTACAACGAATTTACACCCTTAATTAACCCCTACATGTCTGAAATTTTGTACACATACACTTATGTAATTGTAAGTTCAAACCATATATCAAAATACAGGAAATGACATGGTTAACTGTGTCTAAACAATGTATCATTTCATGTCGGCTTCTGTGATTTCACAAAAGCCGGCAATTGAATTAGCGGATATTACAGTATGTAGAAGTCTAGGAACTATATATATATATATATATATATATATATATATATAAATGTCACAATGACATGTGTATATATATATATATGTGTTCTATGTGTATATATCTATTCTTTCTATTGTGATTTAAATACTATTCTTTTGGATCCATTATATGTCAGTTTTGCAAGCCTGCGAGAAATTCTCGCAAGTCGGATGTAAATCGGATGTTACAACTATGCTGAGATGCGACTAAATCGCATCTTTCCAGGAAAATCGGATGCCAGACGGATGACTGTTCATGACATTTTGCTGCGATAATCGACCGACTAAAACGGTCAGATTTTTTACTCGGTGTGTGTGACTCCAGCCTAATCCTTTTTATCTCCTCAATAAACATTATTTGGTTAAAACAAAAATTCCTGGATAATGCTTGACTACTTATGTGCTAAACTGACTATACACATTAAATAGTTGTCAGCTGAACAACTGTCAGCTGACAACTATCTCTCTCCCATGAACAGGAATGCTTCTGTTACTGAAGATCATCCCTCCCACCAACAAAAGGATCATGCAATTAGATTCCAACAGCTCAGTCCTTTTGTTGGGGGAGGCCCCTATACACATTAGATTGTAGGCTGATCCTGCCAAAATCGGCTGTATCAGAAGACTTTTACCTAATCTGTGTGGGACCTTTAGATATACATATCTGGGGATTCCTCCTGATGGAGACCTTGGATACATATTGCAGATTAAGTGTCAGAAGTAGCCAAAGAATCATAGAATTATTATTATTGTAATCCTTCAGAAAATCTCCATCGATGTACCAGCAATCCATCACAACACAGTACACATTTATATGTATTAATGTACAACTCAACAAAGCACGTCATTAATTTTTTAGGTCCTTTTGATTACCACAATGGGGGTCGAATTAGACTGTATCTCAACTTCCCCATACACATAATCCCTCAGCTCAGCTGAGCATTCATGTGTTATCAGTAGGCAGCTTATTTCCCCCGGAAACAAAATAATTGGTGGTCTGGATTTTATCTTCCCGATCTGTATCTTCCCTGACATCAACTGTTGATGAGAAGTTTGGAGATTTCCCCTGAAAGCCGGTCAGTGGGCTTGGCTAACTTCTATCTAATCCTATGGAGATGAATACCCCTTTAAATAAGGAACGACTGTCATTGTATCATATTGTAGCTACAGATCAGCAAAATAATATCTGTAACCACCAATAATACAGAATGAAACATCCGAATGATAGCTATAAAACACAAAGTAACGGATTGAAAATGCGGTCTAATACTCCGAAATTGATCGACTTGGTTGTTTGTTGTCAGGATAATCTCCACATTTATCCTCTCCCCGCTCTCACTTTATGAATACATGCAGCTAATGAACCTCATCATTTGCTTTGTACACCAACTGGAAATGAGAAATTATGATAATGTAATTTCCATTGATATGTCATTTTTCACATCCTGCCTGTGAGCCTTGTTATACGCTGCGCAAGCCAAGTGTAACACCGCCTCTGTCTTTCTCTCCCGTAGCACCGTACGTAAAGGTGTATCTCTTGGAAAATGGGGTCTGCATAGCCAAAAAGAAAACAAAAGTAGCAAGAAAAACGCTGGAGCCTTTATACCAGCAACAGTTATCTTTTGAAGAATCACCGCAAGGAAAGGTCTTACAGGTAACGTGGCTTTTCTCCAGAGAATGACATTGAACCTTTTTTCTCCTGTTACAGTTCTTCTCTCTTTCCTCAAATTTATTCTCCCTGGGGCCCATAAGAATAGGAAAAAAGGGTCTTGTTATGTATAATGGATGGCCTGTGGGGGCCCTGCCTCTTGTACTGGTTACCCCCAGGGCTTCCACCAGAGCATAAAGTGCCCCATCAGACCTTACATACATACTTTTTTCCCTAGGTGGTTAACAGAGGGAGCATCACATATACATGAATGCTGCAGATTTTCCATCTGGAAGTTGTACTCGAAAATCTGTATTGGAATGCAGCGAACAAGATAACAAATTGGGTTTGGGAATTGGGGAACTCAAAAATAAAGTTAAAAAATGTTTAAAAAAAAATTAAAAATCAGAATACTTACCGTATTTTTGGACTATAAGACGCACCGGACTATAAGACGCACCCAGGTTTTAGAGGTGGAAAATAGGGAAAAATATATTTGAAGCAAAAAATGTGGTAAAATATTTAATAACATACTATTATATGTGGTGTTATTATATATAATAGTATGTTATTATGTTGGAAGCTACGGGTAGGAGATGGTGCTGCGGGACCAGTGTGGTGTCTGTAAACTACTATGTGAAGACGCTGGAGGGTGAGTATAAGGCCGGGGGCACACATGCGAGAAACTCGCACGATTTCGTGTGAGTCTCTCGCATGAACACCCGGCACTGCCGCCGGCACTCAGACTGGATCATGCAGCTGCATAGAAATACATGCTGCATAGAAATAGAGACAGATGATAGAGACAGAGTTGATAGAGATAGATGATAGAGACAGATGATAGAGACAGAGATGATAGAGACAGAGATGATAGAGACAGATGATAGAGACAGAGATGATAGAGACAGATGATAGAGACAGAGATGATAGAGACAGAGATGATAGAGACAGAGATGATAGAGACAGATGATAGAGACAGAGATGATAGAGACAGAGGTGATAGACAGAGATGATAGAGATGATAGAGACAGATGATAGAGACAGAGATGATAGAGACAGATGATAGAGACAGATGATAGAGACAGAGATGATAGAGACAGATGATAGAGACAGAGATGATAGAGACAGAGTGATAAGACAGAGATGATAGAGACAGATGATAGAGACAGATGATAGAGACAGATGATAGAGACAGAGATGATAGAGACAGATGATAGAGACAGATGATAGAGACAGAGATGATAGAGACAGATGATAGAGACAATAGAGGATGGATAGAGACAGAGATGATAGAGACAGATGATAGAGACAGAGATGATAGAGACAGAGATGATAGAGACAGAGATGATAGAGACAGATGATAGAGACAGAGATGATAGAGACAGAGATGATAGAGACAGATGATAGAGACAGAGATGATAGAGACAGAGATGATAGAGACAGAATGATAGAGACAGAGATGATAGAGACAGATGATAGAGACAGATGACAGAGATGATAGAGACAGATGATAGAGACAGATTATAGAGACAGAGATGATAGAGACAGATATGATAGAGACAGAGATGATAGAGACAGAGGTGATAGACAGAGATGATAGAGACAGATGATAGAGACAGAGATGATAGAGACAGATGATAGAGACAGAGATGATAGAGACAGATGATAGAGACAGAGTTGATAGAAATGTGACACTATGCGTTTCATGTGCGCATGATGCGCTGCACAAAAAAACGCAAGTGTGAAAGTAGCCTAACCTTTTAATTAATTCTCAGTTGTACAGTGTGTCTGAAGGACCTGTGATGACATCATGAAGAGGCAGGGCTTTGGTCATGTGATGCTCCAGCCCACCCTCTTCATGACCTCATCACAGGTCCTTCACAGGAGCATTCAGCCTCCCATCAGCACAGCCCCAGGCTGTCAGGTATGCCAGCTGCTCCTGCTGCCTCCTTCTCCTTCAGACACCGATCTGCCCAGCTGCTGCAGGAATCAGGCGCTGTGGAAACTGTGTGGCTCTGTGATCTGCTGCTCCACGCTCACTGCTCAGCTGATAGGTGGGCGGGGAAGCGGCTGATTAATATTCACTGCACTTAAGTAGGGACCAGGGGTTTCCCCAGCGCTTGTTTCCTGCAGCAGAGGGGATATTTTCTTGCCTCCTGCTGATCCCACTCCACTGCTGCCCCCTGCCCCCCTCCCCACATGTTACATTCCGACCATAAGACGCACCCACACTTTCCTCCCAAATTTGGAGGAAAAAAAGTGCGTCTTATGGTCCAAAAAATACGGTACCTTCTTCCCCTCCGAACGTAAAGGTTGGAAGGAGGTTTCCCAATGCTTTTTGTATCCGGAACTTCAGCGATGGTTTGACACTTGATCGCTGGAGACCAGTTGTACAAGACTAGTGGAGCCAAGCCTAATGTTACCACAAAACTTCCAAGGAAAGTAGTTTAATAATTTTTTTTATTGTTATTTTAGGTGATTTGTAATAGTAAATCTTCACGAAAATCTGCCACAAATCCACAGAATTTAATGAGAATTTGCCTCTACCGATTTCCCTGCCAGATTTTCTGAAGAAAGTCTCCCCAGCAAATCTGGTGCATGTAAATAAATGTACCCTGACGCAAGTGATATTGTATCATTTGTTATCTCAAATAATACATTTCATCTTAAAGGGGTTATCTAGAGTACCCACTTCCCCAATAGATTAGTGGATCCACTGAGGTTATGATCTCATACACTTGCCAAGACAAGTCCACATCTTGGCGCTCTGAATATGTCACCCATTGTCCACATCTTATTTTACCAAATAGGTTCTAGGTCCAAACTGATGTTACAAAGTAGGTTCTAGGTCCAAACTGATCTACCTCATCTCTATTTTATTTCAACAGATAATTGTTTGGGGCGACTATGGACGTATGGATCACAAGTCATTTATGGGTGTAGCACAGATACTATTAGATGAACTGGACCTGTCCAATATGGTGATTGGATGGTTTAAACTGTTTCCCCCTTCCTCTCTAGTAGACCCAACATTAGCTCCTTTAACCCGGAGAGCATCCCAGTCATCTCTGGAAAGCTCCACAGGACCTTCTTATTCTCGGTCATAGCACCTGTGAAAAACTGTTGTCTTCTGCAACCAGCGTTTCAAAAAATTAACAAAAAACAAAATCACAAGAAATCAAAACCTGACAGGTCGCACACCCTGGCAAACACTGCATGCTTAATGTTGTGTCCTCTGAGCCTGTTTCTAGGGATAAGGAGCGATCCTGTGTTCTCAGCGGAAGTTGCACACATTGTGCACTATAGAAGGCTCTCAGGTGGAGTGGAGCTAACCATCAGGTTTGGAGATCGGTGAAGCTCAGTTCTAGTCGAATCTGAAGCCATGGATTACTGACACTAGAAAATAAAAGAAATGTTTCATGCAACGAAAGTCATCGTCAGTGGCATATCACGTTGTTGCAAAATTTTCTTTTTGTATTTGCCCCCCCAAGGACTGGCAACCCAACCGAAAAAAGTTCTGTGTAATCAGTGAGACGGTAGAAGATGACGGCATGAGATAGAACACCAGTGTTATTCCAGATGAACATGATGGTAGGTCACATAGGCCCCATGGTCTGAAGAAGTTGGCTTCAAGTAATGCTCCAAGGGATCCATTTCATGATGATTTCTACAGGGAAGATTTTGGTCCGTGGTTAATCCATAATTAAAGAACTAAACCTTTTTTTTTTTTTTTTTTTTTTTTTCTATATCATTTTGCATGGACATGGATCTAGTTGAACATTGAAATTATTTTCTTTGGGCTGCAACTTGCAAAAAAAAAAAACAAGAATGATCGAAAAGATACAGCCATTTTCAACAATTTGTATTCTTTTTAAACGGAGCAAAATTTCACTAGTGCATGGTTTTAAAGGGGAGAGAATGCAACAGCGTGAAACAAAGACAAACCAACATTTCTCATTCTTAAAAAAGAAAACCACCGAAAAAAAACAACAAAAAAATTTAAAAAAAAAAACAATTCTGGTCTGTGTTTTGGCAGACATATGTTAAAATGGTAAAATAAAAAAAATTCTTTCTAGCAAATATTAAAAAATTCTCTTTATGTGACAAGAAATAAATGTAACATATACAATTTATTTAAATGTGAAAGGTACAAGCCTTGTAAAGTTTAACATTATGTGCAAATTGTACATGTCTTCTCCCACTGATCCCAAATTTTTTGCATTGTGCCCTTCAGTCCTATGTATCTTCCAGACCCCAAACCTCTTTTCTGACTCCCAATGTTTAGGGTTTAAAAATGGCGCACACGTTTTTCCCTTCCCCCACCCTGCCCATCGTGTGCCATGACTGCTCCTTTAGCCTTTATTTGAAAAAGGTTTTGCAGACTTTTTACCCTGCGTTCTTGAATTCTTTGAAAAAAAAAAAAAAAAACCTAGTTTGACCTGGCAAGAATGGAAGCGTCCAGCCTTCGGGCTTCCATTGCATAGCAACCTTTCTTTATTTCAAGCATGTTGAAAACTATTTTTGCAACATGGCTTGAGAATACCTAAGGTAATTCAGCATGTATTTGATATAGAAGATATTTGAACTTTTTTGCAATATCTTGTACAGTGCATGGTAACTATTTTTTTTCACCATCCAATTGAGTTTTAATGGGACAAAAATATTAAATATTACCAAATTATGTGGCCATTTAAAAAAAAAATAATAATTCTTTGTCGGCACCGAGCGTTGTTCTCTTGAGGGTTAAAACTGAAATTCCCACCATGGAACATTATAGTATCCACTATTTTTAAAAGAACGGACGCCCTTTTTTGCACTTTGTCAGAGTTCTGTATCATACCAGGTGACGTTTTTACTTACGCTTTAATTTTCAGTGCTACGAAGGTCTAACTTTTCAATCGCTTTGTTACTAAGGACAGTTCACTCGGTGTCTTGGCTGGAAATGACTTACGGTAATCGTCTGGCTGGCTGATGGCACTCAAAAAATTAAAGTATGAAAAAAAAAGCAAAAAAAAAAACAGTGAGGTTGTTATAGAAATATATATTAATATATAGAACATTTTGTCCGCTGGGGCTCTGGCTGCCATATTTGTGGACCCGCAATCCTGGGAACACAACTGTTGAGTTCTGTAGGACATCCCTGTTCAATCCCCTCCTAAGATGGATACCAAAAATATGTGTTTGGGTGTGTTGAGAGTATTGCAACTTGAAATTTGAAATATATATTATATATTTCATCGGCTCCCACCGATGAAGTACAATATTGCCTTTTTTTTTCCTATTTTCCCAAATTCTTAGGTAGCCTGTGGCTCTCCAGCCCTTGTACAACTAAAAGTCCCAGAATACCAGCTATGGGGCGTCAAGGCGTGCAGAAATGTAGAGTTCCGCATCGGCTGGAGAGTCATAGTTTCTCTACCTCTTCCCATAATGAACAATAGAGTGATATAAAATGCACATAGAATTTTAGTTTTTTTTATGTGCATATACTGTAAATTGTTTATATGCAGACATACGGTATACTTACATGTAAGTTTGTGTTTACGTACACAAATGTGAATAGGCATATTTATATATGTGTTTATGCATAAGAATGTGTGTATATGAAGATACACATCCGTAAGCACACACATAGACAGCAATGATTTTGATTATTTGAATGTGACAGCTCACGGAAAAATATTAGTAATTTACATTATCCTATCCTTTCTTCTTCCCCTCTGGTATCATTTGACAGAAAAAAAAAAAAAACACAAAATATTGTAGGCCTCAAAGTCTCTAAATTGAAATCAGGCCTTGTGTTGCCCATAGCAACCAATCAGCACTCAGCTTTCATTTCTTAAGCTGCTACGGAAAGATAGAAGCTTTGTGCTGATTGGTTGCTATGGGCAACACAAGGCCTGATTTTCTGTTAGGCCTCATTTTATTTAAAGCTGTTTCATGGGAAAATCAGATCAGAACCCGGCTTTCATTTTTCATATCATCTTAAGAGATGAAAGCTGTGTCCCGATTGGTTGCTATAGGCAACACGAGGCCTGTTTTTGTTTTTTGTTTTTTTAGACATATTTAATAGGCCTGATTTTCTGACAGACAGATTTGATAATTGAGGCCTACTAGCAATATAATTGCCTTTTAAATGAAAGTAGTTGTATAGCAATGATATAGATAGATCACCAAGTCTAATATGAATTATGGAGTCAATAAAGTTAATTTAGATGGCTGTGAACCAGCAAAAGAAAGAAATATATATACATATATATATATGTATATATATATTTATATATATCCGTACCATCTACAGTATCATGTCATAAATAACAATTTCTGGTATTGAAAATGCAGTGTAATATGTTATTTTCTGAAAATAAAAAAAATCCCAAGATGCATTTTTTCTTTCTAATTTTTATAGGGAGAACAAGACCGTATATAAGATTTGTACATAAGTATCATTATGCAGTATTTATTTTAAAGAAAAAAAAATTGATGTATTTTTTTTTTTATTTCACATGATGTCTGCAGCTGTGCCCATGGTATAGTCATGTATCCGCACTATCCCGGTGACTACTGCAGTCTTGTACATAGTACGTTTTAAAAGCAAGAGGAATTTACAGTTGAGTGATATGGCAGATTAGCCTTGCAAATGAGCACCAACTAATGTAAAGCATATTAATTACGATGGTGGTATTTAACACTTTAAATAAAACATTTTCTTTACACGTTTGCGGTCATGCTGTTTTCTTTTTGAGGGTTTGACATCTTGCATGAATATTTGGGGATATTGGTTTGAAAAGAAATTACAAACCTCAAGTTATTACACATCATTATATACTGGACGGGTCGTGATACGAATACATAATCATACATTGGAAGGCCCATAGTACAAATAAGTCACCAAATATTGGAGGTGACATGGTATGAATAAATCACCATATACTGCAGGGTTATGGTATGAATAAATCCCATATACTGCAGGTTATGGTATGAATAATCCATATACTGCAGGGTTATGGTATGAATAAATCACCATATACTGCATGGTTATGGTATGAATAAATCACCATATACTGCAGGGTTATGGTATGAATAAATCACCATATACTGCAGGTTATGGTATGAATAAATCACATATACTGCATGGTTATGGTATGAATAAATCACCATATACTGCATGGTTATGGTATGAATAAATCACCATATACTGCAGGGTTATGGTATGAATAAATCAATATACTGCATGGTTATGGTATGAATAAATCACCATATATGGAGAAAATATTCAATTGAGAGTCCTCATGGTTGATACCTTTTAATGTACTGAAAAATATAGAAATTGCAAGCTTGGGACTATGGCTCTCAATCAGGCAAAGACTAATACAAAATCTGAAGAATCACATATTTATACACAACACAGCTTTTGCTTAGAATAAGGATGAATTCTCATCGCCACACAATAATTAAAAAAAATGGATCTACCTGTGGCCAAACATTTTTGTCTGCCTGATCTCCGCACCATGGACATGAAATTACTTGTATTGAAATCTCAAAGAGACAGAAGAGTCTGGGAGTATAAACTCATGACCTTTGAAACAGAGCAGGAATGAATGTGTCGCATGGATTTATGTCTTTTTATGTCAATTAAGGAATTTGCTCCTCAGAACTTGTGGGGGCATCACAACACATTACCAGACCCCAATCAGAGGACAATAAAACTTTCACTCCTTATCTATGAACTGTTCCAATATTTATGTTCATCCCTCTGCCATAATGACTATTCTGCTTCACGTCACTTGTCTCATCTATTGCATTGTTTCTCTGCTGTGTTGTGTATAAATATGTGATTCTTCAGATTTTGTATTAGTCTTTGCCTGATGAAGAGACCTGAGAAGTCTCGAAAGCTTGCAATTTGTTACCGTCATTTCAAGTTATCAACCACTGAGGACTCTAAATTCTAAATATTTTTCTATCTACTGGCTAACACGGTACAAAGATATATATGTTTCCTGTATCATATACTGAAGAGTCATGGTATGACTAAATCACCATATACTGGAGGGGCAAAGATATGAATAAATTCGCCATATACTGGACAGATCAAGGTATGAATAAATAACCATATATTGGAGGGTCACGGTGTGAATAAATCACCATATACTGAAGGGTCATGATATGAATAAATCGCCATATACTGGACAGATCAAGGTTGAATAAATAACCATATATTGGAGGGTGATGGTGTGAATAAATCACCATATACTGAAGGGTCATGATATTAATAAATCGCCATATACTGGACAGATCAAGGTATGAATAAATAACCATATATTGGAGGGTCACGGTGTGAATAAATCACCATATACTGAAGGGTCATGATATGAATAAATCGCCATATACTGGACAGATCAAGGTTTGAATAAATAACCATATATTGGAGGTGTCGGTGTGAATAAAATCACCATATACTGAAGGGTCATGATATGAATATAAATCGCCATATACTGGACAGATCAAGGTATGAATAAATAACCATATATTGGAGGGTCAGGTGTGAATAAATCACCATATACTGAAGGGTCATGATATGAATAAATCGCCATATACTGGACAGATCAAGGTATAATAAATAACCATATATTGGAGGGTCATGGTGTGAATAAATCACCATATACTGAAGGGTCATGATTTGAATAAATCACCATATATTGGAGGGGCCATGATACTAATAAACCAATTGACAAGATAGTCTCTTGCCACACAAGCACTCATATACATAAGGTGTTCAGTTGCTCTTAATAAGTCACATTACTCCATCGTGCTTTTTAGTAAAAACAAATGCTGGTTTAAATAAGTTAGCCGTTCTTATGTGTATTAAGCTTAAAATTACGAAGCAACAGGGCCACAGTGCAGTCATACCGGCTGCTTAGGAGTCCTGCATGTGGCCATATTGTAATGCTGTAATTTGTTTCTGTATGTTCCAGTTTGATTTTTCTAATAATTATTTATTGAATAGTACACAACACAATATAAGGAGTGGTTAATATAAAATTTCAATAGTTGGAGAAACAACTGAGGTCTTGGTACAAACAAAAATAACAAGTAATTAACAGATATTAGTAGATAATATAGTCAGGATTGTCCAAGACAATAAAGTTGACTGAAACAGAAAAACTATTGAAGAAAACAAGAAGTGAATAGCAATTAACATCAAAGTATGGTGAGAAGAGGAAAAAGAGGATGAATGGGAAGAAATATGGGTTAGGGGATGTGGTGCAGAAGTGCATTTTGGCATGGTGGGATTTGGGTTTTGTTGGTCTATGGTGCACAAATTTTAAGAAACTGGTTGGGTATAGCATTTCCAGCTGGAGAGTTCTGATGGTGTAATAGGTGAATTTTATTTTTCCAGTCTGAGTGGGAATGAGGTGTTACTTGTCTCCAGTGTAGGAAGGTTATAGGTTTTACCATTCTAACAAAAGAGTAAGCAAATCAAACTTTTTAAGTTTGAAATATTTCATGGGTCTACATAGAAGGACATGGTGGTGTAACAGTTCATGAGTCCTTTACAAACATGATAGCAATTTATAGGAATTTTCTTGCAAAAGTATTCATCTGGAGACACCATGTGACTTTAATTCTTTTTCCCAAGAAAGAAGAAACATTGATTTATAAGAGTTGGCTTGTGACATCAAATGGTTCTATATTTTTGAGATGCCTTTGGGGACAGGGAATGGAATATGGAGAACAGATCAAGCCAGGATCAATCTTTGACACTCAGAAATGTGTTTTGTTTTTTAGTTGAATTCTATATAAATCTAGCAGAAAAAATCCTGTGCTTTGATCCAGTGTATGTGGTATGTATGAAGGTATTGTGTTCTAGAACAATTGGTTATAGAAGACAAAGTTGGGTAGCTTCATGCTAACAAGCACTTTGGCTTTAGTGAGCTGGTGTAATTGTAACATATCAAAAAGTAGATTGGCTCTGACCTATAATAAAGAAGATTTTTTTTTTTTTTGCATGGTCGAGGTGTACAAAAAAAAAAACAATATTCAGCAGGTTAGTAGCCTACAGCCATTTCACGCTCAGGGCGCTTTCTCAAGATACATTGTGAAATGGTAGCAACACCGTTTTAGAACCCTCCAGCATTAACTCTATCGTTACATATAAATTCAATAAAAAGAATTACGGTAGTTTAATAATATTACTTAAAAACACATAAATCCCTATAAAGTATAATTTTATAAAAACACTAAGAATTCATTATGGTCATTATGACCTAATGGACCTGTGGCATCTGTTCTAATAATCCAGTTAACCTCACATCTCAATTATTGTTTATGCCTATCTCCACCAGAAAATGGCACATAAATATGTTATGTGCCAGGAAATCAGAGACAATATGAGTTTCCATTATGTTTTTCCTTTACATGATTAATTAGGTGTAGACAACCTTTTCCTGTTCAAATGGAATTAACATGTCCAACAAGACAAACAAAAAAAGGGCGTATAGTTTCCTCTATATAATAAAATTAATACAATTCACAAGGTCAAAATATTACAAATACAATATACAGGTCTTCTCACAAAATTAGAATATCGTCAAAAAGTTAATTTATTTCAGTTTTTCAATACAAAAATTGAAATTCCTATATTATAGGAACAGAATTAAACACATGAAATAGATCACTGTGTTTGTAACGACTCTATGAGTTTCACTGAAATAAATTAACCTTTTGATGATATTTTAATTTTGTGAGAAGCACTTGTACAATCGTTCTGCAGGTAATGAGTTTTTAACCATATGAGTAGCAGGACCTATTCTTAAGGGATACTTACAGTGCAAGATAATCATGAACGAGGGTTGTTAAAAAATGCCCGTTTCACAATTATTTTGCTGTGGAAACAGGTTGGTGACAACCTGATGAACAAGCAAAACACTAGTTCAATACTAGAATAACCACACTGGCGCTCAGACCCCGAAGTGGTCAATCCTCAGCTGCTTGGATCAAGACAGAAAAAGTGCCAGATCTGTCGGGTAAAAGAATCAAAAAGATTATCCTAAAATGATGCCGCGCTTGAGGATAGGTGCATGGGGACACCACACAAAATCAGATTGACAAAAATAGTAGAATACTTTAAAACAATTCCAGTTGGTTCATCCAATGTGGACTGCAGCAATAAAAATCCTTCAATATAAGAATATTTATTGTAAACCGCCTTATATTCTATGGGTGGGGCTGTATTATGCCCTATGAGGGGGCTGCATTATATTCTATGAAGGGGGGTACATTATGTTCTCTGAGGAGCTGCATTATATTGTATGAGTGGGGCTGCATTATATTCTATGAGGGGGCTACCCCACTTCTGCTATATCATTAAGTTGTGTGCTACCTTATATTATCATATTAACCAATGATCCAAAAAGTACTATGTGCTTATCATGCATAGAAGAACCCGTCTCTTACACTATAATCCCATTACAATAGGGAGTTAACAGAAAACGCACAATTCAAGAGAGTAATCAATAAACAATATTTAGATCAATATACAAATACAAAATTAAAATCAATCTATAGTAACCTCAGATGTGAGACAGATAAAGCTACTGACTCCTTTGAACACACTATTGAGTATAATAAATGAAACATTGAAATAAATATTGTTTATTTATTGATTATCTCTTGAATTGTGTGGTTTTGTTCAGTCCCTATTGTTATGGGATTTAGTAACAGACAGGTTCTTCTACCTTATATTATACCCTGATATTAGCGTGTTTTACCGCACAATTGGTGGTCTTGTATTCTATGTAGCTACATAATGGGCCCAAAGAATGATTTTCTCTGGTGGGCCCAAGGTGCTCCAGCCCGACACAGCTCTAAACTTTCGAGATCATTTGCATAAGACTTTGTTGATGGATTATGAGACAATGAGGAAAGCCGAGGCACCAAAATATCAGATTCTTGCTAAAAAAAACTTTATTCCAATTCAATTAAAAAACAAGAGCAGGAAGACACAGCAGGCAAAATGTTTGCCATAATTGGTATAAGGTGCCTTATAACACTGCCCATTACTCTGCATATGCTATGGAGACTATTTTCTAGTGTGGATGTGATTTGTTGAAATAATCTATTACAATATTGCTTGGCTTGTTCTATTGGGGGATATACCCCCTAGCTATGTCACATGATCGCTGCCATAAGTCCTGCCCAGCAAAGTCACATGACCGTGGTCATAAGCTCTGTCCAGCAATGTCACATGATCATGGTCATATGTCCCGCCCACTGTCACATGATCGTGTCCATGTGACACAATACCATGTGATCACTGGTTACACTTGCCTAGCCCCGCCCAGCGGCATCACGTGATGCCAAATGATGACCTCACATGTGACAGGCGATCATGTAATTACCTATTACGTGTTGCCCTATAATCCTGGAAGATGACGTCACCCACCGTCATTTATTTTCAGCTATCAATGTTATTTTGCTTCTTTCCATCTTTATAGGGAACTCTAACGAACAGTGCGATTTGATATATTAGCATACATCTTTATAAAGTATGTGTCTCATTATATATGCAAGTTAACATATGAGATTGTGCATTGATGATCTGGATATCACAGTACGATAATTTTACATTGGCTCTGTGGCATTGCATATAACAGGAGTGGTGGTGGAACCACTGCCATAGTCTGAGGACAGCCTGGAGGGGAATAACTGGGCGAACAGCAGACCCTTTGCTAGAGCCAATGATGGTGGGGTTAGTCTTGGCTCCAGATGGACACCAGATGCTACACCAGGACAGACTTTGGACACAGGACAGCTGAGCCCCAAGTGGCAGGGAGTGAAAGTTCAGCTGATCCAGGCAGGCACAGTAGGAACACAGAAGCAGCAGATGCTGGAATGCAGGCAGGCACTTGCAGGTGCAGACAAGAACCGCAGGTCTACAGGTGGCCATTGGCAGGGTGCAGGCAGGTATGGCTGATATAAAGGCACGCACTGGCAGGTGCAGACAGGTATGGCTGGTATACAGGTGGGAACGGCAAGTGCAGGCAGGTCCTGGAAGAGAAACTAGAACAGGGGACCTGAGAACAAGCAAACATGCAACTAACAAAGTGAACAAGTTGCCCAGGCACCTCCCATCAGGTCGAGGCACCTTAAACCCTTCACTCCAAAGCCTGTTTTCACCTTCCTGACCAGGCCAAATTTTACAATTCTGACCTGTGTCAATTTATGTGGCAATAACTCTGGAACGCTTCAACAAATCCTACCGATTTTGAGAATGTTTTCTCGTGACATATTGTACTTCATGACTGTGGTAAAATTTGTTCAATATGACTTGAATTTATTTGTGAAAATATCAGAAGGTTGGCAAAGATTTGGAAAATTTATCAATTTTCAAACTTTTAATTTTTATGCCTTTAAATCAGAGAGTTATGTTACACAAAACAATTAATAAATAAAATTTCCCACATGTCTACTTTACATCAGCACAATTTTGGAATCATAATTTTTTTTTGTTAGGAAGTTATGAGGGTTAAACTTTGACCTGCAATTTCTTATTTTTGTAACAAAATTTACAAAACCATTTTTTTAGGACCACCTCACATTTTAAGTGAGTTTGGGGGGTCAATATGACAGAATATACCCCAAAGTGACACCATTCTAAAAACTGCACCCCTCGAGGTGTTCAAAACCACATTTAAGAAGTTTATTAACCCTTCAGGTGCTTCACACCTTAATTAATGGAATGTGGAAGGAAAAAATTAACATTTATCTTTTTTTCACAAAAATTTTTCTTTAGACCCATTTTTTTTACATTTGTTAGGGTAACAGAAAAAACGGACCCCAAAATGTGTTGTGCAATTTCTTCATATGTGGGGGAAAACCACTGTTTGAGTACCAGCAAAGCTCAGAAGGGAAGGAGCGCCACTTGATATGTTGTACATAAAATTTGCTTGAATAATTAGCGGAGAGCCCCTGATGTGCCTAAACATTGGAAACAGCTCACAAGTGACACCATTTTTTAAAATAGACCCCTCAGGGATGTGTGGTGAGCACCTTTAACCCCCAGGTGCTTCACAGAAGCTTATAACGTTGAGCCGTGAAAATAAAAAAAAACACAAAAGGGCAACAGGAGAAAATGGACCCTAAAATTTGTTGTGCAATTTCTACTGAGTATGCCGATATCCCATATGTGGGGGAAAACTACTGTTTGGGAGCATGGCATGGCTCAGAAAGGATGAAGTAACGTTTTGGAATGCAGATTTTGATGGAATGTTCTGCGGGGTCATGTCACGTTTGGAGAACCCCTGATGTACCTAAACAGTGGAACCCCCCCAGCAAGTGACCCTATTTTGGAAACTAGACCCTTAAGGAATTTATTCAAATGGATAGGTGAGCACCTTCAACCCATAGGTTCTTCATAGAAGTTTATAACATTGAGCCATGAAACCAAAGTCACATTATCTCCACAAAAATGTTCTTTTAGCCCCAGATTTTTTATTTTAACAAGGGTAATAGGAGAAATTGCACAACAATTTTGGGGGCTCACTGAGTGCACCAATACCCTACATGTGGTTGAAAACTGCTTTTGAGGCACAGTGCAAAGTTCAGAAGGAAATACGCGCCATATTGGAGTTGAGATTTTGCTGGACTGGGTTAAGGGTGCAAATTCACATTAGTAGAGCCCCTGAGGTGCCAGAACAGCAGAACCCCACAAAAGTGACCCATTTTACGAACTACACCTCTTAATTCATTCATCGAGGGGTGCAGTGATCATATTGACACCACAGGTGTGTCACAGAATTTTATCCAGTGAAGAAAAAATAATTAAATTTTTACCACCAAAATTTGAATGGGAAATGGATAAAAATTTCACCAAAATTTGTCCCACAATTTCTGTTGAATGTAGAAATACCCAATATGTGGCTGCACATTACGACTTGGGAGGGACGGAGTGATATTTTCCTCCTGGAGCGCAGATTTTGCTAGAAAAGTTTGCACACTTCATATACAGAGCCCCTAAGTGCTAGAAGAGAAGAATCCCTCCTCAAATGACCCCATTTTGGAAATTGTACCCCTTTGAGAGTTTATGTACTGGTGTAGAGATGATTTTGACTTTATTGGTGTTTTCCAGAAAGAAACAGTAGTGGATGTTGCTGAGTGAAAATTGCAAACTGCCAATGCAGTGCCCAGAACATTGTAGTCACCAGTATGTTGTAGTGTCCAGTACGTTATATTGCCCAGCTCCTGCTTCTGGAGACACGCTCCCGTAAATTAGTCTGGCTGTCGTTGCTACACAAATGCCAAACGTGGATGCTAAATATGGTTTAGTCACACTGTGGGGCTCAGAATGGTGGGGGCATTTGGATTTGGGAGCACCGAATTTGCTGAATTTCTTTTTTTTGCGGGGGACGAGGAGCTATAATGCTTTTACAAAGCCTTTGTACTACCAGTAGCATGTAAGCCCCCTATAATTCCATTGACAGATGATGGACTTGAGTGGGGACTTGCTTTTTTTGTGGATTGAGTTGAAGCTTTTGTTGGGAACATTTTACATAACATTTAGTATCACATTACACTGAGCGCTTATATCAAGTTTTACATCTTAATCTCCGATTTTCCTAAGTCAGATGAAACCCCTGATGGATCCATTCACTATAAGGAGGCAGCTAAGTTACTCTGGACTCCATCTGGCCTCTGTTCAGCGGTGTCCTTTTCAGAAGTGTAAAAAATTGTGGCAGACCGCGCTTTTACGCACACCTAAAAAGATGGTCACCGCTGGTTCACAGGTCAGATGGCGTCCACAGTGCCTCCATCTGTCTCATTATAGGGAATCTTCCACCTGGGGTTCTTTCTGAATCACGTATTTCAGAGATTTACATGGAAACCCCGATGTAAGCGCTCAGCGTAGTGTGCAGAATAAATGTGAGCCGAGCCTTACTGTGATCTTTGAGATGCAGAGCAAAAAAAATCTACAGCATGTGAAGAATTAGTTCTATTTATTTCTAACACCATTCTTCATGATTAGAAGACTTTATTGTTCGGGTCACTGCAATTCCTGAGATACCAGATTTATAGAGTTTTTTTCTGATTGGCTGCTATCATAAGCTAAAAATGCTTTTCATTACAACCCCATGGTTAGCTATATTTTTTCCATATTTATACCGACAGAGTCATGTGAGGGCTTGTTATTTGCTGAACAAGTTGACGTTTTATTGGTACCATTTTCGGGAACATGACCTTTTTTGAACGCCTTCTATTCTGATTTTTGGGAGCTAGAATGAACAAAAACCAGCAATTCAGGATTTTTTTTAATGCTAAGTCATTTTTTTCTAAGTCAGTATGATTACAGCAATACCACATTTATATTATTTTTTATATTTTTTTATGTTTGGCGCTTTTATGCAATAAACACTATTTTATAGAAAAAGTTATTTTTTGCCTCACTATATTCTGAGAGCTATACTTTTTTTAATTTTCTGCTGATAGAGCTGTGTGATGGTTTGTTTTTGAGGGACAAGATGACGTTTTCAGAGATACTATTTTTATTTACTTTCGTTTTTTGGTCATGTTTTATTTCACTTTTTCTTCTGCGCTATGATGATAAAGCATAGTTTTTTGCTTCGTTTTTTATTTATTTTTTAACCGTGTCCACTGAAGGGGATAACTAGTGGGACAGTTTTATGGGGTGGATCATTCCGGATGCGGCAATACCAAATATATGTACTTTTTTGTTTATTTTTATTTTTACATTAAAAATTGAATATATTGGAATAGTATTTTTTCTTTTTTTGTCCTTTATTTTTTGATTTTTTTTTTGTAAATATTTTTACAATTTTTATTAACTTTTTAAAACTTTTTTACATTGTGCCTGGATGAGACATCAACTGTATACTGACAGATCGCTGATACAGAGCATTAGATCAGCATCTCAGATGCAGGGAGGAGGCGTGTTAGTTCCTGCTCTGAGCATGAGCTGACAGGCCACTGTCCCTGGGTGTCCCTGTGGCTATCTTTCTGCCCTAGATCACCATGAAGACCATTGCCACAATGCGATCGCAATAACGTTGTACCGATGGGAGCACAGAGGGTGCTCCCTCCCTTTGTGGTGCCCCGTGATGTCGCTGTCATAATTGACAGTGGTTTCAGAGAGGATAAACACCCACAATCGGTGCTAGCACCAATCATAGGTGTTGTGGTAGGGTGTCAGCTCTCATATAGAACTGACACCCAAATTTGATGGCGGCGACGCTCAGTGAGAGCCCACGTGATGCCACTCGCTCTGGCACTCTACAGACAATACGTGTCCCGTCCCAGTGTGCTGCTGTGTGTGAGATGCATCACACTTCTGGCCTGCGGGAGAAGGGTCACGAGAAGATAAGTTGATCATAGGGTATTCCACGCCATAAACTCTGAGAAATGAATAGCTGTTTCAAGTTCTAAGAAAAGAAAGAGATGCTGTTTATAGTAGCTCTCTCCTCTGGTTAATAGGGTCCTGACCGTCACACTCTTCAATGTCCCAGCGATCCCACCAACGATCAAACGTGGATGGGATCGCTGGGACAAGGACATCGTTAGCTGATCGCTGGTGAGCTGTCACAAAGGCAGACTCACCAGCGATCAGGACCAGCGAGCACGCTGGTATCCAATGTACACATCGAGTAACTAAGCACTGTGCCTCACTTAGTTACCTGATGTGTACCCTAGATACCAGCTCCGAGCTTCTGTTGTACAGTGCTGGGAGCTCACTGATCGTTGGTCTCCCGCTGTCACACGCAGCGATGCGCGCTGGCCAGCGAGAGACCAACAATGAAAAATGGTCCAGGCCATTTGACGACTATCAGCAATATAAGAAAAGAAAAATAGGAACAAAGTTCCAGCCAGCTCACCAACTTGGAGGATGCACGGAGGGAAATCCAGACCATGGACTTGAGACTTGGCAGACGAGGAAAAAAGGGGGGACTCCAGCTTCCATAAAATGAATGAAACTTTATTCGTGTAAATTACACATGAAACCTCCTGGTTCAAGATAGGAGTGCACTACATAGCACGAGCAATAGCGACGCGTTTCAACCTAGATGCGGTTTTTGTCAAAACACAAAGACCGCATCTAGGTCGAAACGCGTCGCTATTGCCCGTGCTATGTAGTGCACTCCTATCTTGAACCAGGAGGTTTCATGTGTAATTTACACAAATAAAGTTTAATTAATTTTATGGAAGCTGGAGTCCCCCTTTTTTCCTCGACTATCAGCAATACCCAGCAGGGGGGCTGGTCGTCGCTATGTGTCACACTAAGCGAGATCGCTGGCTAGGTTGCTGTTGCGTCACAAAATCGGTGACGCTTCAGCGATCTCACTAGCGATCTCGCTTAGTGTGACTGGGGCTTACCAGTCTGTGACTTGTTAGTCATCTTCTTCGTGTCATATTACTTGTGCCGGTGACATGCAATCCTGTCCTCACCAACATAATCATCAATGGACAAGTCACTGCCTCCAACAAAATCAGCATCCTCCTCTTCTGCTGCTGTCACTATTGATATAATGAGAATAGCCGAACATTTAAAGACATTGTTGACCGAACAGAGGAAAGAAAAATGCAAGATAATGTAATCCAAACCCAAACTAATATCAACGTGTCACAATATGAGTGAAAAAATATACGGTACTTTTTATTTACATAGACAACGTATCCTGCAGCACTTCACAGTTCGGAGGGTACTGGTACAAACAATAGGAGACGTTTCAGAGTAAAACAATATTCAACAATTCAAGAGGATTTGGCATGCAAAATATCTGATTATGATGAGTTGGCTTTTATTGAGTTTCTGTTTTCATTATGTGTGAATGATTTATAATGGTGCCATTCATTATAGTTGTGGCCACTATAGGGTGCTATGTTATATACAAGGAGCAGTAGTGGTATCCTACAGCTTGTTGAAAGCTGTACTTCTCTTGCTCCCATTAACTTGCTGCCTGCTGTAAATCACATGATGACTTTCCAGGTAGGGTGCACATAATTGTTTGTAGTTCTTCATAAGACTGACGTGCATTTCCCATAGAAGCATCACATTCCATTATGTATTATTTTTACAATTACATTGCATCAATGGTTGTTGCACACCATACTGGCTTTGTACTGAATGAATGGAGCAGTTGGAATATGCTGAATTGTAGGTAAATGTGTTTATAGCCTCAGAAATATCTACTATTAAATAAAATGAATGAAAATTGTGTGACAGATCCAAGATACAATAACAATAAGACACTAACCCAAAAGGAAAATTGCAGCAAACTGAAAATAAGGTTTAATGTAGACGAATTGATCTGTGCTGGGTCTTGTAATAGAGGTTTTTTTGCACTTTAGCATTTTTTTATGGTAAAAAATAGTGCATAAAAATGACATGCAGCCATAATTGTCAACCTGACTTCTAGTGGAGAGGCTGGGCATACCTGTAAACTGCTTAGTGTCACTATTAGGGATGAGCGAGCACTAAAATGCTCGGATGCTCGTTACTCGAACCGAGCAATTCCTAATGTTCGGATGCTCATTTCGAGTAATAAGTATGATGGGAATCAATGGGAAATCCGAGCATTTTTCCAGCAGACCTTACGAGGAGGTCTGGGCGGCAGTGAAAATGTAGAAATGGATGGAAAAAATGCTGAATGGAAGGAGGATAGCATGGGGAAGATCCCTGGAAGCATCTCTGACTTCCAGATCGCTGTTGAGAACAATGGTGTCACAGGGTTACCACGACAGTGTGGAGCCAGAAGACCGCAGCATCTGATTGCTCCTACTCCAACGCTGAGAAGAAGCGCTTCTTGTTAATTTTAATAGTGTTTATTCCTTTTGGCAGAACAGGGGTTAATGGGCCATGTTGGAAAACTCTGAACTTGCAGCTGAGCTCAGTTAGCCACTGCCTTCCCATTTATAATATGGCTCTGATGCAAATCCATGTCAGAGCTAGCATTTGCTGCATGGCTTCAAGAGGAAGAGGTGTCCCAGGGACTGTTTCCTTCGTTTTCTGTCCCATCAATCCCTGTCTCCGTCCTGTCCTGTGACCCACTATCTTCACCCCACTCTGTGACCCAGCTGACAGCTTCTTCATCAGGGAGACAGAGGCATGACTCTCTGTACCTCTTCTAGACCTTAGGTCCAAGACTGTCCAACATGGCAAAAAGATGTGTCCTCATCCTTCTAGGAAACTTGCACTTACTGAACTCATTCTTCTCGGCTGCACCTTTTGTGCACTGAAACCTGCTAACTCTGCTATGTTTAGCCTTGCTCTCCACTCCACCCAGAACTTGCCCTTGTCCTTGACTGAGTCCTGGACTCTGACAAGACTGCATCTGTCTCTCTGTAACCCGGAAAACATTTTCTTATAAAACTGGTCTAGCCCCTCCCAAACTGTGGGCTAATCCCAACCCTATTAAGTATCCAATCCCTATTGCAGTGCAAACTGTATCCCTATCTAATGTATGGTTTCCTAGTGGACAGACCTCCCGCATTCCCAGGGATGGCCTTAGGCTTAGCCTGTAGGAGAACTGAACACACAACACCATTGGGGAACCCCAAGGACAGACCGATCTCTCACTGGTAGAAGTCAAATATCGAGCAGTCTTTACCAGGCACATTCATTTCGAAAAAGGGTTCATCCTATTCCTTTCCTTCTTGAATCACACCCACCACATACCAGCGATGTTGCCCTTCCATTGTGAGGAACATGACCCTGATTCCAGCGGTCAGCTTTTGAAGCTTTCGAGACAAGTATTCTGTCTCAGAAATAAAAAGAAAAGAACCACCGTATATGACGCACACCACACCAAAATACAAATATATATACAAAATACAAAACTTTATTGGCACACACAAGAAAATAACAATAAAACATAATTAAAAATACAAGAGAACATGTCACAGAAAGCTGCCTGAGTAGAAAAATTGCAAGAAAATATATATACATGTATTTATAGCATAATTCAAAGTGGCTAAATAGTCAATCCATACCCACATGCAGATATATAGTAATTGCTGCAGAGTAAAGGCTGGAAAGAGAGACCATGTATGGACCCAAAAATAGATTGTACCAGGAGGGGAAAGGTATAAAAGGGAGGGGAGCGACACAGAAGGTTGCTCATAAAAGATGGAAGTTGAGTATTTTGTATACATATTTGTATTTTGGTGTGGTGTGCGTCATATACGGTGGTTCTTTTCTTTTTATTTCTATGATTGCTCTCTCTACCGTTTCGCACCCCCCTACTATCACGTATCTAGTGCGCCCATCTCCCTGCTTCGTTAAGTATTCTGTCTCTACTGCCCACTGGTTGAACGGGATGTGGGGACGGGTACCAAACTCTTCGATGGACCCTTCGTCATCTTACGCTCTCCATGTGCGGTATGGAGCAGGTCACTCTCAGACCTACTCTCTGCCAGCCCAAGTACTCAACCTCCTCCGATCCACGTGCGGTAACTTGCAGTTGCAGGCCTGCTACATGTCTCCAGCCCTGATCCTGACTCAATCCTTTTCTCTTCTAACCAGCCTAGGCCCCCAGTTACTCACCAATTGTTGGATGTGGCTCTCCGATCCACAGTCCGCAAGAACCCCAGAGTAAGTGTGGCCTTGGTGGTTCCAGTAAAGTGGCCAGTCCAGACCACAGCTCCCGCCACATCCACTGTTGTGCCAGCTGGTCTGGCTCCGATATTCCCCTGGTCGCTCCCTCGGAGTCTCGTGGGATTCTACCATTTTTGTCGCCACTAAGCATGTTACACTGTATGGATGAGTAATTATGAAGCATAAAAACTTTTTTTAAACATTGTTTTGATGTTACATCCACGAATGCATGTAAAACTCCATGGAAGAGTAATTGAATAAAAAAAAATTATCAAAGCTTTTTTGGAGTGTTATATACCACTTAAATGTAACAGAAAACACCTAATACTCTATGGGTGAGTAATTGAATCCAGACAAATTTTTCAAAGCTTTTTTGGAGTGTTATATTCCACCGAAATTTAACACAAAACGTGTAAAACTGTATGGATGAGTAATAGAATAAAGACAAATTTTTCAACACTTTTTTGGAGTGTTATATACAACCAAACTTTACTAGATAGCACATAATACTGTATGGATGACTAATTGAATCCAGAAAAAAATTCAAAGCTTTTTTGGAGTGTTATATGCAACTGAAATGTAACACAAAAACACGTAAAACTGTATGGATGAGAAAGTTAATCCAGACAAATTTAATGCTTTTTTTGAGTGTTTTACCATGTATTACAGAGCACATAATACTCTATGGAGGAGTAATTGAATCCAGAAAAAAATTTCAACACTTTTTTTGAGTATTATATATTACCATAATGTACCACAAAGCATCTAATACTCTATGAATGACTAATTGATTCCAGAAAAAAAGCCAACGCTTTTTTGGAGTGTTACATACCACTGTAATGTAACAATAGCCGCATTAAACTGTATGGATGACTAATTGAATTCAGAAAAAAATGTTGAGCGCTTTTTTGTAGTGTTTTATACCATAGAAATGTACCACAAAGCGTGCTGTACTCTATGGATGACACTATAGTACATTTTTTCACCCTCACCCCAAAAGAATAATGTGCTCACATGCAGCAGATATATATTTAGCAACGGACTGCAAGGCCCTAAGCCCTGCCTAGAGACTGTATTCTGCCACTCTCCCTGCTCCTGTACTGTCCCTTCCCAGGTTAAATGAAGAATGTATCTGATACAAACAGCAAAGCACAGATTTAGCTCTTCTGAGGGCTGTTAGAATGATGGTTTAGAATCAGCACCAGTATCAACGCTAGAGGACTTTGATTCATTCAACTGTGCACACACAGGCCTGGACAAGCACTCTCCCTCCAATAAAAACTGTCCTTGAGCTGTGCAATGGCGTCAGTGTGCCGAGCGTGGGGCACCTCTCCTTTTATAACCCCTGATGATGTAGATATGGGAAACTAGGAAAAACAGAGCGCAATAGGGTCTTAACTGATAACACAATAAGGTGCAGAGAAAAAAGGAATCTGCTCACTTGATGAAGTTGCACTTAAGAAACAAGTTTATCACATATCAGCCGCTGCAAGACACAGGTGCATAAGGAAAGGGTGGCACAGGATCCGGGTGAAGTGTCAGTGGATGCGCTGCTGATGAATATATTCAGATAGTCGATGATATTTTCAAAAGCTTTATTAGACAGGTTTCAGGTCTACGTGTTTCGAAGTCATACATTAGGACAAAACCCCTGATGATGTAATAGGGCTAGCCAATCACAGTAATGCCACTACCAAGATGGCTATGGCATTACAGTGACTGGCAGGCAATCCCTGCATGCTTATTGGCTGGGTAACAGGCGGCAAAAATGCGGAGCATGGATTCGAGTTTCAAATTTGAACACCGGCTAATGCTCGCTGAGCACATCTGAGCATCCAGATACTAGAGGGATATCCGAGTATCACCGAGAACGTTCAATCATCCCTAGTCACTATATGTCACCCATTGTCCTGAGACATTGAATCATTTATGACCGGAAACCATAATCCTGCCTGGGTACTTATCTCCATTATGGTAAGTACAACTGGTCCTTTGAACACTTGCTAATATCGCACAATTGTAGATGTTTGTTACAACTCAATATTTATAAAATGTATTTTAAGTGGCCTGTATAGTAAATAATTGATTTTTTTGCTTTATTTTCTGTTCAACTAGCGGAGTGCGATACATGTAAAAATATAAAACAAGGAACAATACTTTTTATGAGAAATGGAGATGGACTAGGATGGATTTCCCCAAAATGAGTGACTTTGTAGAGTTTGCTGGGAACTTGCTTCTTCTAGTTCCGCAGCCACTAATATACAGTACATGGTCAACCATGCACAAGTGTCACGAGAGCACAAATGGGGTGGCAAACATGACTCCAATGACGTGGTCGCAGATCACCACAGGATTTAATGAGTTAAACTAGCGGTCTGAGCTAGCTCTAATTGCAGCAGTTACCAGAGAATGTCTGATGGGTATGTAGCTAAGTGTGTGAGCCAATTCCATGCAACTCCTCCAAACTTCTTTCATGCATATACAGTGGATCTTGGGAAAGGTGAATGGCAGCTGGATATTTGGGGCTTTCGGCACTGGGCTCCCTCAACCAATGGGCTCTATGTTGTTCATGTGGTCTAACACTACTAACAGATGGAACATGACTGAAGGTCAGAAGATCTGTTAGTTATTGCTAATGCCCAGCTAGCATGCCTGCAGGTTTTGGAATAAGCATGCACACTAGATTAATGTCGCTGAACTCCAGTCAACTATGGGAGCTTCCAAGCTCCAATGTTAACAGCAGCAGTTGTCGGAGGAAAGAGGAATTGAGCAATTGGATTCCAACATGCCCAATCCTTTTGTTCTCAAAATAAATAATCTGCCACCAAAAGTGTCTGCTTACGATTTGCACCCCTCTCTCCATCGACAAATAGGTGACATAAACTTTCTAATTTTTTTTTTACGAAATTGTTTTCATTTGTGACAGTAAAGTTGGGTTTTCTTGATTCAAGAGGGGATTCATGCTGCTTGTTAGACATTCACCCATTATGAAATAGTACCACCAGCCAATCATTGGCCTTAGTGGTGATTCTGGCATGTATGGCTTATAACTGCATAGGCCAATGATCTGGATACCTCTCTTTAAAAATTTGTCTCTGTAGTGGTAGTCTGCTGCATTTCTGGTAGTGGGAGTATTGTTTAACATAGATGAAGATCACACTTGTAATTCTCTATTTTTGAACTTCCTATAAGTACACAAAATACTAGTTATTTTGGGGAATTTCACAATGATTCACTGCAGACTCGTAACCACAGTTCCCAGCATTGACTCCACACATGAACCAGGACTCAAACTGGCATTTACAGAACTCAGAATCTGTTTCTGAGGATTCTCATACACGGATTTATTGTTTTTTATTTTTGTATTATTTTTGTCCTCTAAGAACATTTTTGAAAATTTCTCCTCTGTAAAGATCTTTCCATACCACTAGTGATTAATACTGCTCAACGATGAAAGCTTTCAGAATCCTTGATGTACTCTCCTACTGTAAGAAGCTGTTTGTCTCGGGAAAAGAAGATGGCTGGAAGAACAGGATCGTTTTTGCCCTTCTTTGCTGGCTTTTTGGGATAATGATAAGTAGTTGTTTGATTCTTGTTTTTGTCCTGTCAAAGGTGGGTGGTGGGCTGGTCAACTCGATGATTGCCATTACATTTGGGATGATCATATCTGTCCTTGCCTTTGTTTTTAAGTCAGTGCGTTGCACTGGGCTCCTGTTTCTCTTGTGTTGCGGCATGAGAGAAGGTCGGAATGTGCTCATCGCCATTGGAACTAGTATTGTTGTATTCAATAATGTGAAAAATATATTAGGGAATTTGAAAGTCCTGGCAGATAGTATCGTCTGCAACCTGGAGGCCAAACGTGTGCTGCTAAAAATAATACCCTTTGACTATTACATAAGGGCACTTTACTCAATCTATCAACACGCAAAGCTTCAGTTTTTTAATCCTTTTGGCAACGTTGTAGAATTGAAAGACAGTTTTGAGTGCAATGTGAAGATATCCGATGAAACAATGAAAACTGTACTCAACGAAACGAAACAACAGATCCAAGACTTTTCCTCCACTATATCCACCCAGTTAAATATTATAACTTTAATTGGACATATAGCATTTCTATTTATTGGAGTTTTCATCATTTTTATTGGATCCATAATATTTCTTAAAAAATTCCTGGCCGCCAACAACGAAAAGTATGAAAATGTGTATATTACAAGACGGTTTATGGAGTACGATGAAAGCAGGAGGCAGCAAAATGCGTTGTGTGTTCTTCCACTAAACAAAACAGAACAGGACATCTATATCACAATACCTAGCCTGAAACCTTCACGAAAGCAGAAGAAAAAAATGGTGGTGTTTTTGATTCCGGTGATAATGCAGATTTTTATCTGGACTTTTACTTCTGTCCTGGATCTCATGCTTTATTGGCTTATTCTTACAATCAGCAAAAATCTCCAAGGTCTGCGCCCAGTTAGAATTCCAATCACAGTGACATATGCAGTAAGTATTCAAGGCGGACGTACGTCTGTCAATTTCTCCAACTAAACCTTGCCATACATTCAGCTGACTGCTTTGTTCCTGATCTCTCCAGCACACATTCCCACTTGGCTTGGGACCTTTATGCCTGTGTTCTCAGTGGGGAAATGGAGGACAAAGGATCGGGTATATTGAAGTTCAAAATGCCCATTCCTTCTTTCCTTCAATATCTGGTTACGAAGAAAGCCAAGCACTCCCGTACACATTAGATGGTCAACTGAATTTGCGAAAAATCAGTGGGTTTAGCTGAACTTCATATAACATGTATGTGCTCCTTAGGGATAAATTTACACTAGATCTTACACTATGCAGTAAAACTCTACTGACGTGCTGTATATGTCAACATGTGCATACAGTTTATTGGTAAAGCTAAAGCCTAAAAGAGTGATCTCTTGTTGGTAAAATGTTGGAATTCCATAGCTCCAACTGTATGAAAGAAAACTATATACAAATTTTCTTGGCAGTCATTACATTCAACTGTATAGGCATACAGCTACATACCTCTGGCCTCGATGGGACTGTGTCAGCTGGTCCCAATGAACATAATTGGCCAGCATGGAGTGAATTTAGACTAATGTCTTAATATATGAGAAAGTATATATTTGAGGGTTTTGTACTTCTCAAAATCAGGAAATTTTGGTCACTCTTTTTTGAGCATATGTTTCTGGAGGTTATCTAACTGTATTATATATTATATTATATATATATATAATAAATATATACTATATATACACTATATATGTGTTTATATACTATGTATATATATACTACACATGCATATATATATATATATATATATATTGTGAGACAGTGAAGGAATATGTGTTGAATGGGGTGTACATTTCACCTAGGTACTGTGCCGTATGGTATAAGGGAAATGTGTGGCTTTATAAACCTAGTGGTAGAGAAAGGTCACTACACCTCACATTCAGCACACACTTGCAGCTCAGGCCTGAAACCATTCAGCTGTTAATTAGGAGACCAGAAGTAGGTGTCTGCAAACACAGTCAGGGAGCTGGCTTAGTCTGGACACAGGAAGGTGTCCCGGCACAAGAAGCAGTCTCCAGGAGTGGGAGCTGGCTTAGTCTGGACACAGGAAGGTGTCCCGGCACAAGAAGCAGTCTCCAGGAGTGGAGCTGGCTTAGTCTGGACACAGGAAGGTGTCCCGGCACAAGAAGCAGTCTCCGGGAGTTTGAGCTATCTCAGTCTGGGTGCTAGATGTACCCCGGACACAGGAGTAGTCTCAGTGAGAATCTGTGCGAATAGCGGCTGAATAGGAGTGGAGCTCTCTCAAGTCTGGACGCTGAAGGGGCCTTCAGACACAAGGAGGAGCCTCTGTGAACCTACATGCTGGTAAATGCTGCTAACTACTGATCATATGTGTTGTTTTGGGCACAGACTGGTAGAGTCTGGACCCGGATAGATAGGGAAATCGATCTATGTGTAATTAGTGGCTAGACAAGCCTAGGTTTTCTGTTTATTATTATTATTATTATTATTATTATTATACATTTATATAGCGCCATTTATTCCATGGCGCTTTACATATGAAAAGGGAAAAATGTAGACAGATACAATAAACATGTGCTAGACAAGGGACACACAAGTACAGAAGGAGAGAGGACCCTGCCCGCGAGGGCTCACAGTCTACAGGGATGGGTGAGAATACACTAGGAGAGGGTAGAGCTGGTCGTGCGATGGTTCAGTAGACTGAGGATCATTGCAGGTTGTAGGCTTGTCGGAACAGGTGGGTCTTCAGGTTTTTCTTGAAGGTCTCCGTTGTTGGTGAAAGTCTGATGTTTTGCGGCAGGGAGTTCCAGAGTATGGGGGAAGCCCGGGAGAAGTCTTGTATGCGGTTGTGGGAAGAAGAGATGAGGGGGGAGTCGAGAAGGAGATCTTGAGAGGATCGAAGGTTGCGTGTAGGTAGGTAGCGGGAGACCATGTCACAGATGTATGGAGGAGAAAGGTTGTGGATGGCTTTGTATGCCATGGTTAAGGTTTTGAACTGGAGCCTCTGGGCAATAGGAAGCCAGTGAAGGGCCTGGCATAGTGGGGAGGCTGGGGAATAGCGGGAAGACAGGTGGATTAGTCGTGCAGCAGAGTGTAGGATGGACTGGAGTGGTGCCAGAGTGCTAGAGGGGAGGCCAGACAGTAGGAGGTTGCAGTAGTCGAGGCGGGAGATGATAAGGGCGTGCACTAGTGTTTTTGTGGTTTCATGGTTGAGGAATGAGCGTATCCGGGAAATATTTTTGAGTTTGAGGCGGCAGGAGGTGGCGAGGGCTTGGATATGTGGTTTGAAAGAGAGGGCAGAGTCGATGATCACCCCAAGGCACCGAGCATGTTGGACTGGGGAAAGTGTGCAGCCATTGACATTGATGGATAGGCCTGGTGGAGGGGTAGAATGAGGTGGGGGAAAGATGATGAATTCTGTTTTGTCCATGTTCAGTTTGAGAAAGCGAGCAGAAAAGAAGGCTGAGATAGCAGACAGACACTGTGGGATTTTGGTCAGTAGGGAGGTGAGGTCAGGTCCAGATAGGTAGATCTGCGTGTCATCGGCATAGAGGTGATACTGCAAGCCATGGGATTGTATGAGCTGTCCCAGGCCGAAGGTGTAGATGGAGAAGAGTAGGGGTCCTAGGACTGAGCCTTGGGGAACACCGACAGACAGGGGGCGAGGTGAGGAGGTGGTGTGTGAGAGGGAGACACTAAAAGTTCGGTCTGTTAGGTATGATGAGATCCAGGATAGGGCCAAGTCTGTGATGCCAAGAGATGAGAGAATCTGTAGGAGGAGGGAATGGTCTACGGTGTCAAAGGCAGAAGATAGGTCCAGGAGAAGGAGGACAGAGTAGTGTCGCTTGCTCTTGGCGGTTAGTAGGTCGTTGGTGACTTTAGTTAGGGCAGTTTCAGTTGAGTGATGCGGTCGAAAGCCTGATTGTAACCGGTCAAAGAGGGAGCAGGAGGAAAGGTGGGAGGACAGTTCAAGATATACATGCTGTTCCAGTAGTTTTGAGGCGAAGGGGAGAAGAGATATCGGGCGATAGCTAGACGCTGAGGATGGGTCGAGGGAGGGCTTTTTGAGGATCGGGGTGATTGAGGCATGTTTGAAGGATGAAGGAAAGACACCATTTGTAAGTGAAAGGTTGAAGAGGTGTGTGAGAGTAGGGATGAAGACTGTGGCAAGGTTAGGGATGAGGTGGGACGGGAGTGGGTCAAGCGCGCAAGTGGTGAGGTGTGATCTTGACAGGAGAGTGGAGAGCTGATCTTCTGTCATGGTGGTGAAGCTGGTTTTGGAAGAACAGGGCTGAGTGGCTAAGAGGGGCGTTGGGGGCTGCGGGCCAAAGCCTTCTCTGATAGTATCAATCTTTTGCTTAAAGAAGGAGGCAAAGTCTTCGGCAGAAATGAGAGGAGAGGGAGGAGGTGCTGTGGGATGGAGTAGAGAATTGAAAGTGTTGAAGAGCTGTTTAGGGTTGTGAGACAGGGAGGATATGAGAGATGCAAAGTAAGTTTGTTTTGCGGCAGAGAGCGTGGACTTGAAGCTGGCAAGGGACTGCTTGTATGCGTTGAAGTGCTCGATGGAGTGGGTTCTCTTCCATCTCCGCTCGGTAACCCTGGAAGCCCGTCTCAGTTCTTTGGTCAGGCTGGTCAGCCATGGCTGCCTGTTGATTGTACGAGTTTTGCTCTGCATGAGGGGGGCGGCCGAATCAAGTGTGGTTTTTATTGTGGTGTTATAAAATGTGGCAGCAGCATCTGTGTCATTAAGTGAGGCTATGTCTGTGAGAGGGAGGAGGGACTCAGAGAGCGATTGTAAATTGAGGTGTTTGAGATTTCTGCGAGGGTGGGTGAGTTTGTGGAGTGGGGGATGCGTACTAACAGAGGAGAGGGAAGAGAATGTCAGTAGGTTGTGGTCAGACAGGGGGAGTGGGGAGTTAGTGAGATTAGTGAGGGAACAGAGACGGGTGAAGATAAGGTCCAGCGTGTGACCGCCTTTGTGAGTGGCCACAGAGGACCATTGAGTGAGGCCAAGGGAAGCTGTGAGTGAAAGAAGTTTAGAGGTTGCCGGGGTGGAAGTGTCAATGGGGATGTTGAAGTCGCCCATAATGATGGTGGGGATGTCAGCAGAGAGGAAATGGAGTAGCCAGGTGGTGAAGTGGTCGAGAAAGGTGGAGATGGCTAGTTCCGGGGGGCGGTAGATGACAGCCAGCTGGAGGTTGGAGGGGGAATAGATGCGGACGGAGTGCACTTCGAACGAGGGAATAGCAGCGGAGGGTGGAATTTGAATAGGGGTAAAGGAGCAGGTATCAGACAGGAGTAAGCCAACTCCTCCACCACGTTTGTTGCTGGGGCGAGGGGTGTGAGAAAGATGAAGTCCGCCATAGGAGAGCGCAGCTGGAGAGGCTGTGTCAGAGGGGGTGAGCCAGGTTTCAGTGATGGCAAGGAAGGAGAGTTTGTTGGTGATAAAGAGGTCGTGGACAAATGACAGTTTATTGCAGACGGAGCGTGCGTTCCATAGTGCTCCGGGTAGGGGGACTGGGGGAGGGGGTGTGTGATGGATAGGTATGAGGTTGACAGGGTTGCAAAAACGTGTGGAAGATCGTGGCAGGGTGTTAGAAATGAGTGTGGGGATGTGATGAGGAGGGCCAGGATTTGGGGATACATCGCCAGCGATGAGGAGTAGCAGACAGAGCGTTAGAAGGTGGGAGCAGGATAAGCCATGGTGTGGCCGTGTGTGTCTTGGTGAAAAGGATTGTATGTGGAGGAACAGTTCTGTGGGAAAGGTGAGATGGCTGGAGAGAATGGAGGGGGAAATGACTAATTCCTTACTAGGTGGGGGGATTACAGGGGATAGGAAGAAAGAAAGGAGGATGGGGGTGAAAGTGATAAGTAAATGAAACATAGTGGTTTTAAATTATGTTACCTTGCAGCCAAATTCCAGTCCAATTCTAGTCTAATTCACAGTAGTGTAATTAGAAATCTGTAATTTGAAATATGGGATTTGAAATATGTGGAGCAGACTAAAGTCTGGAGCAGACCCATTGCACTGACTAAATAATGCAGCTAAGGGCAATCAGGTGTGATTGGGAAGTGGGCTGGGATTGCTCAGGCCAAATGCACAGAGTTAAGGAAAGGTCATAAAAGGGGGTAGGTGTTACACAGACCACTCAGATGTGTGGTGAAGATAAGAAGTATGGAGTACAATTATGTGCACAGGAAGATGGGTGAGCAAATCATACCATTAAAAAAGCAATATATATGATGCATTCAGGAGCATAGAAAGCTGGGGTTTTCATACCATTAAAAAAGTAATATATATGATGCATTCAGGAGCATAGAAAGCTGGGGTTTTCATACCATTAAAAAAGTAATATATATGATGCATTCAGGAGCATAGAAAGCTGGGGTTTTCATACCATTAAAAAAGCAATATATATGATGCATTCAGGAGCATAGAAAGCTGGGGTTTTCATACCATTAAAAAAGCAATATATATGATGCATTCAGGAGCATAGAAAGCTGGGGTTTTCATACCATTAAAAAAGCAATATATATGATGCATTCAGGAGCATAGAAAGCTGGGGTTTTCATACCATTAAAAAAGCAATATATATGATGCATTCAGGAGCATAGAAAGCTGGGGTTTTCATACCATTAAAAAAGCAATATATATGATGCATTCAGGAGCATAGAAAGCTGGGGTTTTCATACCATTAAAAAAGCAATATATATGATGCATTCAGGAGCATAGAAAGCTGGGGTTTTCATACCATTAAAAAAGCAATATATATGATGCATTCAGGAGCATAGAAAGCTGGGGTTTTCATACCTGTGGGAACAGAAGAACATCTCAGTCACAAGGTGATGATGACAATGCTGTAGGATTGATGTGTGGCCAAATGCATTCTAGAATTCTAGTCTAATTCACAGTAGTGTAATTAGAAATCTGTAATTTGAAATATGGGATTTGAAATATGTGGAGCAGACTAAAGTTTATGCTTTATTTTTATCTGTTTGCTGTGGACTTTAATAAAACTGGTTGCGGCCAGTTTTCACCAGAACTGCTGTCTGAATGAACTGTTTTCGTGTCACTCTGTCTACCCAGACAGCGATCCTAGAGCTATATCCCCTGGAAATGTTACAATTGGCGGAGAATGCTGGGGCAGCACAGTGGCTGATACAAATGGTGCTGGAATGTGCATGCAGCACGGTGGCTTAGAGACAGCAATAAAGGTGAAGTCTGTTGAAATAGCAGCAGAGAAAAAAAAAAAAAGTGTGTCAGCAGAAAACGTCTGTTTGGAGCAGTCTTAAAGAGACAGTAGCCCTAATAGACTTTGCATAGAAAAAAAAAAAAAAAAGTGTCTGCACAGCAGAGCTGAAATTTTCTGTGGAAAAGACTGTGGAGTGTGTATGTCTTGAGTGAAGACTGCCGTTGTTGAGACAGAGAAGTCTGACAGCATGGATGACAGCATGGAGGCGCTGTTTGAACAAATGGCGCAAGTTAATGTGCAACATAAGACTGCCGTGGTTGAGACAGATAAGTCCGGCAGTATGAAGGAGCTCATTGAGTACCTGGTACAGGCCCAGCGAAGCATGCAGCAGAGCATGGAGCAGCAGCGCCTGCAGCACCAGCAGCGCATGCAGCAGGCCCAGCAGCAATTCCTGCAGCAGCAGCAGGAGAATAACCGGTTGTTTTTTGAGCAGGTTGCAGCACTGCAGGGGACTTGTGGCGCATCGTCCCAAAGTAATGTTGCAAAGTCACCTGCATTGTCCGCTGTAAAGAAGGCGGTAAGACGGTCCCTGAAAAAGATGACACCTCGTGATGATGTGGAGGTATATCTCACTAGGTTTGAGAGACTGGCAGAGAAGGAGAATCTGCCCCTATCTGAATGGGCCATGATGGTCGCACCCTATCTGATTGGAGAGCCCCAAAGGGCCTATGCTGACCTGAGCGAGCAGGACAGCCAAGACTATGCCAAGCTGAAAGCGGAGATTCTTACCCGGCTGGGTGTTGCGGTGACGGCCCGTGCCAGGGGAGTTCATGACTGGAGATACAGTTGGGAGTCTGCAGTCAGCAGGCTTGATTGTGGAGTTGAAAGGGTGATAGTGGACCGCTACACCCAAGCATGTCCTCCTAAGGTACAGCCAGAGGTCGGACAAGGAGACCACCAGGACGCCAATCGTCTGGTCAGCCTGATGGAGAAGGCCTTCGCCAGCAAAGACTGTCTCCGTGACCAGCCGTCTGAGAGGTCGTCACTTCAGAGTTCCCGGACGCTGAACTCTCGCGGTAAGAGCGTTCCAGCTGTTGGGGACATGGGGTATGCTGATAAGCAGGTTCAGGCCCGAAGGGACATATGGGAGGGTGATTGTGGTGGACAGTGTTGGAGATGTCGTGAAATTGCAGCCGGCTGTTCACTAGAGGGGAAGCCTATGTGCCGTGATGTTGGCAGGTCCCTCTCTCTCTGCGCAGAACCTGTGTGTGTGACCACTGCAGCCGAAGAGACTGGACCACAGGTGTCCCCGATGGTTGTAAATGACTGCCCAGCACAGGCCCTCTTGGACTCAGAGAGTCCAGTGACTTCCGTATGTGACAGCCTGATTGATAGGGACTTCATCCCTGATAAGCACCTGAGTGTGGTGTACGTCCATGGAGACACCAAAGTCTACCCAGAGACTGCCGTGGACTTGGTCCCCAAACTCGGGGACGTTTCATGTGAAGTGGGGGTAGTGAAGAACCTGGTGCACCCCGTCATATTGGGTGGTGGCTTTCCCCGATCTGAGGGTCTCTGGGGAAAAAATGTTTCTGATGGACAGTGTGATGAAGCTCCTATTGAGGGTGCGCAGTCCCGAGGGGCGGAACACAATGCTAGTGGGCCGTTAAACTTATATGATGATGATGATCATGATAATGATGATGACCATGATAATGATGCTGATGATGATCATGATAGTGATGATGATACTGATCATAGTCATGATAATGATATTGATAATAATGATGACTGTGATAGTGATGAAATTCCTTTGCAGGTAATGTTGGGAGACGAGGATGGTGGTTCTCAGGAACCGAGTGTCCCTGACTTGCCTGTGTCCTGTGACAATTTTGAGAGTGAGCAGTGGCGAGACCCCACTCTTAGGACGGCACAGGAAAATATGATTGTTCTAAATGAGGTTTCCCAGGAGCCTGGCTCTGAGGAGAGGTTTCCTCATGCTGCCATGGACAATAGCCTATTGTATAGGGACACTGAAGTCCAGGGAGAGGTCGTGAGTCAGCTCCTAGTACCTGAGCTATATAGAAGTATAGTGCTGGGGTTGTCACATAGTCACATACTTGAGGGACCAGATGGTGAAGTTAATGTTGTGGATGACATGTTAACTAAGGTTCCAGATCAAGATGTGAATGAAAATGAATTGTATAACCCTGACAGTGAGCAGGATATGAATGAAAATGAATTGTATAACCCTGACAGTGAGCAGGATGTGAATGAAAATGAAGGGTATAGCCCTGACAGTGAGCCAGATGTGACTGAAGAAGTAGAGTGTAGGACGGATGGTAGGGCTTCTGGGCATGTCCTGCCAGAAGAGCCTGAAGGTGGGGAACTGGAGAAAAGTGAAAAACCCCCTATACCTTCTGTGATAGTTGGTGACACATGGTCAGTGCACCAGGGACAGGAGGTACGTGAGTTTCTGAGGAAGAGTCAGCAGAAGTGTTCTGATGTGCCGGGCCGTACTTCTCTGGCCAGGCACTATATCGAAACTGAGCCCGGCCCTAAGGTCAAGATGAAACCGTGCAGGATACCCGAGGCACGCAGAGAGCATAGGCCTGGGAGGGTACAGGGTAGTGCGGATGCTTCAGATGAAGATGAAGCTGATGAGGGCCATGACTGGTCCAGAGTTCACTGTCTCTGTTGGATTGTTGACCAGCCCTCCGGTCTGGATGACCAGCCCTCCGGTCTGGAGAAGAGGGAGGGGATATGTGAGACAGTGAAGGAATATGTGTTGAATGGGGTGTACATTTCACCTAGGTACTGTGCTGTATGGTATAAGGGAAATGTGTGGCTTTGTAAACCTAGTGGTAGAGAAAGGTCACTACACCTCACATTCAGCACACACTTGCAGCTCAGGCCTGAAACCATTCAGCTGTTAATTAGGAGACCAGAAGTAGGTGTCTGCAAACACAGTCAGGGAGCTGGCTTAGTCTGGACACAGGAAGGTGTCCCGGCACAAGAAGCAGTCTCCAGGAGTGGGAGCTGGCTTAGTCTGGACACAGGAAGGTGTCCCGGCACAAGAAGCAGTCTCCAGGAGTGGAGCTGGCTTAGTCTGGACACAGGAAGGTGTCCCGGCACAAGAAGCAGTCTCCGGGAGTTTGAGCTATCTCAGTCTGGGTGCTAGATGTACCCCGGACACAGGAGTAGTCTCAGTGAGAATCTGTGCGAATAGCGGCTGAATAGGAGTGGAGCTCTCTCAAGTCTGGACGCTGAAGGGGCCTTCAGACACAAGAAGGAGACTCTGTGAACCTACATGCTGGTAAATGCTGGTAATTACTGATCATATGTGTTGTTTTGGGCACAGACTGGTAGAGTCTGGACCCGGATAGATAGGGAAATCGATCTATGTGTAATTAGTGGCTAGACAAGCCTAGGTTTTCTGTTTATGCTTTATTTTTATCTGTTTGCTGTGGACTTTAATAAAACTGGTTGCGGCCAGTTTTCACCAGAACTGCTGTCTGAATGAACTGTTTTCGTGTCACTCTGTCTACCCAGACAGTGATCCTAGAGCTATATCCCCTGGAAATGTTACAATATATATATATATGTATATATATAATTAAATAACCTTCAGAAACATATGTTCAACATATGGCCCCCTAAATTAGTGCAGTTGTATGTCCTTGACTTTCACCATTAATGATCCATCAGCAGGTTAACCTACAGAAATCTCTTTTCAACTTTTACTTCCACTAGATAGTAAAGTTCAATCATCTTCTCCCTCATTTACTTCTATTGTTAATCAGATGTATAACAAGGTGTATTTAGCTGTGCTTATTAAGGCAAGAGGGAAGGTTCAGATTTTGTGGCAAATGAAAGGAATGGCAAGTCCACATTAGGTTAAGTCACATTTAGACAGTCAGTCTCAGCCTCTTAGAGTGTTGATCGACTACTAGCGTTACACAGCGACATACTCATATGAGAGAACGATTATTATTATGGTAATATGAGCATTCTGCTCGTACAGCATCCTATTGGATGGAGCGATGCGCCGCTGATAGCGATATTCTTTTCTTGGCGCAAATGATCACCTGACAAATAAGCAAAACGTTTGTTCGACAAGTGATGGCCGTATAACCCCTTAAATGCTGCTGTCAGTAATGACAACGGCATCTAGATGGTTAAAAGAGCACGGCAGCTCCCTCGTTAATTCTAATCGTAATTTTGTGGTCTTGGTGCTTGTCATGGCAAGCCCCCGCTTCCCAACCGATCCTCTGATCACTCCCTGTGGTCATCCAGGGCTGACTATGTAATCCCACATCATTGACTTCAGTCATGCATAGGGCCCAGTAGTCAGCTCTTGTAGAATGGAGGGAGCCAGCCATTGTCAGACTCGGGTGCCAAGGGCCCACCATTAACCAACTTCAGGGCCCCACTTTTCAGCTACATGCAAATGTGACATTATCCTCAATTACAAATTTATATAACAGTGGATTGGGTAGATTGGTAAATGAATAAGATGCCACCTTTGCCTGTACATAGTGATTCGTGTATATTGTGCCAAGTACTGCTCATATAAGAGGGTTATGGCTCACTCTTGCTGAGGGGCCCACCGGAGGATTCTCCTGATCTCCCGTGGGCCAGTCCAGGCCTGAAGCTAGCTGAGGATTTGGCGAAGAGCTGCGGCTGCAGTAGAGATAAGCATAATTGCATTATTTAAATCTCTGTTTATAAAGGAAATTATGATGCAAATATAAACAGAATTTTAAGGCAGTGTGAATAGCACCTTATTGAGGATAAATACGGTAACTAGGATTTATCAAGGTTGCATCTGATTCTCATTACTGCAGTGGAACAGCATGTCATTTCATGCTTACATTGTACATTTATGGCACAGTGCACTATGTGGTTAAACATCCAAGATCATGCTGTGTGACAAGTATAGAATATTCGGGACACTGGGACTTCTCCATCGCACTGTGATAATATGGGTAATACAGCAACGTTCCCACCACTGCACGGTCATCAGAGGCGTGCTCTTCTGATTTTTGCACGCATAGTATGCTTGTGGTTACTCATTCAAGACTTCTCCATATGGGTGAGAATTTCATGCTGCTGAACAATATATACTGTAAGTAATTCAGCAGAAAGCAATTATTCAGCTGGATATTTTGCACAGAAACACACATGATGGCAGCCGGGTGCACAAAATGTCCACACGTCTATTCTCTCTCTGGTTAATAGAAAAGGCAAACGAGATGGGCACTGTATGCCTTTTTTGGCAAAGTCAGATGAGACGAGTCTTAGGGTATGTGCTCACGCTCAATCAATGATAAAAGTAATGAACACACGTACTGCAACGTCAAAACGACCTGCGGAGCACATTTTCCGATGTTATATCTTCTTTTAACTGTTTCAGGCGTCGATAGTCTGTGAAGCGGCCAAAAGAAGTGATCTGATCGTTCTTCAGGCGACTTCCGCTTGGGATCCACCACTATTTTATATATAATATATAAATTAAAACGCTGATGGCAAAGCCACCACAACAAAATGACTAAGAACACGCTTCAGCAAAAACACGGCTGACTTTTCCCTGAAACGTCTTCCTGTACTAAAAACTATGCTGGTACGCCGGCGTCTGTAAGACATTGTGTGAACATACACTTAGGTATGTACACATGGAGCTTTGATGTGTTTTTTTCTGCATGAAAAATGCAGACAATGGCCAGAAAACTATAGGGGAAGTTATGCTCGTTTATGTTGCGTTTTGTTGTGTGTCTTTGCTGTCCACTCATTTTAATTTTAATGGGGAAATATGCCTATAAAAACAATGAAATAATTGACATTCTGCCTTTTTTTAAATCAAGGAAAAAAACACACTATGTAAATGCAATTTTTTCGAAATCTCATTCATTGTGCTATGAATTTAAATTGTGTTCTAACTGAGCCAAAAAAAGGAGCAAACAACCCTGTAAGGGAATGTCTAGTTTACAAAACATACCAACATTAATGTTGGGGTAAAAAGGGAAGTTTAGGTCCTGCCACCCAGTCCCGTTGATGACCCTGGAGGTCCCTTCCAACTCTAACATTCAATTATTCTATGAAACTGAAAGGGAGAAGATACAGATTAGATATTAGAAAAAACTTTTTGACAGTGAGGGTGATCAATGAGTGGAACAGGCTGCCACGAGAGGTGGTGAGTTCTTCTTCAATGGAAGTCTTCAAACAGAGGCTGGACAGACATCTGTCTGGGATGATTTAGTGAATCCTGCTTTGAGCAGGGGTTGGACCAGAAGGCCCAGGAGGTCCCTTCCAACGCTAATATTCTATGATTCCATCTGGAAATGCTTGCAACCAATCCGGGGCCTTCTACTTCTAGGCGGGGTCTACATAAACTCTGCCCAACTTTTGCCTGGGACAAGTCCACAATTTCTCAGGACTGTAAGTGACAATTCAGGATAATCCTAGAAAATAAGTTACACTTGCAGGTAAGCGAAAATAGATCATTTACAGTTAGCAGAAGGGGTCCTCTGTTCAGCACTAGGCACGTTTTCAAAAAGTTTCTTTTGCTCTGGAGGACCCTCCTGTCCTGCACTGCACTGGGCACTTACTACCAGGTTTCACTAGAGATTGCAAATAAATACTGGGGTCCCTGCAGGGCGACACTATGTCATTAGTTTATTGTTGTCAATTACCCTTTTTTAAATTTTTTTAAAAAATTTGGGATTGTCCAAAGCAGAGAACCCTTTTAACTAAAAGGAACAACTTTCAGTTTTGCATTATCTGTTTCATTATTAAATCAAAACTGAAATACAAAAAAAAATGTTTTCTAGCTTACTTACAAAAAAACTGAAGGTTTCCACTGCCTTGACTGTAAGAAACCACAAACTAGCTGATGTCATGCTACCTAGGCTGCACAAAATTGTCATGCAATCGTTCAAACAGTTACAACGTCTTCAAAATTTGGCCCTTCTGTACAAACCTATAATTTTAATACAGCGCTTAAAGGCTTAAGGCTAATGATTCCTTTGAAGTGGATTTGTTATTGTTCGTTTGTTTCCTAAATGCAAAATTAAGCATTGCTTGCTATAGTCTTCATTAAAATGTTTTACAATTTTGCCGCAGCAGAGTGTGTGTAATTCCTTCTCCTAACGAGCTAGTCTGCAAATTCACAAAAACTAAGACCAATCTGTCTGAGCTCTGCTCTGTCCCTCCCTTTTCTCAGTATTATGCCGCATTCACACATCCGTGTTTTATCGTTCATGTACGGACTGCCATGCGCTGACCGGCTGCGGGTTGCACAACCCAAACTTGACAGCTTCATATAAGCTATGAGTCTATTGTGTTCTGGAGACTCCGTGTGTCATAACTTATACTCAAATCCTCACCCATGGATGTGTAAATGGGACATAAGAGATAGCGGCAGGAGACTGAAAGCAGCAGACCAGTGAGGGAGGAAAGCATCTATGTTCTCAGAGAAAGCAGAGAAAACAGGCTGTAGATAAGCAGGAAAGGGGAAAACCAGTCAAGCAATGAAGCTTTGCTGATACATGAGGACTAATGTTGACAGTAGCCTCCTAGGCTCACAGACCTCACCTCAAGCATGTGTTACTTGAGACAGTCACATTCAGAAGCAAAAAGTCTGAAAATGAATACCATACAGTAAGCCAATAATAGTCCCTCCCGTACAGTACACAAATAGTGCAAATCATAGTGCCATATTGTGTAATACCTTGCACAATTAATAATGCAATACAGCAGTAAAATGATTGTGCTGCATATTACAAAGATTTTGCATTGTAACGTGTACAGTACAGACCAAAAGTTTGGACACACCTTCTCATTCAATTATTTTTCTGTATTTTCATGACTATGAAAATTGTAGAATCACACTGAAGGCATCAAAACTATGAAGTAACACATGTGGAATTATACATTACACTTTACAAAAAAGTGTGAAACATCTGAAAATATGTCTTATATTCTAGATTCTTCAAAGTAGCCACCTTTTGCTTTGATTACTGCTTTGCACGCAGAAAAGGTGAACGGATAACTCTACATGCCTGGTTCCCACCGTGATTACATATCATGCATATCATGCATTTACCTTCTACCTGAGCACTCCACCTGGTGGTCACGGGCCTTTTAATTACAGCAGGTTCATCACCCCTCCACAGAGATGTAGATTTTAGTCTGAAAAGAGGATTCATAGGTTCCCATGCAGACAGACTTTTCTAAAGCGAGGATAGGCATTAGTTAGGGACCTGATATACGAGAAGAGCCTTGACGTGGCTATCAGGCTCATATAATTTGGCCATCTTATGCGCTAAGACTTCTCAATTTTTCATATTTCTAAGGTAATGATGTAATTCATTTTTCATATTTTTCATATTTCGTGTTTGCAAGCTATAGCGCTACAGTGTGCTACCTTTTCTTCTTGTATGGTTCCCACCGTGAAGCATGGAGGAGGTGGTATGATGGTGTGGGGGTGCTTTGCTGGTGACACTGTTGGGGATTATTCAAAATTGAAGGCATACTGAACCAGCATGGCTACCACAGCATCTTGCAGCGGCATGCTATTCCATCCGGTTTGCGTTTAGTTAGACCATCATTTATTTTTCAACAGGACAATGACCCCAAACACCTCCAGGCTGTGTAAGGGCTATTTGACCAAGAAGGAGAGTGTTGGGGTGCTACACCAGATGACCTGGCCTCCACAGTCACCAGACCTGAACCCAATCGAGATGGTTTGGGGTGAGCTGGACCGCTCACCGCTTCAATTTTGAATAAATCCCCAACAGTGTCACCAGCAAAGCACCCCCACACCATCACACCATCTCCTCCATGCTTCACGGTGGGAACCAGGCATGTAGAGTCCATCCGTTCACCTTTTCTGCGTGCAAAGCAGTAATCAAAGCAAAAGGTGGCTACTTTGAAGAACCTAGAATATAAGACATATTTTCAGTTGTCTCACACTTTTTTTTTAAAGTGTAATGTATAATTCCACATGTGTTAATTCATAGTTTTGATGCCTTCAGTGTGATTCTACAATTTTCATAGTCATGAAAATACAGAAAAATCTTTGAAAGAGAAGGTGTGTCCAAACTTTTGGTCTGTACTGTATATAAAAAATGTTCACATAACAATGCTCTACAGAGCACATATAATGCTGCTACACAGTGCCATAAAGCTGCTACACAGTGCCATAATGTGCTATACAGTGCCATAATGTGCTATACAGTGCAATAATGCTGCTGTACAGTGCCATAAAGCCTCTGCACAGTGACATAATGCTGCTACACAATGCCATATTGTGCTATACAGTGCCATAATGTGCTATATAGTGCCATATGCTGCTATACAGTGCCATATGTGCTATACAGTGCCATAATTCTGCTATACAGTGCCATAATGCTGCTACACAGTGCCATAATGCTGCTATACAGTGCCATAATGATGCTAAATTGTGCCATAATGCTGCTTTACAGTGCCATAATGCTGCTACACGGTGCCATAATGCTGCTACACAGTGCCATATGTGCTATACAGTGTCATAATGCTGCTACACAGTGCATAAAAATGCCGACCTGAATAACTTCCACTGATAACAAAGTAAGTCCTATGAAAACTAAAATCAAAGATATATCACTTTACCATGTCATATCAATTTTTTCTCGTGTTTTTTTTTGTTAACTAATTTACCATGATTTTTCATTTTGTAAAGCATATTCAGGTGAACCTTGAGGATTTATTTAATTCCAGAAGGACAGAGGACATCTACCACAACCAGTTGAACATCAATCTGTTTGAACCTCAGTGCACCCCTAAACCAGAGCTTTCTCTTTCCTCCACCTGGATCCCTTTGGCCATTTTAATCAGTGTTTTACTTTTCCTTGGTTTAATTTCTACTTTCCTCGTACAAATCAAGTTGCTGCTGATTGCAGAATTCTACCCTGACAAAGACCTAGAGCGGGTCAAGTACCTTCATAACAAGATACTGCAAGAAAGGACACTACTGACATCACCCTCTAAAAGTGGAGAACTCAAGAAAATTATTTCCCAGGTAAGACGTCATTAGTCATTTTTTTTTATGAGGACCAGATCTGCAGTTATCTATAAACACAGTAGGCCTTAGGGGAAGGGCAACCTTCCTAGACTGAACATTGTGCATCCATATATGTAGAGATAAATGAGGCTCTTTCACTGCCTCAGTCTCAGAGAGAAAAGCTGCAGCAGAAAATCAAGATTTTTAACTACTTTTCTTTATAGAAAATATTGCGCTTGCTCTACAGAAGTGGTGAAGCCGCAATTATACTGTCTCTATGATTATAGAATGGTAGAATTATAAACCATTTTTAAGTTGATCTGCCATCAGATTTCACAATTCTAATTGCATACATTATAAACCCCTTAATGCAACTGTAAGGAGATGGATATACTGCCCACGTTTCCCCATGAAGAACATGTGTACTGTTGGGTTGTGTAATGTAAACTGTGACATGCGTCAGTGGTGTTGGTATTGTGTTCTGCCCAACAGTAGGGAGAGTTAGAATTAACAATTGGGACTAGCCCATAGTGGAAGGGGCTAAAGTGAAGGCATAGGATGTCAGATAGGGCCCAGTGTGCATCTAAAGCAGACCTAAGGTCTGGACAGTAAGCAGTGTCACATGACGTGGGTGAGGGGAGACCAAGACGGTGACCAGAGTCATCAAACAGAGATGGGTCCTGGGAGAGGACGCATAGCAGTATGGCCTAGAGATTATAACTCAGAGGTAACGGGCCAGGGCAGGATAGAGATCATGAGACAAAGAGAGTGCCCCAGGCGGAAGTTCCAAGGCGTCAGTAGCAGAAAAGATAAGTACCAGCCATACTAGCAACTTAGTTCCCTTGAGGAGAAAGAAGACGCGGAACGGCGGGTTAAGAATAGAACTCTCGTTAACTGGACTGTAGTACTGAGCTGGGTTGTGGTGAAGGAAAGGAAGCGGTGGAGATAGAGAGCAAATGAGTAGTGAGAATGGAGTTGCCACTGTGTGTGAAAATGCTCCGTATTGTGAAGGAAATGATCACAAAGATGTGTACCCGCTATCTTATGTATATAACGCCCTCTAAGTTAACGTTAAGCAAAAAGTTAATTTTGGACTAGTGGTCTCCCTCATTGAAGTCCTCAACATCTGTTTCTGGCCAACCAAAGTCATCGGTAAAATGAGGCCTGCAAGGGTGTAGTGCCCCTAAAGCACAGGTCCACATATCCAGCCAGGACCCCCACCTTCATGTAACGTGCCGAAGCTCAAGAGGTGAGTACCTCGCCCACGGCTACCGCCCCGCGACACATTACACAACATAACATACATGTACTTGATTGAAGCAGTGATCGAGTGTGGAGACACCTCTAGAGCTAAGCCCTGTCCACACGTAGAAGTTATTGGCTATATTAAGTAGCCGACATCTGTCTCTAACAGGTGCAGACGGAGTTGAGCAATCTCTGGTAACATTGGTTAAATGCAATGTGCGGCAGTACTTGCTCATATCGGCTCACATTGGTACCTTGTAATGCGATTGCAGGACACCGTTTGGCTACCATGACAGCTTTGGTCCTGCTAAAAACCCACCTCCATTGTCATCTTGATTATCCATTGAAGCTCATCAATATAAAACTGGAGGACAACCCCTTTAAATTGATGTCTTAGACCTGATGAGGCTTATATACTTGCTATGTCAAAATTGCTGTTTTATTGTCAAATTAAAATGAGCATTTTATGAGTGGGAAACTTTTAGAGATGATTATCCTGGCATTCTGCTATGTATTTTCCGAGTAAGTTCATTAGATCTGAGAAACCGATTTAATAATGCATGCAGTTTATATTCTGAACTAGTGATATCTGCTTTAAATTCACATTTTTTTCACCCCTTAATGACCGCCAATACGCCAATTAACTGCAACTGTTAAGGGGCTGAAATTCCCACGGGTGACAGCTCTACATAACAGCTGAAACCCTGCGGTATTGGACCTGGCCGGTTTGAAACCGATCGGGGTCGATCAATGCCTTAAGTACCACTGTCATTCGTGACAGTGGTATCTAAGTGGTTAAAAGGGGGCTAAAAGACCCCCTTTTGCAGGGTCGACCCCTCGCAATCATAATCGCGAGTGCTGATCATTGCCATGGTACACTCAGGGGTGGGATTCAGCCGGTTCTCCCCGGTTCGATGGAACCGCTTGTTAAAAAAGTAGCCGGTTCCCCGAACCGGGGAGATTCAGGGCCGCGATCCGGTACTGGCCCCACTGCCTCAGCACATGTACAGGGCCGGGCGCACAGCAAATTGTGTGCGGCCGTGCCTGCTGTACTGCTGATCTCTGCCCCTGATGAAGCCATTTCACATGGCGACACGCATCGGGCTCTATCCCGCCTATTAACCCCTGGTTTGGTAACCTGGTCATGCCTCTAACATGAGATCCCCCCTATAGCTGTGTTACTTTGTTATTCTGTGCACTAGATTAAGGACAACTGCTATACCATTTGTTGCATTACTTTGTGCACTAGACTTGGGCTGCATCATTTTGTGCACTAGATTAAGGACAACTGTTATATCATTTGCTGCATTACTTTGTGACTTTGTGCACTAGATTAAGGACAGCTGCTATACCATTTGCTGTATTATTTTGTGCACTAGACTAGGGCTGCATCACTTTGTGCACTAGATTAAGGACAACTGTTATATTATTTGCTGCATTATTTTGTGTATTAGACAACTGTTATACTATCTGCTATGCTAAGATCTACTTGATATATTAATCTTTATGAGTAGACCTATTCACATCTGATCTGTATTAGTCTATAGCAATTTGTTTGTATTGCTTTACCATCTCATATTGTCCTTGCTTACCTGTTTTTTTTTTTTTGTTTTTTTTTTATGCAGCAATTTGAGGACTAATTGTTCCTCTCTGGTCCTGTCTTCATTTTGGCCTTTGGGGGTGACTATGCTCTAAGTATACTACCATGTTTGGCTGAGGTTTCCATATATATTTCATCTAAATGTATTGTATTATACAGATAGGGGTTATAGGGGTTTATTGTTCCTGTTATGGGGCTTTGTGCCTTGTTTTAATTGTTTTTAATGACTACAGTGTAGTTTTGCAGTTTTTTCAATAAAAATATTTTCTAATTGTTATGATTTATTTTTGGCATCCCTGGTGTCCTGGTATGTACTCTTTTTTGTCTTTCTAGCATTACTATTACATACCCCAGGTTGATGCCTTTCTATAAGTATTTCTTGAATGGTGCCCTCCACTGTTGTTTTGGTTTCGTGCCTGCTGTACTGTGACGCGGCCGGCAGCAGACACAGCCGCCCGCGTCACACTGTATGGGGCAGGGAGCTGTGCACAGCCGTCACCTTGATGGCTGTGCGCAGCTCCTTCTTCCTGGCTAAATGCTAGACTGTCTGTGCTCCTTCCAGGTGTGACGTTGTTTCTGGAGGCGCGTCATACCAGGAGGGGACGTGTTCTGCCAAAGCCAGGAAGAGAAGCGTCCATTGGTCTCTGCAGTCTGATGCCGGCGTCTGTAGCTGCAGGAGGGAAATCACAGGTCAGAGTCCTCAGTGACACCAAGGAGGATTTATTAACGGGTTGGGGGCTGATACTTGGGGCTGTATAGTGGGGTTTCAGGGGATGATTGCACACTTGTGGGGGTCTGTGTGTGCTCCTAGAGGGTTCTGCACACTTGTGGGGTCTGTGTGTGCTCCTAGGGGGTTCTGCACACTTGTGGGGGTCTGTGTGTGCTCCTAGGGGGTTCTGCACACTTGTGGGGGTCTGTGTGTGCTCCTAGGGGGTTCTGCACACTTGTGGGGTCTGTGTGTGCTCCTAGGGGGTTCTGCACGCTTGTGGGGTCTGTGTGTGCTCCTGGGGGGTTCTGCACCTTGTGGGGTCTGTGTGTGCTCCTGGGGGGTTCTGCACACTTGTGGGGTCTGTGTGTGCTCCTAGGGGTTTATTGCACACTTGTGGGGTCTGTGTGTGCTCCTAGAGGTTTGTATATGTTTGAGGAAAAGGTGCGTGTAAATGGGTGTGGCTTAAAAATGGGTGTGGTATAAAAATGGCTGTGGTTTTCCACAGAACCTGTTGTTAAAAATTTGAATCCCACCCCTGGGTACACTAAAGTCATCTGATGACCTCAGGGTACTGTGACCTCTATTACAGCAATCTTTTCTAATTTGCACTAGAATTAATCGATTCTCAGGCTAAGTTCACACGTTGCGGAATTGCCGCGGAAATTTCCGCGGCAATCCCGCACTTCTCCCGCAGGAAATACGCACTTTTTTTATGCTGATTCCCGCCAGAATAATAGCGTTTTGCAAGCGTAATTAGCTTGCAGAATGCTAGCGTTTTCCTAGCGATCTGTAGCATCGCTTGGAAAACTGATTGACAGGTTGGTCACACGAGTCAAACATAGTGTTTGACAAGTGTGACCAACTTTTTACTATTGATGCCGCCTATGTCGCATCAATAGTAAAAAGATCTAATGTAAAAATAATAAAAAAAATAATAAATAATGATATTCTCACCTTCCGGCGGCCCCCGCAGCCTTCCCGCGGCCCCCGCAGCCTTCCCGCCTTCAGCGACGCTCCCGGCAACTCCGGTCCCAAGGATGCTTTGCGACAAATCACACCGATGACGTAGCATCTCGCGAGACCGCTATGCCATCTGGGTGATTCTCGCAAAGGACTCTTGGGACCGGAAGTTGCCGGGAGCGTCGCTGAAGGCGGGAAGGCTGCGGGGGCCGCGGGAAGGCTGCGGGGGCCGCCGGAAGGTGAGAATATCATTATTTTTTATTTTAATTATTGTTTTACCAGGGATATGGTACCCAGGGCCTGGAGGAGAGTCTCCTCTCCTCCAGACCCTGGGTACCACCGCACATGAACCGCTTACATTCCGCAAAATTAATGAACATGTTGCTATTTTTTCCGCAAAGCGTTTTTTTCGCGGAAAAAAACGCAACATGTGGCCAAAACATGCGGAATCAATTAACATGTATAGGATGCTTAATGCTTGCGTTTTTATCGCGTTTTTACCGCGGAAAACCGCGGAAAAACCGCGAAAAAAACGCAATTATTCCTGATCGTGTGCACTTAGCCTTAAGGCAAGAAAGGTGTAGAAAGTAATGATTATGTCCGATGATAAACTTTTATGTTTTTTTTCCTGTTACATTGCTAAAAAAGCTCTGCTTCTCTTCTAGGAAGCCTAGCCACCACTAAGAAGTATAGCATTCTTGCAAAAATGTATGCATCCCAATGCACAGTTCCCACAAGTGGTGACAGTAGGCAGCCTAGTTTTTTACACCCATTAGTGACTAAACATTTGTCACATACAAGTGCTTCTAAATTTGAATATCATCAAAAAATTAATTTATTTCAGTTCTTCAATACAAAAAGTGAAACTCATATATTACATAGAGTCATTACAAACTCTAAACTGTCCCGCAAAAAAACAATATGGGTCATTTGGCAAAAAAAACCTTACAGCTGTCAGAATATGGAGATGTAAAAAAAATATTTTTGGAAAATATTATTTTTAGCATGTAAAAGTTTCAAAGCATAAAAAGATACTGTAGGTTTATGCTAAAAGATTCAGTATAACTTATAATTTATTCATACAAATCCCTGCTTTTTAGATGCGTCCAATGGATGGTCCTAATTACTGATTGACAGTGCATGCCAAGACAGCCGTCAATTCAGTGGTTTCCATGCACTGCAAACTGCTTACTTTTGTGTTACATCTGTCAGATGGTTCCTGTTTGGTCACTTTCTAGCCCTAATTTTCTTCTTTTTATATGAAATTTCAATTGACACCAAATACAAAGTCAAAACCTTGGATTATCATCTATAATACGTCGGTCACGGGCACATAAATGACTAATGAGATTTACAGATTACAGAGTAAATGTTTTAGCACCGTTCCTCATATACATTAGATTTTGGCTTTCGGTGAGGTTTATTCAAAAGGTATCTTATGTCTATGGCTAAATTACAGAGGAAAGTTAAGAACCTTCTCTTCCCAAACAGATCCACACCCCGTAATCCCCTGAACCAAACAGAGCTTAAAGTTCTGTATATGGAAACCATTGGCTCTATAGGGCGACCACCATCCTGTGACTTCAGTGGGCGCCATGTATGAACATTACCCTGTGTTTTGCATCTTTTTTGGCCATTTTTTCCTCGTTGACTGCCTCGTTGTTGTTTAAAAAGGAGCTGTCTCCAGGTCAAAAGTGGCCAAGTTGAATCTGTTTCGGCTCTGCTTTTGGAACTAGACTTGTTTCAAAAAGTCTCATGTTTTAAAATAAATCCACATAAGTAAAAAATCCTACACTTTAATCTTGACTGTCAAATGATTAAAAAATTAATTTTCTTTGGAAAGATAAAGGAATTAAATATTTTGGGATCATTATAGCAAATAGTATAAAGTCAATAATTCCAACTAACTTAGTTACCGTAATATCCTTAAAGTAATTTCCAGAGACTTTTCTAAGTTTAATCTTATTGATTTGTCTTAAATGGGCAAAATTTTAGTAGTAAAATCTTTTATTTTTCCGAAAATTTTAGATTTATTTAGAACGCTACCCCTTGCTATCCACACAGCCTTTATAATCAAAATTCAAAATCTAATTAAATCTTTCATTTGGAAGGATAAGAGGGCAAGAGTTGCTATTGATATACTCTATAAGAGAAGATGCAAAGGAGGTCTTCCTAATATTGGGGCTTATCATCAAGCCATGCTTATTAAACATAGTCAATACTGGCTAAGGGAGAATACTCTTCCAGCATGGGTCCAATTGGAATTAGTTCTAACTCTTTACAAGACCTACTTATCAAATATTTACTTAATCCGTCTTTAAAGGACCACCCTTATCCAATTTTTAACCCTATTATATCTGCCTGGAAACGACTTACGAAAATGACTAGGAAAGATGATAGAATGTCTCATACCAAGGGTTTTCCTTTGTCATTGTTGACTACCAATATTTAAATTCTTTTTATCTAGAAGTTGGTCAGATTCCAAAATAAAGAAAAGTTGGTGATGTATTTAATGGGGTAGAATTTATCTCATTTCGTGAGATTAAGAGTAAATTCAACCTGCCTTCATCGGAGTTTCTTTCTTTCAGTATTCTAAAAGAGAACTTTCAAAAATTATTAGATGGTAGAGCTATTAATTTACAAATGGTCACATTACTTTTTGGAAAACCCAACCATAAATTATTATGGAGTCTCAAAAATATTTATGATTATTTTAACAAAGATACAGGGTTGACTAAAAATATTTATATTCGGCGTTGGGAATCTGAATTTCACACCTCATTGCCGGAGGAATAGTGGGAGTATGCCATCAAACATACTTATAATTCAAACATCTCTATGTCTTTGCAAGAGTCCTTTTATAAACTCTTATTGAGATGGTATTATGTTCCAACCCGTTTAGCTCATATCAACCAAGACAACTCTCCTCTTTGTTGGAGGGGTTGTGGGTTACAAGGAAATTTATATAATACTTTCTGGAGTTGTCCAAAAATAAAGAATCTATGGAAGGAAGTCATGCAACATGTCGATATCTTATCTAATAACAATATTACCATTACTCCACAGATGGCATTACCATCTCTGAACTTAGAAAATATTGATCCAATGATTAACCGGTTATTATACATATTTTTCTAGTAACTAAGAACTCCTTAGCTTCCTGGTGGAAGAGGGTTGATGTACCAAAATTCTCTGATATTCTAGACAACTTGCATCAGCATAGCCATTTGGAATACAGATTTGCTATTAATAATAATTTTCAAAATAAATATCATAAAAAATGGGATAAGTGGAACCTAAAATTCTTAGGAAACTAATATATATGATGATTAGGTTTTTAGATAGTTCTCCGATTGTATGGTTAGGTCTGGTCCAAGTTTGGTGTAATTTCTGTAGTAGAATATTTTGGGTTAGTCAACATATCGTTAATATATATATTTTTTGTAAGGTATTCAGTTGTTCTAACTTGAAATCTTTGTTTTTTTTATGTCTTACTACTTGAAACTGTGTAATATGGATTCTCTAATTTTTATGTTCTTTCCCAGTTTTTCCTTCCCTTCCCTTCCCATTTTCCCTATTCTTAATTCTTTAAAATTAATAAAAACTATTTTTAAAAAAAAAAGTGGCCAAGTTTTGCTTTTTTTATTATTTATTTTTGTTTTAAATTCACAATAAATTTTTCAGAATTATGGGCTATTTGATTCTCTGCTAATTTTTATTGTCTTTTCAAAAGGGACACAGCTCAGTGGATTCTCGGGGGGCACATGCCTTTAGACTGTTATGCATAATTACCCTTGAGCAGCAACCCCTTGATAAGGATCAAAACATTTGCATTAAATAAAAGGCCATTAGCTCTGAAAAAGTATGGTAAAGTTATAAACAACAGAAAAAAATGAATTTTCAGGGGAGCATCGGGATTAAAAAAAAACAAAAAAATTTGGTCAGTCTTAAAACTGGGTCCCTTGGGGTAAACCCTACGAAGTGTCCCAATTTTGTCTACTTTTCAGTATCGCAAGCGTATCATCCAGCATTTCAGGTAAACATATTCATTAGCAATAATGCTTTCTTCTGTCTCTTGTAGGTGGATTTCTGGTTTCCGATAATCACAAGAAAACATTTCATCAAGAATCAGTAATTTGGATGTTTGTCATCTTTTCTTCAGTCACTGGAGACCAAGTTTTTGTTGGAAATTGATAAAATTAAAATGTTCTTCATGATTAATTAATTCAATGCTGAAAATTATGAAAAGTGAACTATTCAAATGCTGGGCAAAAAATAAAGAAATTTGTAAATTACTAGAATTTTTTCTCTTAATCGAACCAATGAGAAACTGTCAATGGGGCATATTTATCAAGCTAAAAGTGCCAGAATTCTAGCGTAATTTATTTATATATTTTTTTTAAAGACCGTCTTTCATTACTTACAACTTATTCGCTATGTGTTTTACACACTATCTGTGCCTTTCCATCAAGAGGGTGTGGCACTGTGTGACATGGGTGGGGTCTGAAGGAGAGTGGGTGTGGTCTGTGTAAGTATAAATCAGTGGTGGTAAATATGCCCTAATTGTTTTGTTTCTATAGTATCACTGTGTTCTACTGTGCAACTCAATGGTTAAAGTGGATATCTCATGAAGATAACCTGGCATTGAAAAGAGGAGGTTCCACCACTTAAAACTGCAATTAAGGCCACCAGCTGCTATTTTACCATAAGGTCCCTGCACACCTTGCTATTTTACAGTAAGGTCCCCCGCTCAGGCTGCTATTTTACCACAAGGTCCCCCACACCGGCTATTTTTCCCATAAAGTCTCCGTACAGGCTGCTATTTTTCCCATCCATAAGGTCACCCACACAGGCTGCTATTTTACCATAAGGTGTGTAAGTTTGGTGTGACTACTATAGGCTTGTAACGTGATTGGACATCTATTTAATTTTTTCATGAGTATCATAATTGGAAATTTTTGTGGCTTTAAAAAGGGAACTTCATTTCTACATTCAGACTGACGCATCTATCTCACTTCCTCTTCTGTTCTGAAAAAAGGATCTGCAATAAATTATATGAGGTGACAAAAGTAGAAGATCTTTTTTTAAGCCACAAGTGTTTCCAAATATACATTCATGTTTCAGTGGCTCTCGGCCAGTGCTCCGGTCTCAGAGTTTTGGCTGCAGTGGTGACATCACATCACTGAGCTCGGCAGCTACGCTGAGGTTGATGGCACACCATTACTGAGTTCAGTGATTGGCTGCAGCAGTGACGTATGCTATTCACGTGATGTGAGAGGTGGTGGTAATCTGGCACAGGACCCTGCGAGGATGCGGACCTACTGAGTTTGGCTTTTTACGTATTATTAAGAGTTTAGGGACCTCTTTCCTGAAAGTGGACTACCCTTATTTAAACTTATAAATATTTGTATACTTTTTCATAGTGCTTTTAAAGATACACTGATACAGTACAGAGCTACATACAACGCATCGAGGTTGAAATAGCAACCGAAAGGCCACTCTGCCAAACTCCAGTACTGTTAATGACACATGTTGGGTGGGGTCCTTTTACAGATTTAACACTACTGTAGCATTGTGTTCTAGATGCATTATACTCTGTGGGGTGCCTGAATTATACTCTGGGGTGGCTGTGAGCCGCCCTCCCAGAGCAGTGGGGTACTCGGATCCGAGCCTAATAACTTCTAAAGGGGATGTCACGGCAACACAGCTCGGTCCGTGGCCCTGGGCGCTCACCCATAAATGTGAGATATTTACAGGGGAATTGAATGTTGGTATGGTGATTCGTGACGCCGCCTGTGGTACCTGGTCAGGGTGACCAGCGCTGCGGTGCAGATCCACTGAAGGGTTGGTGTTGTGCAGCTATAAGTGTTAGGCCTCCCACAGGTGAAGCTGAGTCCTTCAGGGCAGCTAGATGTGTAGGGATGCAGGACGGACGGGGACCCGGCAGTTAGGAGTAAGAAGAGGGACACACACACAAGTCACTTTGGTACCTTTACTGAAGATGTTGCAGGCACTCCCCGGAGCACTGTAGGGTGAAGGGTGCACATCCAGATTCTCCCACTGAGTAGGTGTGTGGCCTCCTGTTCCTTGCCTTACTGTAATAAAGTCCTGGCCTGCATGAAGCTGGGCCTAACTTAGTCTCCGTCCTGCACCTGGCTGACCTTGTGATTGGACCTTTTCTTGAAGTACAGTGTCCCTGCTTGCAGGGCCCTGCTCGCCTGAACTCCATCCTTCTGCCCCTGTTACGTATCAGCTCTGTGGTGCTCCTGGGACCTGTAGTTCTCCAGGAACTCCGGTGTTCTCCTAATGGGTCGTGGAGATCCCTATAGGCTCGGACCCCGGCGTCCGATAATACTCGTTGAGGTGAGCTATGTAGGCTCCTCTGCCTCATTCACTTCTCTTTCCACTCGCCTTCGGCCTACCCGGGCCCTCACACGATTACACACACTGGCAGTTGGTGGGCTGCCTCTTCGTCGCTCTCTGAGCGTCGGCACACTCCTGGCTCTCAACTTGAGCTCTGGAGTCCCTCGCTGCAAACTCCACTCATCTGCTCTGTCTGCAGACTACTTGCTTGTTTCAGCTCTGACTAGACTGGGATGGATTCAGTTCCACTTTACTAGCCTCCACTTTGCTGAACTGCTCTGCAGTCTCGCTAATCTGAACTCTGAGCTGACTGAGCTACTGAGCTCTCTTTTCCTGTCTTCACCCTCCTTTTATATCTCTATACAGCTCCCTCTGGTGGTCTTAGGGATGGATGAAGGTGTGTGAATGTATATTGAGACCTCTAGTGGTGAATTCCTTCTGCACACCCTTCTGGCAGATATGAATCCAGACGCAGCTGGGCTCCACATTCCCCCCTAGTAGAACTCAGCACTCCGGGGCTGAAATACAAAAACACATAACAATAAACATTGTACAAATATATAACTCTTCCCTTACGGGAGGTGAAGATCTTGAACTGTTGCATAACAGGTAACATATATAACTATATACATAGGTAAAAGCAATAAGGAAATGAGCAACCGAAAAAGTCCTAATCTCTTTTGGAAAAAAGGCTGCTCAAAGGGTAGTGGGAACAAGTAAAAATAATGTCCATTTACTTGTTTTGGTAACCAAAAGGAAAAACAAATTAATAAATAACGGTTAAGACATAATGTAAGCAACAATATTTACATTTATGTACAATGCGATAAGCAATCCTCTACATTTATTAAGTTTTACTCTCTGTACCTAACAGGTAATTGTCCCCTTGTTAGGCGCACTGACCTACGTGGTGTAGTGATAGGTGAGGTGTCAGTTAACCTGTCTGTCCTGCGTGCAGGTAAATTGTAGTATTGCCTTAACCTCTCTAGGGATCTGGCAAGTAAACTTTCAGCTGGGTGATCCGGTTCTGTCTCAGCAGGGGACTCTTCTTCCTGTGATTCGGCTTCCTGAGATTCTGTTGGAACAGGTTCCTCTGGAACTGACTCTACTGCATCAACTGGCTCAACTGGAGTAGAGGTTCTCCTTGTTGTTGATAGAATTGGAGTACGGGAATGATTACAGCTTCTAAAATTCTGGGCCACTCCGCGAGGAAATCTCCTAAGTCTGTATGTATGACTGCTTCATCACACTCTTCCTCATTGACAACAGGTTCTTCCTCTTGAAGCTTTAACGCAGGGGTGGGGAACCTTTTTTCTGCCGAGGGCCATTTGGAATTTTATAATAGTGTTCGGGGGCCGCATAAAATTATTAATAATGATGAGCGAGTATACTCGTTGCTCGGGTTTTCCCAAGCATGCTCAGGTGTCCTCTGAGTATTTTGGCGTGCTCGGAGATTTAGTTTCTGTCGACGCATTTGCATGATTTGCAGCTGCTGAACAGCCTGAATACATGTGGGGATTCCTTAACAAACAGGCATTCCTCATATGTATTCAGGCTGTCCAGCAGCTGCAAATCAGGGAGCTGAGGCAACGAAAACTAAATCTCTGAGCACGCCAAAATACTCAGAGGACACCCGAGCATGCTCAGGAAAACCCGAGCAACGAGTGTACTCGCTCATCACTCATTAATAAACTTAAACATTAGCCAACTATATTTATTCAAACATTTAAATAACTCCTACCTAATGTGATGGCTGGAATGACTTTTCTTTTCTTTACACTGGCCATTTTGTCGCACCACTACCGGAACCTATTTGAAAAATAAAAGCATGACTGAGCAAAATAATTTCAAGGGAACCTATCACCTGTAAAAACGCTATTAACCTGCAGATATAGGTTAATAGCCTTTGAATCTTGCTTGGCGCCTGAAGATTGAACCCCGCTGCCCCGCTGAACTTTATTTCTCCCAGCAGCGTTATGGTTTCCATCATGGAGGTAGTTGAAAAAAGGTCCCCGTTAGGCAGCACATGTCCCCATTAGTCAGCACATGTCCCCATTAGGCAGGCAAATGTCCCCATTAGTCAGCACAGGTCCCCATTAGTCAGCACATGTCCCCATTAGGCAGGCAAATGTCCCCATTAGTCAGCACATGTCCCCATTAGGCAGGCAAATGTCCCCATTAGGCAGCACATGTCCCCATTAGGCAGCACAGGTCCCCATTAGGCAGCACATGTTCCCATTAGTCAGCACATGTCCCCATTAGGCAGTACAGGTCCCCATTAGGCAGGCAAATGTCCCCATTAGGCAGCACATGTTCCCATTAGGCAGCACATGTCCCTATTAGGCAGCACATGTCCCCATTAGGCAGCACAGGTCCCCATTAGGCAGCACATGTCCCCATTAGTCAGCACATGTCCCCATTAGGCAGGCAAATGTCCCCATTAGTCAGCACATGTCCCCATTAGGCAGGCAAATGTCCCCATTAGTCAGCACATGTCCCCATTAGGCAGGCAAATGTCCCCATTAGTCAGAAAATGTCCCCATTAGGCAGGCAAATGTCCCCATTAGTCAGCACATGTCCCCATTAGGCAGGCAAATGTCCCCATTAGTCAGCACATGTCCCCATTAGTCAGCACATGTTCCCATTAGTCAGCACATGTCCCCATTAGTCAGCACATGTTCCCATTAGTCAGAACATGTCCCCATTAGGCAGGCAAATGTCCCCATTAGTCAGCACATGTCCCCATTAGGCAGGCAAATGTCCCCATTAGTCAGCACAGGTCCCTATTAGTCAGCACATGTCCTCATTAGGCTGTACAGGTCCCCATTAGGCAGCACATGTCCCCATTAGTCAGCACATGTCCCCATTAGGCAGGCAAATGTCCCCATTAGTCAGCACATGTCCCCATTAGTCAGCACAGGTCCCTATTAGTCAGCACATGTCCTCATTAGGCAGTACAGGTCCCCATTAGTCAGCACATGTCCCCATTAGGCAGCACAGGTCCCCATTAGTCAGCAAATGTCCCATTAGTCAACACATGTCCCCATTAGGCAGCCCAAGTCCTCATGCACGCCAGGGTGCAGCGTTGCTAGGTGCACACACACTTACCCGGTGGCGGCTTGGTTATACATGGGTACACATGACAGGCGCGGTGCCCGGAGCTCCGCTTTCCGGTGAGGAGGTGCAGGAGAGGGGCGGGAGGAGCACACAGTCCCGGCTGTCGCTGCTGTGACTGTGGAGGTGAGCAGTGGAAAGAGCTGCGTCTTCCGCTTCCGCTCACCAGGACCACGGGTGGGGGAAAGAGGGGGGTTCCGATGCGCCGCACTGCGAGAGGCCTGCGGGTGGCGCAAAGAGCAAAACTTTCTTGAAAAAGTGTCATCAGTGAACAGTGGCTGCCGGGCCGGACCAGGTGATACGGCGGGCCGTATCCGGCCCGCGGGTCGGACGTTCCCCACCCCTGCTTTAACGGATCCGGACACAACTTTAGGTGATCTCTGGATGCAGTTGTAGTCGTTCTTCCTCCATCTTTACTAATTATACACGTTTTCTTGTTGTCAAAACTTGAACTCTGTACAATGTAGGGCTCTCTTTCCCATTGATCGTCGAGTTTGTGCATCCTCCTCTTTCTTTTCAGCACGACTTCTCCAGGTGCGAAAGGTTCGGCTGGCGCGCTTTTGTTGTAGTGATCCTCTTGCTTGTCCCTTACTTGATTGAGACTATCTTCAACGCAGTACTTTTCTGTACTGTTCCTGTCTGGTTGTGTCCCAGTCTTCAGTAGTCACATCCGCTTCTGGTTCTACAACACCAAGCTCCAGATCCATGGGCAGCTTTCCTGGTCTTGCCCGCATGAGGTAAGCTGGGGTGGAATTGGTGGAACTCACAGGTATGTGATTGTACAGATCTACCAGGTCAGGTAGTAAGTCTGGCCACCGATTTCTCTCCTCAAGTGGTACAGTCTTCAGCAGATCAATGACGATGTGATTCATCTTTTCACAGAGACCATTGGTTTGGGGGTGGTACGGTGTGGTTCTTATCTTCTTACATCCGTACAGATGGCAGAACTCTTTGAACAATTCAGCTTCGAAGGCTGAGCCTTGATCAGTCAGCACCTGTTCAGGATACCCATGTGGTCTGCAGAAATACGCTTAGAACGTCTTTGCAGCTGCCTCCGCCGTCAGATCTTTGACAGGGGCGACCACCAGGAACCTGGAGTAGTGATCCACCATGGTCAGGGTATAGGAGTATCCTGACCGGCTGGGTGACAACTTGACATGGTCCAGGGCCACGATCTCCAAGGGTCGAGTCGTCTTGATGGGTTGTAAGGGTGCCTTCTGACTGCTGTAGTCTTTTCTTCTGAGGCCACAGGGTCCACAGTTTTGGCACCACCTCTCTATGGAGCTGCGCATTCCCACCCAGTAGAAACGACACTTCAACAGGGTCTCCAGCTTCTTCCAGCCAAAGTGCCCCGCTTGATCGTGGTAGGCTTACAATACCATCTGGATGTCTGCTCTGGGGACTACTATCTGCCATACCATCTCATGGGTCTTTGGATTGACGTACCTCCGGCACAGCTTCTCACGGTAGATAAACAGCCGGCTTCTCTCATTCCACAGCTGCTTTGCTTGTGGAGACGCATCCTTCTCCAAGGAGGAACCTTCTTTAGTTATCAGCTCCTTGATACGGCTGACAACTGGATCGCTGTCCTGAGTCTCCTTCCAGCTGTGGTGAGGTAAAGGATTTAGCGTCTTACCACGCTGCCTCTTGCAGGCTCGTTGCTCGTGGATCATCCCATTCCTGTGAAAGGCAGGTAGTTCAATCTCTTCCAGGTCGTCCACTTCTTCCTCTGTGTCCGACACATGAGGCATCCTGGACAGGGCATCAGCGTTGGCATTCTTGCGGCCCGCTTGGTACTTGATTGTGAATTGGTAGTTTGACAGCCGAGCCATCCAGTGTTGTTCCATGGCTCCCAGCTTAGCTGTTTCAAGATGCGTCAAGGGGTTATTATCAGTGTAGGCAGTGAACTTGCTGGAGGCTAGGTAGTGCTTAAACCTCTCCGTGATGGCCCAGACCAGTGCCAGGAACTCCAACTTGAAGCTGCTATAGTTCTCGGGGTTCCTCTCGGTCGGGCAGAGCTTCCTGCTTGCATAGGCGATGACTTTCTCCAGGCCATTTTGCTTCTGACTGAGGACAGCTCCCAATCCTTCATTGCTGGCATCCGTATACAGCAGAAACGGTTGGCTGTAGTCAGGATAGGCTAAGATCTCGTCACCTGTCAGGATCTCCTTCATTTCCTTGAATGCCTCGGCCTGTTCTTTACCCCAGTGGAACGGAGAATTTCTACTCTTGAGGGACTGTCCCACAAGAAGGTCTTGCAGAGGCGCTGCTTTCTTAGTGTAGTCCTTTACAAACCTCCGGTAGTATCCTGTCAGTCCCAGGAACTGTTGCACCTTTTTGAGGTTCTTCGGCTCCGGCCATTTCTGGATGGCGGTGACCTTCTCGGGGTCTGGTGCTACTCCTTCTGAGCTGACAATATGTCCCAGATATTGTACCTTTTGTTTGAGCAGGTGGCACTTTGAAGGCTTCAGTTTCATCCCATACTTGGACAGTGACTCGAATACCTCCGCCAGGTGCTTCAAGTGATCTTCATACGTCTTGGAGTACACAATTACGTCGTCCAGGTACAGTAACATAGTTTCAAAGTTGAGATGTCCCAGGCAGCTCTCCATCACTCTCTGGAACGTTCCAGGGCACTGCTGAGTCCAAACGGCATTCTGTCGAACTCACAGAGTCCCATCGGGGTGGTGAAAGCCATCTTCTCCCGATCCTCCTCAGCCACAGCTACTTGCCAGTACCCACTAGTGAGGTCAAGGGTGGAAAAGTAATTAGCAGTCTTTACGACAGCTAAGGATTCCTCAATGCGTGGTAAAGGGTATGCATTTTTATGTGTAATGCGATTTACTTGTCTGTAATCTACACACATTCTCATGCTTCCATCCTTTTTCCTGACTAGGACTAAGGGAGCTGCCCAGGGACTACAACTATCCCTTATCACCCCTGCTTCCTTCATGTCACGCAACATCTCCTTGGCTTTCTGGTAGTGTGCTGATGGTATAGGCCTGTACCGTTCTTTAATGGGGGGATGATTGCCTGTGGGGATGTGATGTTGGACCCCTTTTATCTTCCCAAAGTCAAGCGGGTGTTTGCTGAATACCTGTGTGTACTCCTGAACTACTCGATGTACTCCCTGTTTCTGGTGGGCTGGAGTGGTGTCCGTCCCGACATGGAGCTGTTGACACCAATCCACCACTTTGGTGGTCGGGCCGTTATCCTCCACTGGTTGTGGGGAGGTTAAGGGCTCCGTCGGGTGAATGGAGTTATTATCCACAGCATGTAACTTAGCAACAGTGGCATAACGTGGTAATTTGACTTCATCCTCTCCTCAGTTGAGAAGACGCACTGGCACCCTCCCATTATGTACCTCCACTACCCCTCTGGCAGTCAAGAGTGTAGGTCTGTATTCTGAACAATGGGGCTCTACTACTGCTTGGTAGTTCTGTCCTCTCAGACCTATTGCTGCTCTACACCAAATAAGCATTTCATTCATTGGGAGTATCACAATGGGGTTCAGGTCTGTTACCCGTACATTACCAATCTCACCACCGGTCAGTTTCACTTGCTGCTGACACATCAGGGCCCAGATCTCCTTCTGGATCGCTCCCTTTTGCTTTGGTCTGGCAACATCGGCGAGCTGTTGGAGCAAAAACACAACCTCCTCCAAACAGTTACTAATAATGTTAGTGCCTAAAACCACATTCAACCCATTTTCCTCATTAACAGTCTTCTTCACTACAAGAAGTCCCTGATCCTTTAGCTTCACTCTCCCCACTTTTACGTCTACGTTTTTAGCCCCCAATAAGTCAAGAGGGAGGCCATTAGAGGCGTATACTGCAAAGTCGGGGTTTGGGGGTTGGAGACCATCCATGGACCAGTATCTATTGTAAAGAACATCAGGTATGATGGTTACCTGAGATCAGGTGTCCAGCAGGGCAGGGATTGCAATCCCATCCAGTATGATGGACAGGTATGGTCTTCCTCCCACAAACCTGTGGTTCCAGTCTGAGGGGCCTGATGAGTCTATTCCTGGGTGTTGGCCCTCAGACCCAGGATTTGCTCATTTAAAGGACACCGACGTGCTGGGTGACCTTCTCTGTGGCAGCGGTAGCAGACGATCTCTCGGCGAGGATGATGCTGGTCGCGGGTCCTTCCTGAGGGTGGCGTTGTCCTCCTCCAGTGGGGCGACGTCCTTCTTCTCCTCTGGTTCATCCAAGGGACATCCTCTGGGCAGTCGGCTAGCAGGATCTTTCTGTCTTCCTCTGTCGGCAGTTGCAGGGCACTCATTACAGTGGCCAGGTTTTTGGTCAGCTGGCGCACTTCTGAGCGCAGACAGTCCAACTCAGTAGGGGCGCCACCTGCATTTTGGCTTCAGCAACCAGCGGAGAGAAGGTGGATGCTGCTGGCATTAGAGTGGTCTCACCCGGGTGACGCTGGGTTGCCATCTCGGGTGTCTCCAGGGGTCGCAGTCCTTTTATAGCCATATTCTTAAGGGCATCAAAGGTAGCGTCAGGATGATCCAAGGACCACCAGTGCACAGTCCTGCTTTCCGCTTCGGACCTCAGTCCCCATACAAATTGTTCTTTTAACATTTTATTCTCTTTGGCGACACTCATAGGGTTAACCTGTTTGAGTACTCGCAGGGCTCCTTGCAGTCAGCAGGCGTAGTCCCGAATGCTGTCATCTGGTTTTTGAGAACATTGGTAGAACCTCATTCGGAGGTCTGTCTCAGTGCGATCCTCAAAGATAGTCTGTAACTTTAAGAAAATTGCGAGCACTGATTTCTGGTCTGCAGCCGACCAAGTCTCTACTTCTCTCTCTGCAGCACCAGTCAATTGCCCCACTACCACTGCAGCTCTCTGCTTTTCTGACATAGGGTACATGTCCATTATACTGCATATTTTGTGCTTAAATCCCGACAGGGTGTCTGGCTTGCCGCTGTACTGGGGAAGCCACTTTGCTCCGGGCATGTATGGCAGTGTCAGCGGTACTATCGGGGCCACAGGCACAGGTGTGGGGCCAGCGTTTCCAGCCTCCGCGGCAGCGCCCGTGGGTAAGTTATTGGGGCTGTCGGCCTGGGCCGCGCCGTCGGCCTGCTGCTGCGACATCTCTGCGCTCCCTAGTTAAACGTGGCCTACCTTCTCCTGTAGGCCGCAGCTCCGCAGGGCACAGTTGCTAGAAGGACCTGCGTCGCCGGCGCTCTGAAGTCAGAGCGTTCACTGAATCTCTCCACAGGACCTGCCGACTCGTCAGCGCTGGGGGCGTGTCCAGGACTCAGCGCGCTTTTGCAGGTACGCCCACTAGTTTTTTGCGCGGTAGCGCGGGCAATGGCGGGCAATGGCGGGAAACCTTCACCACAATTCAAAACACAGTCTTTTACTAAGGCACACAGTACCCGGTGGCAACGGGCACAAATTACTCCGTTGCTGCAGGGCACGAAATCCTGTTCGTGACGCCAAGTTAGATGAGCCACCCTCCCAGAGCAGTGGGGTACTCGGATCCGAGCCTAATAACTTCTAAATGGGATGCCACGGCAACACAGCTCGGTCCGTGGCCCTGGGCGCTCACCCATAAATGTGGGATATTTACAGGGGAATTGAATGTTGGTATGGGGATTCGTGACGCCACCTGTGGTACCTGGTCAGGGTGACCAGCGCTGCGGTGCACATCCACTGAAGGGTTGGTGTTGTGCAGCTATAGGTGTTAGGCCTCCCACAGGTGAGGCTGAGTCCTTCAGGGCAGCTAGATGTGTAGGGATGCAGGACGGACGGGGACCCGGCAGTTAGGAGTAAGAAGAGGGACACACACACAAGTCACTTTGGTACCTTTACTGAAGATGTTGCAGGCACTCCCCGGAGCACTGTAGGGTGAAGGGTGCACATCCAGATTCTCCCACTGAGTAGGTGTGTGGCCTCCTGATCCTTGCCTTACTGTAATAAAGTCCTGGCCTGCATGAAGCTGGGCCTAACTTAGTCTCCGTCCTGCACCTGGCTGACCTTGTGATTGGACCTTTTCTTGAAGTACAGTGTCCCTGCTTGCAGGGCCCTGCTCGCCTGAACTACGTCCTTCTGGCCCCTGTTACGTATCAGCTCTGTGGTGCTCCTGGGACCTGTAGTCCTCCAGGAACTCCGGTGTTCTCCTTAATGGGTCGTGGAGATCCCTATAGGCTCGGACCCCGGCGTCCGGTAATACTCGTTGAGGTGAGCTATGAAGGCTCCTCTGCCTCATTCACTTCTATTTCCACTCGCCTTCAGCCTACCCGGGCCCTCACACGATTACACACACTGGCAGTTGGTGGGCTGCCTCTTTGCTGCTCTCTGAGCGTCGACACGCTCCTGGCTCTCAACTTGAGCTCTGGAGTCCCTCGCTGCAAACTCCACTCGTCTGCTCTGTCTGCAGACTACTTGCTTGTTTCAGCTCTGACTAGACTGGGATGGATTCAGTTCCACTTTACTAGCCTCCACTTTGCTGAACTGAACTGCTCTGCAGTCTCGCTAATCTGAACTCTGAGCTGACTGAGCTACTGAGCTCTCTTTCCTGTCTATACCCTCCTTTTATATCTCTATACAGCTCCCTCTGGTGGTCTTAGGGATGGGTGAAGGTGTGTGAATGTATATTGAGACCTCTAGTGGTGAATTCCTTCTGCGCACTCTTCTGGGAGATATGAATCCAGACGCAGCTGGGCTCCACAGCTGCATTATGCTTTATGGGGTGGATGCATTATACTATATGTGGGCTGCATAATGTAGCCCCCTCAGAGCATAATGCAGCCCCGCAATACAATATAATGTAACCCCCATAGGATATAATGCAGCCTGCTTATATAGTATAATGTAGCCCATCCATAGAATATAATGCAGCCCCCCATATAGTATAATGCAGCCCCCCATAGAATATAATGTAGCCCTCTCATAGAGTATAATGCAGCCCCCCTCATATAGTACAATGTAGCCCCCTCATAGAGTATAATGAAGCTCCCCATACAATATAATGTAGCTCCCCCATAGAATACAATGTAGCCCCCTCATATAGTATAATGTAGCCCCCTCATAGAGTATGATGCAACCCCCTCATAGAATATAATAAATATAATACAGCCCCTCATAGAATATAATGTAGGTCCCATAGAATATAATACAGCCCACCTCCCATAGAATATAATGTAGCCCCCTGAAAGAGTATGATATAGCCCCCCAGAGAATATAATTCAGGCCCACAAGCCAGTACTCACTGATATATTTAAAAAAAAAAAACATACAATCCTCACCTCTCCTCGTTCCCTGTGCTGCTCCAGGCTCTGCTCCAGTCCCAGTGACTGCACTGCCCGGCACATAGTGGACGAGCGATGAAGTGATGTCATCACGCACCCACTGTGTCAGAGGCAGAGGGGAGTGATGGGAGAGGGAGCGTCCGCTGACTCTCTCTCCTCCATCGTGCGGGAGGGGTGGAGGGGCACTGGCGCCAGGCGGGTCCCTGACTCATGGGCCCCAGAGTGGCTGCGTGATATACCGCTATTAGTGGCAAGCTACTGGCTGGGGGCCCCTGGGGGAGTGGAAGCCCTAGGCATCTGCCTGGTCTGCCTGCCACTAATGCCGGCCCTGCTTCTGAGGCAGTAGATGTTCACTGTCTGGAGAGGAAACACTCTAGACAAGTGACTGTGCTGCAACTAAGCTGAACCATGTGTGTTCTGCTAACTTTGAGTGGGAGGAACCCCGCTATCAGAAAGACTGTGCTTTATGCTACCATTTGTTTTGTTTTCCTGTTTTGCCCAGAGGGCTGTGTTTGTTTTTCTTTCACATACAATAAACCAAAGGAAGTTCTTAAAGAGGCAGTGTTCCCACTTCTTCCTCCCTGTACAGCTTAGTGAGTCAATCTATCACAGTTAATAGAAATAATTTAGAATTAATGTGAATATTTAAGTTTTTTTCCGTTTTAGAAAATCCATGTCCATACACTTTTTTATTTTTACGACAGTCCTGGCCAGTTTCACCAACTATTTGAAATATAGCCACAAATTCATCACAATTTACACCCACAAAATACGAGTAAAATACTACAAAAATGAGACACTACAGTTAAATGCACCAAATCCATTAAAGAGGTGCTCACTTTTTAATAAACTTGTCATGTTACTCCAGCCCTAACTTCACTAAGAATGGTGTCATATCCTACGACTTGGAAATCGTACAGTATTCCATTGTATTGTTGCTGTCACTCTGCTATGCAATAAGGCTTGCCTCTTTTATAAGTTTGTCCTCCCTGTCTCCCTGTCTCCCAGCTCTGATGTCAGTAACCCTTCCCTTCTTCTTCCTCATTCTGAGTATGTCAGCCATGTTCTGAGGCTCATGTCTTACATCTCTGGTTCAGTATAGTCTTTTTACCTGCTGTAATTGCATAACTGCAAGAACTCAGCTTGAAAAAAGCCATCTTCTGGAATCATAGAATGTTAGAGTTGGAAGGGACCTCCTGGGCAGTGGCGTAGCGCGGGGGGGGGGGCGGTCCGCCCCAGGCGGCACCTCTGTGTGGGGGCGGCACCTGTGTGTGGGGGCGGCGCACCCTTCCTTGGCCTCCCAACTTCGCACAGCCAGCATTTACCATTGCTGTGCTGTGCTTTGTAAAGATGAGGACCTGTGATGAGGTCACAGGAGGGGAGGAGTTAGGTGCCACATGATCAGTCCCCTGTGTGCAGGAAGCTGCTGCTGTACTGGTCGTCATCATCGCCATGGTGCTGGATGATGGTAAGTTTATATGTGGGATCATAAGGGGTTTACAGTGTGGATGTAGCTGAACTGTGTGTGCATGAGGTGTACGGAGCGGAGCCGTGTGTACGAAGCGGAGCCGTGTGTACGAGGTGTACGGAGCGAAGCCGTGTGTGTACGAGGTGTACGGAGCGAAGCCGTGTGTGTACGAGGTGTACGGAGCGGAGCCGTGTTTGTACGAGGTGTACGGAGCAAAGCCGTGTGTGTACGAGGTGTACGGAGCGAAGCCGTGTGTGTACGAGGTGTACGGAGCGGAGCCGTGTGTGTACGAGGTGTACGGAGCAAAGCCGTGTGTGTACGAGGTGTACGAAGCAAAGCCGTGTGTGTACAAGGTGTACGGAGCGGAGGTGTACGGAGCGGAGCCGTGTGTGTACGAGGTGTACGGAGCAAAGCCGTGTGTGTACGAGGTGTACGGAGCGGAGCCGTGTGTACGAGGTGTACGGAGCGGAGCCGTGTGTACGAGGTGTACGGAGCGGAGCCGTGTGTACGAAGTGTACGGAGCGGAGCCGTGTGTGTACGAGGTGTACGGAGCAAAGCCGTGTGTGTACGAGGTGTACGGAGCGGAGCCGTGTGTACGAGGTGTACGGAGCGGAGCTGTGTGTACGAAGTGTACGGAGCGGAGCCGTGTGTGTACGAGGTGTACGGAGCAAAGCCGTGTGTGTACGAGGTGTACGGAGCGAAGCCGTGTGTGTACGAGGTGTACGGAGCGGAGCCGTGTGTGTACGAGGTGTACGGAGCGGAGCCGTGTGTACGAGGTGTACGGAGCGGAGCCGTGTGTACGAGGTGTACGGAGCGAAGCCGTGTGTGTACGAGGTGTACGGAGCGGAGCCTTGTGCGTGTGAGGTGTGTGGAGCGGAGCCGTGTGTGTACAGGGCCACAAAGAGCGAAGCCGCGCATGTACAAGGGTCCTGTTACTTGCGGGATCTGTGTGCTTGGGGGCTGCAGGGGGGAAGGAGGGGTGCCATTATGTGCATGGGTCTGCGTGGGGACGGAGCGAATGCTGTTATCTGTGTAGGGCTGGGTCCCTGTCCCGCTGTCCTGGCCGGGAGGTTTACTTTCCCGCATTAGAATCGTACATGCGGAAACCCGGGGACCTCCCACACGTTCTGGCAGCCACATGTCACGTTCCACCGTCCGGAGGTGACGTGCTGTAAGTCAGCTGAACGCTGGAAATGACCGCTGACCTCATTTCCGACGGTCAGCTTACAGCAGCAGGTACTGTAACTCGTTCTTGGGAGAGTCTTCAGAACGGCGACGCATCGAGCCGCTGGATCTGTTGGAGTGAGAGCCGGGTATTGTACGGACCGCTGCATACAATACCTGACTCTCACTAAGCGAGACAAGCAGGATGTGGGGATCTCAACATGGGATCTGTTCAACAGATGAAGAGATCCCCAGATCCTGCCTGTCTCGCTCAGTGAGAGCCGGGTATTGAATGGAGCGCCTCATAGCTGGTGAGATCCCCACATCCTGGGGAAA